>RJVU01051648.1:13496460-13508824 GCA_003731715.1 Anabarilius grahami
TCTCTCTCTCTCTCTCTCTCTCTCTCTCTCTCTCTCTCTCTCTCTCTCTCTCTCTCTCTCTCTCTCTCTCTCTCTGTGTGTGTGTGAAGGAGCTGTCTTCAGAGAGCAGAGCACCATACAGAGATAACAGAGGCAGCATTAGGTTCGTTGTATTAAATCCTTTAACCAGTGTTCCTCCATATTATATGATATTTCTTTAGAACATAATTTTTTTTCACTGGCGATGACATGACTGCAGCGCTAAAGTTTGACATCTTCAAATTTTGATTGGTTTGTGAGATCAGCCAAATTTAAAGGGATAGTTCACACTAAAATGAAAATTCTGTCATCATTTACTCACCCTCAGGTTGTCCCAAACCTTTATAAATGTCTTTGTTCTGCTGAACACAAAGGAAGATATTGGAAGAATGTCAGTAGGCTAACCAAACAGATCTCATCCTCCATTGACTTCTATTATTTATTTTTCCCACTGACAGAATTTTCATTTTTGGATGAACTATGCCTTTAATGACTACCAAATGAGTATGCCAAATTTAGACTGCAAATGTGGCACAGAAGTGCTTTTGAGATGGCATGTAGGTGTCTTTACAAAGACTGCTTAATGCTGCTCAGAGGCATTAATGCATTTACGCAGCAATTTTAATTGTATACTTTGTCTTTGCTTGCTGAGGTGGGTCAGAGCAGGCAAAATTTGTTTTGTCTTTTATACAGCATTATGTCTTTACACTAGAGATGCACCGATCGATCTGCTAGGGATCGGAATCGGGCGATTTCCCTCATGATCGGCCCGGATCGGTGATCGGCCGATTAGTCTCACTTCTAAAGGCAGGAACACATCAAGCCGACGGTTGGCGGTCAGGCAGTTTTTCTTCGTTGGCCGACTAAGTTTTCTCAGTGTGTTCCACACCGTCGGCTGAAGTTGGTCCTCGTCGGCTTTTTTTCGGCCAATTCGAAATGTTGAATCGGCGTCGGCGCTCGTCGGTCCTTCGGGCCATCTGATCATTCTGATTGGCTGTTCAGCTACTGCCACCTGCTGGTTCGGAAAGGCATTTCATCTCACGCACGCGCAGAACGGACGTGCTACTTGGCCGTCGGCTGTTTAGCGTTGGTTTGGTGTGTCAGGGCAACTTTGGACACAGACGCTGCCGACGTGAGCCAACCCCGCAGTCTGCTTTCGTCACCACTAGTTCGTCGGCGTCAGCTGGCCTATACCGATTCCGAGCCAATCCATTTTGTTACCAGCGGCACAGGCAATAACGTCAGCTGTGCGTTCTCGCTCTCTGTCACGGTGAAGTGACACACCCGCGCGGGCGCCTCCTTTCTCTCAATCGTCTCATTCGCTCCGGTTAAATAGTGCTTGTATTGCGCATTCAGTGTTATTTTACATTGGTTACCTTAATATCTGTAGTATTTTCTTACCTGAATAAAAACCCAGTTAACCTGAAAAACTTAGTTTCATAGCTCTCTTTGTTCTGTTGCATTTATTTGAGCTTTTTATATTTTATTACTGACTTTTTACTTGTTTTTTTTTTATGAAAATAAAACTTTGCGTTGAAGAAAAGTAGATTTTTATTTGTATATATTGTCAATTATAGTTCTTAGAAAGAAAATCGGAATCGGCAAAAATCGGTATCGGCAGATCACACTAACAAAAATCGGAATCGGCCAAGAAAATTGCAATCGGTGCATCTCTACTTTACACATAATTTTGAGTAGGCACAGAGCAGCCTTAACTCATCTGTGTAAAGAAGCCTATAAAATGTGATTATCAGCCGATACGAATCTGTGGCCGATCGATCAGAGCATCCCTAAAATTTGAGCTTTTTGTGCCACATCATGATTAGTTGGCGTATTACATGACAAACGGGCATCGATATACACATTGTCATAATAACTATAATTCAAATGCATTTTGCTTTATTGACCACAATATTATTGTTGATCATTGTTGAGAGGGGCACTTCTAATTAATTTTGAAAAAGGGCAGGGGCTTGAGCCACTAGCCACTGACAATAGGCATAATAGATTGATGGATTTTAATAATCAATACAAGAATTCTTCAAATGAAGTTTTACGCATGGCATTTATAGTGAACCCCTGTATGGTGAAATGGATTACAGGTGTGCAAGGGAGAGACAGAGAGAAAAGAGACAGAAATAGAGGCAGGGAGTAATTGTGAACCACTTAAACACAGTAGAAGCTGATGATGAAAGCAAATCTAGACTGACAAGCCTGTGCCTGGTTCAGAGTACCAAATACTCTGAGCACACAATAGAATCCTGATTGAGACAGAGAGAGGGGGAGCGAGAAACAGATGAAATGATGGAAAGAAACAGAAAAAGAGAGTGTGACAGAAACAGCAGTGTTTAGGAGAGAGGGGGTAAGTGAAGCTGTAATTAAGTGAGCAGTTTCTGCAGCAGGGAAATGCTAATTCCTCTCTCGCTGTTGCTCCTGGTTAATCATCTAAAGCAGCTCCTGAAGAGAAGAGTAAAATCTCTCAGCATTTGTCTATATCTACTTTATTATGAAAGTGTGGGAGGAAAATTGTATATATGCATGGATGTTTTTAAAAATAGATTGTTACAATTTTTCATTGCTCATTATAGAACGTAATTACGTTACATCTGGACTTTTTACAGAAAGTATGTGCTTTTAAAGTAAGTTACTATTGCTTTACTTTGTCCCACCGTCACCGTTAGCTAACTGAGATTATTGCCATTTTTTAAAAGTTGTACATGCTGGTTTTTTTTGCTGTTTTGTACACTTAATAAAGTATCATAGGTGTATTTATTGACCTGTATTTACAATGGAATCACAAACTTCAAAAACTTTAGCAGCTTTTCCACCATTGGCCCAAAACGTTCCCATTCCGTAACGATCCGGCCCAGTTGGTATGGATATGCTTTCATTTTCCACTGTGGGGCTGATAACAGAACTCTTTGAAATGTAATACAGATGCATCAGTCATTGCCTTGTTTACCGACGATATGAGATACCAACCGTGTTATGGAGGATGATCAGATATTTCTTTTAATTTTATAATAGGGATGTAACAATATATCGTGTCACAATATATCGCAATACAAAAATGCAACAATATGTATTGTGTATAGTTCACCCAAAACTAAAAAGTACTATGTGAGAAAAAATTCAAGTTTACAGAGTTTTAGTGTCAGTACTACATTAAACTACTATAATATAGTGTTGAATATAATGTATAATAATGCAACGGGGGAGTATTTGTGGGTCCTGATAATGCCAAATGTCTTATGTTACCAGTAAAAAGTGGCCTTTATCAAGATTATAAAATTGGGAGACTTGTTAATGTTTATTGTTCTTTTATGTCTATTTACAGCTTTCCTGTAGCTCAGTGGTTAGAGCATGGCACTAGCAATGCCAAGGTCATGGGTTCGATCCCAGGGATTGCACATACTCGGATACAAATGTATAGGATAATGCAATGTAAGTCGCTTTGGATAAAAGCGTCTGCCAAATGCATAAATGTAAATGTATTTAAAAGAGTTTCTGGTATGTTAGTGTTTTGGGGGGTTACCATTGTGGTGAAGTGGGTTGAGGATCTGCTAACAACAATTAAAGTTGTTTTAATAATAATAAAAACAACTACTTTGGCCATGCCATGGATGTAACAAAACCGTCTTCTGGCTAACGCCTAACATTAAATGTCTTTACAGAGTAAACATTTTGTTAAATTATTATTCTTAGATAACTTTTGTAAAAGTTGTAAAAATTTATCTTGAATGCATTCACTAAACAAACTAATCAATTAAACTGGATTACTTATTTTATTTTTGTTTGATATTAATTTTAGGATAATTGAACTTAATAGTTTTGGACAAATTAATAATGTTAACCTGATTCAACTAAATGGCATTGAATTAACCTTATGTAACAAACTGAAGTTTACTGAAATAAATAATTTTAATTAAATGCAACATAACCCAGTTACGTGGAACCTGTTGACATAAAAAGTAAAGTAAAGTAAATCCAACATATATTTTATTATTATTATTTTTTTGAGTGTGTGTGCACCTTTAACTCAATGTGAATCCCCATTTGCAATTTATTCTGCTTTCTTTAAATTACCATTTTTTGCATTAAACGGGTAATAAGAGCAAGTTATAAAAAAAATAGCACCGGGGACCTGTATTAAGTAAATAGGGTCTATTGTGATTGCATGTTGATAATCTTATTTCTTCCAAGTCCCAACATGAGGAAGAGAGAGGTTGTCAATTGTATTTGTCTGTAAATAAATGAATTACTAAAGACTACTTAATTAAATAATATATTAGAAATAAAGTGGGCAATTTTAATCACTGCTAGTTTGGCAGTGATTTTCAGTTAAGAATACATTTTAATGTAGTACTGAATTCAGTATTTGCATGCTCCTGCATCATACACTTTTAGTGAATTTGTGTATTGATCTTCATGTGAGATGTCTGTTGCCAATTCAGATAAAGGGAATGTGAATGAGTGATAAGTTCTCTGCATTATGCAGGTTGTTTCCCATTGATGTGTACATCCTAAGTCAACCCTGGACGATTGAATGGCAAGCCAACAGTGTCTAATTGATGTCGCAATGCATCATTCTCTGGAGCAAATTCAGTATCCTTAATCTGTCATCATTCCCTGGATACAGATAAGAGAATACATCACACCATACACTTTGGATAACTCGAGTGAAATAGAATTTAAAACTACACAGGTAGTAGATTTGTCTTCTGTCACGTTTATAAAAGGACAAATAAGTGAACAAGGAAAAGACTTTGAACCATGTTCGAAATGAAATTCTTTCATTTGTCACACCAACAGGCCTGACTTTAATCCCTCTTATTTTTTTATTGATCACAATCTCTGATCTTATTTATTGATGGTACCAATACACTACTTTTCTTCCTTCACAAGTTGTAGTGAAATTGCTGTCTCAAATCCTCCTTACGAACTTAAGATGTTCAGTACAGTGATATGTTACTGTGCCCATTCAACCTGATCTGCTCACATTAGAGTGTTGCAATGGGTTAGATAGGATCATATGCTTTCATGTGTATTCGTGTACTCTAGCATCATTTGCTTTTCTGTAGTTCTGTATTCACATATCACATTCTCTTAGTGGCATTTATTTTGAAGAAGACAGTGTTTACCTGATGTTTAATATACCTTTTTGGTGCATCTCTCTGTTGGCCTATTTACATAGTGGTGGGGGTCTACCCTCCTCTCTGGTACCATCTGGCCCAGAACAGAGACAGAGCTGGCATAACCCTGTTGACCTATGTAAAAACACACGCATGAGAACACACATACACGTGTACACAAGTGTGCACACTGATCCACCCACACCCACCAGCAGGTAGGAACAGTGCTGGGCCATCTGCTTTCCCCTTCATCCAGCAAATCTCCAAAGATCCTTGGCTTTCTATCTCTCTCTTTTTCTGTTACTCAATTTTAATTCTATTTTCATACTAGTTACATCAACAAATTCCCAGAGCTGTTTATATGAAATATAAAGAAACATTATAAGTCTACAAATGAAATTTTTCCATCAAGATCATGCATGCTGTGCAACTGAGAATTTGATCATTCTGTAGGCGTCATTGACCACGTTTTGCTAAGGCCTATTTTGTCGTCACCACTTTATGACAAAGCTCACAGGAGAGATGTGTCTAGACTAGAGGAAGCATCTCCAGTTGCTGTCATTTTGTAATTTGTAATATTTTGCTGTTGTTTTTGTTGTTGTTGTCATCAGCTTGCTATCTGATAAAAAAAAAAAAAAAAAAAGCTGTCACAAAAATTATACAGTTATACGCCTATTCAAATTTTACAAAAAGTTAAAGGGATAGTTCACCCAAAAATGAAAATTTGATGTTTATCTGCTTACCCCCAGGGCATCCAAGATGTAGGTGACTTTGTTTCTTCAGTAGAAGACAAATGATGATTTTTAACTCCAACCGTTGCAGTCTGTCAGTTGTATAATGCGTGTCAATGGGATCTCCATCTATGAGTAAAAAAAACATGCACAGACAAATCCCAATTAAACCCTGCAGCTCGTGACGACACATTGATGTTCTAAGACACAAAACGATCGGTTTGTGCGAGAAACCGAACAGTATTTATATAATATAAACCACTATGTCCAACTGCCTTGAGCGTGCGCACGGCATCCGGTGCGTGAGGTATGTACGCGCTCTGGCGTAGTTTACGCAAGCACTGAAAGTGATCTCTCGCGCATACGTCACTCATTGTTTGCACAGTACACGAACATTGTAGGTACGACAGCTAATCAAAATGGTACTTACTTGCCCTTATCCGGATTGTTTAAACCGACTTAACTAAAAGATTATGTTCTCTCGCGCAAACTCATTCGGGAGTGGTGACTTTCCACGTATTCCCAACTTCTGAGCCTGCTCGCCTGAAGTTATGGTTGATTGCTCTTCGGCTGGATATCAACACACCCATTAACGTACTGAAGTTGTTGAGGGTCTGCAGCGATCGTTTTTCCTCTGATGATTTTACATACCCAGAAGAGGATCACGTACGACTTAAACCATCAGCTGTGCCTATGGTTTCTCCACATCCAACTAAGGTATGTGAAAAAGATCTTTGTATGTGTCCTTTTTATTTGTAAAGCTGCCCTACGAAAAGTAACAAAATAAAATGAAGTTTTTATGTAATAAAACCATGTTTTTTAGTGGTTTACTTCCATTTGTATAACAACTGTTGTACTACACCAGGCACCATGTTTAAACTACGCCAGAGCGCGTACACACCTCATGCACCGGATGCCGCACGCTCGCTCAAGGCAATTGGACATAGTGGTGTATTAGAGGTAAAAAAATTATATACTGTTCGGTTTCTCGCACAAACCAATCGTTTCGTGTCTTAGGACATCAATGTGTCTTCACGAGCTGCAGGGTTTAATTTGGATTTGTCTGTGCATGTTTTTTTTACTCTCATAGATTTTGTTACCATTGCCATGCATTATAAGAATGACAGACTGCAACGGTTGGAGTTAAAAATCATCATTTGTGTTCTACTGAAGAAACAAAGCCACCTACATCTTGGATGCCCTGGGGGTAAGCAGATAAACATCAAATTTTCATTTTTGGGTGAACTATCCCTTTAAGGTGGATTAGAACCCACAGAATTCCCTCATACACAAAGCAAAACTTATTATTGATAATTTAGTTCATGCATTCACCCATTTACGTACAAAATCCCAGGTCCGACAGTATTGATGATGTTTTCAAATAAAATGTCAGAAGTGCAGTTAAGCACTTGGATTGATCAACAAGAATTTCAAATCACTGTGTAATAAGTTAGTTTTATGTTGAATTAACTAGCCATTTTATGTGCTACTGAAATAGTTGTTTAAATGCTTTGCATTTTATTTCTAATCATAATATTATTGTTTATATTTCATTTTTTTGTTTTTTTTTGACAGAAAAGTAAGTGGTACTTCCACTGAAGTGTAGTTAAAGAGAGTACACTTCCATGTTTCTTAAAGGGATAGTTCACCAAAAATTTAATTATCACATGATTTACTCACCCTCAAGCCATTCTAGGTGTATTTGACTATCTTCTTTCAGATGAACACAATTGGAGATATATTTAAAAACATCCTTAGTACTCCATGGTTTATAATATTTGTTAATGGGGGGCCACATTTTGAAGACAAAAAAAAAATACTTCCATAAAAAATGAATCCATACGACTCCAGGGGGTTAATAAAGGCCTTCTGAAGTGTGTAAGACAGATATCCTTAACTTTATGAAGTAAAATAACGAGCTTCCACCGCGACAGCCATACGCATTCGACGTACGTCCAAAAAGCGATAACTTCTGTGACGTAGTACACAATGCCATGACGTTCTACACTATAACGCATAGTACGTAATGTCATTGTGTAGAACGCCATGACATTGTGTACTACTACTAAAAACCTCACAATCAGTCCATCTAACGGCTCTTTCTCAATTCTATCGCTCACATCCTGGAAGAACTGCAGCTGTTTTTCCAGACTCCAGAAAAAGGGATGTTTCAACACTCTGTCAGCCGAGGGTCTCTTCTCTGTCTCCATGCTTAACATCTGCTCAATCAGATTTCGGGCCACAATATCCTCGTGTCTGTTCGGCTGTAAGCGGTCCAGTGAATAGGCACCCAGCAGAATGTTTGCGGAAGTTAACTCTTTTTGGACGTACGTCGAATGCGTATGGCTGCCGCGCTGGAAGCTCGTTATTGTATTTTATAAAGTAGGTGTTCTACACCTCCACCCAGCAATGCAGTACTCCTCTTCTTCTCCACAAGCTCACCATCTATTCAGTTCTTTTGTCTATGGCTCAAGCCCTGCAGCTGACGCCTGCACTTCAGTGGATTCTTGTAATTGAGTTTTTAAGTAATTATAGAGGAGCTAATGCATCTTAAACGCCTTTAAATTAGGAATAGTGATTATTTAAGCTCACTTTACACAGGCTGGCGGCAAAAGTAGTTCAAATGCTTGTATATGTTAGTGGTTCTTCCTGCTAAGGTGGCAGCCAACAGGTTTATGCGTTTGTGTGAGCCCATCCATTTTGATTAATTTTTCTTGTCATGTTGGTTAGACAGTGTAAAGTTTCCCCGTCAGCCCGGAAAACAGCAGAATGAGGTGAGAAAAAGATGGTAACCTTTCTATTGGCCTTTGTAAACACCAGGGATCAGATGGAAGGCCCTCTGAGGAACATCGAGGAACCCTTAAGAAAACTGCAAAAGACCATAAATGGGAACAGTCTAGAGAAAAGTAAGGGGATATTTGACATCGTTCCAAGTAAAACCACCATTTGGAATCACTCAGAAATGTACAAATCTTGGACAAAGACAGCAAGCACCTTTAATCTGCAACTTTATACCTCTGAAAATGGGAAACAGAACCCTTGAATCTCTAGATCCCCTGACCTCCACCCTAAAAGCTTCAATCTTAAGCCTTGCACATCCCAGAGGAATCTTTCTTTCCTTATACCTTTTTTCTTTTCCTTATCTTTTTTCTTTTTTAAATTAATAGTTTGTTCAGTCTCTCTTTACATGCATAAATCTCCCTGAACAAATACTTCAGAATCCTCCCAATAATCTTTTTTTTTTTTTTTTTTACAGTGACTTTCTACTGTAAAATCCTGTCTTTTACTCCAAAGGAACTGCTTTCTCTAAGGCCTGATGTCCTGTGGAGCACTGTGCTCAGCTGAATGTAATTTTAAACACTTTTTATAGTGTTAGAGACAGAAACTGGTTCAGATTGAATATATATTTCCATGAGTTGCATCAGGAGAGTCAGCATGTTCACCATTATGCATTGGCAGCCTCTACATGTTTACTGTCAGCTAGCATTATTAATACATCTTTGTCATCTCATCTGGCTCTTCTCTTTACATTATGGTTTGGTTTATGACTTTTTAATCTTCAGTATTGCCTTCTTTGTTTTCTTAAAGCGTGCATGTGCTCCTCTGTCAGTGCGCTTGTGTTTCTTTTTCCTTGTTAAGGTGATTCAGTGTATTGCTAAGGGATCTCTGAGCCCTCAGCTCTCTATACAAAGCTTTTCAATTAGCCCTTAATTGCCTAATTACCTCTGGGCATCAATGAGCAATGGAGAGAAAGAAAAAAAGGGGGAAGAGGAAAGATGAGTGATCTAAAATAAATGTCAGTGTTTTAGTCAAGAGGTCAAGGTTTGCCTGCCTGGTTAACATGGTCAAGTCAGCCCCTGCTGGTAGATGTTGTAACTACAGTACCTCATCCAGAATATAAAAAAACATCTTCCTCTATTGACTGCCATTAAAATGTAGCAGTGCATTATAGTAATAATAATAATAATAATACCAACACTAATATTACCAACCCTAACACAAGCACATTACAGCTGTTACTGTTTAAATGCTTCTTACTAAAATCAGGCCACTTAATATATCAATGTGCACTCTCAGAAAAAAAAAGGTACATGATGGTACAAATAATGTTCCTCAAAGAACAGTATTGTACCTTTTCAGTAATTGTACTTTAAATTGTACAATCTCTGATGATACTGTTCGGTACCTTTTATACTACAATTGAAATGAAGACACACAATTGTTCTCACATCAACAGTAACCTTAAGTGATAGATAACTCCCTCTTAAAGGTCCAAACTGGAATGGTACAAATTAGTTTCTTTATATTAAGGTACAATTCAATCACGGTACCGCCCCAGGGACAATGGTTTGTATCTTATTTAGTACAAAATTGTACCTTTTTTTCCAAGAGTGTGCTGAGTCCACCTACTTCATTAACAGCTCAGAGCATACAAAGTGTAAACTGAAACATTAATTGCTCTTAAACTTTAAATTTACAAATCCTACCATAGAAGTGCAGTTCAGGCTCCTTATCTGCAACAGCTAATGCAGATCAACAGACAACAAGCGTACTACAGCTCTGGTCACTGACAGACAAAATGCTTCTCTTTTTTTGTTGTTGCAAGTAATATAATTCAACTGATATCTTTCTTTCTTTCTTAGTAAATAACACATTATAATATTAACTACACCATCTAGATGCAAAAAGCCACTTTGTTTATAAACTGAAATGAAAAAGTATCTGTTTATTCTAGTAGTAGTAGTAGTAGTAGTAAGTAAGAAGTAGTAAGTAGTTTCTTTATTTATTCTTTTCTATATTAGTTTTTTTTTTTTCACACTTTGGTACTGTTTTCACAACTAAGGTGTACATTTTCAAAACTCCAAACTGATCACACTTGTAACACAGCTAGTCATTCTTTCAAAACCTGATCTCATTCTTTTATTACAGTTATACATATTTTCAGTCCACATAATCACTTTTTCAAAACACAAGATTATTGTATTATGTAATGAGAACATTTGGTTTAATCACCGAAACACATCAGCATCTTCTTTCAATTTAATACTTTTAACAATCGGTAACACTTTATTTTACAGTGCCGTAGTTACACGTTACTATACATGTACTTACTATAGTACTAACTGTAAATTATGCATAAATTACAAGTAACTAACCCTAAACTGTAACTCTACAGTAAGTACAAATAGTTAATTAATAGTACTCAGTACTTATTTGAGTAATTAAATGTAACTACGGCACTGTAAAATAAAGTGTAACCTGACAATCAGTTCATTTAATAGCAAACAATGCAAGATACATGTTTCAAATCACACTTGTTGCTGAAATAATTAATAATACAGGCTACAAATGCAAAATTTGAACATACACTTACATTACTTAACTTGCGTAACCACCATAAAATCTATAATGTTTTCTAATAGAATCTATCCAGTGTGTTATCAAACGGTATGAAGGTATACAGGGTTTTGTGCTAGAACAGAGCATGCTGCCAAAACAGTAAACATTCTCGCTGTGCGATATGACTGAATCTATACTGTCGTTGACCTTTGTGTGAGTTACAGTAACATGGCAGTCGCTACCATGGTAATGCTTCTGTGTACAGTATCACATGACATACTGTAATGTAAAATGAGGTGTTTGATGCCATCTGTCTTCTTCTGATACATCTCTGATCAATCTGATGTTACACAGTCATTGACTGTTTCCTCTCCCTTATACTCTATCCTGCTCTGTGTTCACAAATTTCAAATCTCTCTGTTCCTCTCATACACATATAATGTAAAAAGAATTAATATGCATACTGGAAATTGCAAACAAGTTTTAAAGAATCTATAGCTATAGAAATCGATAGATGTACCAAATGATTCATTGATTAACCACTAACGTCAGGTGGGTTAAATAACAGACAAATGTACTGAACGAGAAAGTAAAAGGGGAGGGGGGTGGGGGTGGATATGGATTTTTTCTACAATACCTAGAGAAAGCTATAATGGCTTTATCCAGGTATACCTTCTTGGTTTTCGTTCATAAGTTCTTCTGATGAGAACAGAACAGGAAAATGCCACATGATGCATGTGAAGCTTCAGACTGAATCCTTTTTTTTTTCTATTTTTCTATCTCTTCCTCCCTCTCTCTACTTCTGATCTCTCTAGAAATGTAACTCTTTCTTTCCCATCTCTCTCTCTCTCTCATGATCCCCCTCCCCCCAGTCTCTCTCTCTATCTATATCTCTCTCTGGAGGGCTCTGAGGGAAGCAGTGAAGCGCCACAGCGAGCTCCTGTCTGTCACAATCACACATGTTTCCCATTAATGTGACAAACACAGTTGACATCCAATTTCCCCCATGTGCACCAGCTTCCCACAAAATGGATGATGAGACTGCAAAACCCCCGTTCATGATAAACAGCGGCATTCCTCTGCCTCAGGGGAGGAATCCACACAAGCAGCGCCATCAAACACATGAATGGCATCTCATCTCAT
>RJVU01051648.1:13508876-13544899 GCA_003731715.1 Anabarilius grahami
TTATTTGCGGGGAGCAGACGTGTCTAGCGGCGGAGGCAGAAGCCGACACAGACACTTTGGCGTGCGAGGTTCTGACAGGCCGTTTAACTGTGCCATCATGACCTCTTGCTACGGCTGTAACAAACAATAGTCCTCAGACTGACTGAACGGATGTTGACTCTGTCAGAAGAACTACCAGCGAAACTCTTTTGGCATTCTGGGATGCCACTGTCAATCTGTGCAGCCTCTCTTGTGTCATTATGTGTCATGATGATGACCCGCACAGCCTTAGCGATACCAAGTGGCTGGAATCAGACAGACGTGTGTCATTTGCTGCCCTCTGCTGCCACCTAGTGGTGGACTTGTCACAGCAGGTATCCTTTCAGGATGACCGCACAAATGCAGACACAGCAGCACAGTGGCCATGATAATTCATTAGAATGCTAGCAGTTAAAAGACAACAACAGGCCTTATGAGCGAACTACTGAGCTGCACACAAAGTGAATGCGGAATACGATTACTTTGTTATCTCTCCCATTGGGAAATCAAACATTTACTTTGAACAACAAAACTTGGGTTTTTCATTATTCTTTGTCTTTGTCTAACCCCAACACAACCGCCCCAATCGTGTAGATTTTCCTATTAGCATCAGATCAATAGTCTTCTTTAGTTTCCTCTATGCTACATTCCCGCTCTAAGTGAAACCATAGTAAATCTCAGTGAAATTAAATTTACTAATTGGTTTCCGAGGGACAAAGGAAACAAAACTAAATTGATTGCTGTAATAAGTCTTTTAGTAAAAGCACTTTCAGTTCAACTGTTCGGAGGGACAAATTAATTTGTCTTGCTTTTTTTCTGTGCTTTCCTTTTTCTTGCCTGTCTCGCTTCATATTCTCACTGTTTCACTGTTCTCACCATATGTAGGAGGATGAAATTCTGCAGTGCTCCATTGGTTTTGACCTCACTTTGAAGAACACTGGGACCTGGAGGCAGCAGGTGAGTATAATTCAGAGGATGGCCACTAGATTATTATCTCTGCTGAATAACAGCTGTGAGCGCTTAAATACTTTAGTTTTAGTGTACTAATATTTATTATTACATATGTTTACTACGCAAGTTGATTTCGAACTTTATTTTTTATTATTATATATATATTTTATTTTTCATTTATATACTAAAAATGAATATATTTAATATTCATGCATGTCAATCAATACCATCACACATCAGTCTCAGTATTTTTGTATTCCATCTGTACTTGTATATGTTAAAAATAGAAACATTTTGAGAAATGGCATGGCATTTTATTATTATTTTTTTATTTATACATTTTTTTACCACTACCATTAAAAAGTTTGGGGTCAGTAAGATTTTTTTTGAAAGAAATTAATATTTTATTCAGCAAGGGCACAATAATTTGATTAAAAGGGGCAGTAAAGTTCCAGTTCCAGTTTATTTATGAAGCACGTAATAATACAAAAATGTTGACCATAGTGCCAAACAATAAAACATTAAAATATAACAATCAACTATTAATAAAAGATATGCAAAACATCTACTCTCAGACTCTTAAACCCTACAGACTTTTAAAATTCTTAAAAACTGAAAACATCTTCAGACTCCTAAAACCAATACCTGTGACAACAGTACCTCGACAATCATCTAAAGCTAACTTCAAAAATATGTTTTTAAATGCCTTTTAAACTCACTAAGAGTTTTGATTGTCTTTGTGGTAAACTGTTCCATAACCTTGGGGCGGCAGCCGCAAAGGCGTGGTCACCTCTTGTTTTCAGATTCGTCCTCGGAACAACTAAAAGATTCTGTGACTGAGATCGTAAGAGTCTCTCCTTCTGCTCCTGAATCAGGTCCGGGATATACGGAGGGGCTGTACCAAGCAAGGATTTAAAAACAAATAATAAAATCTTAAAATTAATCCTAAAAGAAACTGGTAACCAGTGCAGGTTACCATGGATATTTGTCTTACAAAAGCCCATCGCTTTCCTTCAGAAGGCCTTTATTAACCCCCTGGAGCCGTGTACATTACTTTTATGATGGACGGATGCACTTTTTTGGACTTTAAAATTAGGAGCGTCATTCACTACCATTATAAAGCTTGAAAGAGCCAGGATATTTTATAATATAACTCCGATTGTGTTTGCCTGAAAGAAGATATTCACCGAGGATGGCTTGAGGGGGAGTAAACATGGAATAATTTTCATTTTGGGGTGAACTATCCCTTTAAATAGATAATTAAACTAAAAACAAATCAGTGAATCACCATGACAACAAAACAAAAACATGAGGAAAACAAAATAAATAAAATAATAACAAAATGAAGTCCTTGAAAATGATACCAAAACACCAACATAATGTGACAGTGACACTGAAACTGAAAATTCAGCTTTGCCATCACAGGAATAAATTACATTTTTTAAAATATATTAAAATAGAAAACAGTTATTTGAAATTGTATTACTATTTCACAATATTGTTCTTTTAACTGTATTTTATTATTATTATTATTATTATTTATCAAATAAATGCAGCCTTGGCAAGCATAAGAGACTATATATTTTACACTTATCCACAAAAACACCACTCTGGCAATTCAGCTATAAATGAGTTTTGTTTCAATGTGAGTGAATCCCGTTAACATTAAGAAAGCAGGCCTAGAGTTATTTTCTTTGCTCTCTAACAACAGACCTGTATGTAGAGTTTAATATAAAAATTAGGAAAAAATCTAGGGGGGGGGAACAAAACGCAGCAGATCTTTTCTTCCATATTTTGACATCCGAGTTTAACGGCTCATTAAAAAAGAAAAAATGTTGTTGATTGAATTTTGAGATGTGGAATGAAGTCTTGCGTATGTCACGAGTCATGAAATTTTGACTAAACTTTACAATGTCAAAAAGAAAAAATAGAAAAATATACACTGATGAATTATTCACAATAAGATCTTTAACATGCATTTAGATAATTTCATGCCTTTAATTTCATGCCTTTAAGTAAATAATGTATTTTTTATTTGTAGGTTTATTGCTAGAAAATCCCAAATCACACAATTAGTTAGCAAATTTTAGTAACAGGCATAACATTGGTGAGTACACTACTCCATTGTTCCACCGTAGATACAGCATATGCTCTATTCAGTGTGTATAAGAATCCGCTAACAGCTGAGGACAGTGGAACTAGATGAGTGTTGAAGAGCCCTATAAGTTATGTGAGGGCTCCCTCTGCTGATTGGGAGAGAATCGTAAAACCCACATACGTTAAAACTATTTAATTTTTATTATTAAGACATTCATTGCATTGTAAATGTTTGAAAAGTTTACATGCCTTGCTACAATCTCATGTTTCTAACAGCTTTGTTTTAAACAGAGCTTATATAAACAGACTTTATATACATTAGAATAACTATTTCACATTTGCTCTCCAAGGAGTCTGAAAGTCAAAACAATTGTTAAGCTTTTGTTAGACATATTTTGCTTACAGTAAAATTAATAAAAACTTGCTGAAATTTTTATGTAGCAGGCCCCAGCTAACACAGTATTCTAGATATTTAATTGTTATCCCCCTGATTACTTTCTACTTAATTAAGGCACTCAAAACACACACACACACACAAATAATCAATACAGTCCAAATTTATAAAGTGTGTAATATAAAATTAGCTCAATGGGGGCATCAAGTAAAAATGTTCACAGACTAATTCATTGTGGCATTTCCATTAGCTAATGATTTGAGGAAAATGTATCCTAATCAGAGAACAGTTTAAGCATTTAATGAGAATGTCCCTTAGAAAGAAAGGAAATTGATTCATTTGATATTTTACAGAAATTTAGTTTATTTTAAACTATCGAACCCTCCAGCTGTTTCATCTGTTATCTTTTATTGTTATTATAAACACATTTTCTGTTCTTTTTTGAGGTGTTGTTCAAAATGTTGTTCTCTAGTGATCAACTACAGGCCATAGATGCTGTCCATAGCACTTTAAGGGTTAAATGAATAATGTCATCATTTTCTTTTCTTTTTTTAATGAAAGTCAGTGAGGTCTTAACAAACATTGGAGTCCACTGACTTTCAGACATTTTTCGAAGTATCTTATTTTATGTTTCACAGAAAATAATACATTTTGGGTTGAACTATGATGGCCTGCAAATAATGTACTTTGTACTTTTAATCTAAATTAAATAAGTAAATAATATAATTTTGTCCTTGTAATTGGGGAGGAAGTTAGGGTGTCCTGTTAGTAGAGTAGAGTAGAGTATACTTTATTGTCCTTTTTCAGGAAATTTGTTTTGGACTCAAAGCTGCAATAATACACAATCATACACACACAACACACAATAAACAATAAAAAGGAAAAAGAAAAGAACAATAATATAATAATAATAAAATTACATCTTACTATTTAAAATATCAATAGATACAGGAAAAAAAATTTTTTTGTAATGGTTGCTTTTACAGAGTGGGACTATATAACGTTTCCCTGATGGTAAAAGTTGATACATTGGGGAAAAAACATGATTAGGATCACTCACTATTGTCTGCGTATTCTTAAGGACCAATGATTCATAAATTAATTGAAGTGATGTGTACTCTCTTACCCCTATAACTTTCATTGCAGTTTTAACAAGACGTGCAAGCTGCGATTTTAATTGAACTGAAAGACTTCCATACCACGCTTGCATCCCATAATTTAATAAACTACCTAAGACTGCTTGATAAAATAATTGCATAATTCTCTGATTTACACCAAACAACCTTTTTAAGTCTTCTTAAAAAATACAGTCGTTGCTGGAACTTAGAGCAGAGATAGTTAATGTGGGCTTTCCACGTAAATCAGAAAGAGCTTTATTGCCAGGTATGTTGTTTACACATACTAGGAATTTGTTTTAGTGACAGAAGCTCCACAGTGCAACAGAGTAACAGCGACAAGACAAGACACACAATAAAAAGAACAAAATAATAATATACAAATTTACAAGATAGACAAAGTGCAAAAAAAAAAGCAAAAAACAATATATAATATAGACAATTGTATGTACAGTTATGTGTGCAAATTTGAAATATAAGTAAGTGTTTTAAGTAAATAATGTGTAATAGTGTTGTGTGTTCCATGTTTGTCAAGTGTTCATGAGATGGATTGCCTGAGGGAAGAAACTGTTCCTGTGTCTGGTCGTTCTGGTGCTCAGGGCTCTGTAGCGTCGACCAGATGGCAACAGTTCAAAGAGGGAGTGTGCTGGATGTGAGGGGTCCAGAGTGATCTTCTTTGCCCTTTTTCTCACTCTGGATAAGTACAGTTCTTGGAGAGTGGGGAGGGTTGTGCCAATGATTCGCTCAGCAGACCGGACTACCCTCTGTAGTCTTCTGAGGTCAGATTTGGTAGCTGAGCTGAACCAGACGGTAATTGAAGTGCAGAGGATGGATTCAATGATGGCAGAGTAGAACTGTTTCAGCAGCTCCTGTGGCAGGTTGAACTTCCTCAGCTGGCGAAGGAAGTACAACCTCTGCTGGGCCTTTTTCACAGTGGAGTCAATGTGAATGTCCCACTTCAGGTCCTGTGAGATGGTGGTGCCCAGGAACCTGAATGACTCCACTGCAGTCACAGTGCTGTTCATGATGGTGAGTGGGGGGAGAGCAGGGGGGTTTCTCCTGAAGTCCACGATCATCTCCACTGTCTTGAGCGTGTTGAGCTCCAGGTTGTTAAGACTGCACCAGACAGCCAGCAGTTCAACCTCCAGTCTGTAAGCAGACTCGTCACCGTCCCGGATGAGGCAGATGACTGTGGTGTCGTCAGCAAACTTCAGGAGCTTGACAGAGGGGTCTTTAGAGGTGCAGTCGTTGGTGTAGAGGGAGAAGAGCAGTGGGGAGAGGACACAGCCCTGAGGGGCGCCGGTGATGATGGTGCGGGTGCTGGATGAGAATTTTCCCAGCCTCACTAGCTGCTGCCTGTCTGTCAGGAAGCTGGTGATCCACTGACAGACAGAGGTGGGCACGGAGAGCTGAGTTAGTTTGGGCTGGAGGAGTGATGGGATGATGGTGTTATAAGCAGAGCTAAAGTCCACAAACAGGATCCTCACATAAGTCCCTGGTCTGTCCAGATGCTGGAGAACATAATGCAGTCCCATATTGACTGCATCGTTCACAGACCAGTTTGCTTGGTAAGCAAACTGCAGGGGGTCCAGTAAGGGTCCAGTGATGTCCTTCAGATAAGCCAGAACCAGTCTTTCAAATGACTTCATGGCCACAGACGTTAGAGCAACAGGTCTGTAGTCATTTAGTCCAGTAATTTTGGGTTTCTTTGGGATGGGGATGATGGTGGAGCGTTTGAAGCATGAGGGGACTTTGCATAGCTCCAGTGATCTGTTGAAGATCTGTGTGAAGATGGGGGCCAGCTGGTCGGCGCAGGTTTTCAGACAGGCTGGTGAAACGCTGTCTGGGCCTGGTGCCTTTCTTCTCTTGATCTTTCTGAAGACATGGCGCACATCATCTTCACTGAACTGAATTGTAGGTGTGGGGGAGAGGGGGGTTGTTGGAGGTGTGAATGGTGACTTTTCAAACCTGCAATAAAACTCGTTCAGATCGTCTGCCAGTCGTTGATTCTCCACAGAGCTGGGGGATGGTGTCTTGTAGTTGGTGATGTCTTTCAGGCCTTTCCACACTGAAGCCGTGTCATTAGAAGAGAACTGATTCTGAAGATTATCAGAATAATTCCTCTTTGCCACTCTGATCTCCTTTTCCAGTGTGTATTTGGCCTGTTTGTACAAGACTCTGTCCCCTTTTCTGCGAGCATCTTAAATGAAGAGTCAACGACCACACCTACAGGTAGATACTTGTAGGTATCCACCTGTTCGATGGTATGATCATGAATGATTACTGGACTGTAATCACCTAATCCTTTAGGGTCCACTATAATTTCCTTAGTTTTTGAGACAAAAAGTAATCGTGCATATGCTTTAGAGGTTTCTAAATGTTGAAGAGTCAGATGTGTGACAGTGTTTATAGCATCAACAGTCCCCCTGTTTCAGTAGTAATTGTGCTTATAATTAAAATTCTTGCTATACAAGACTAACCCAATGCAGTGGAGTCACTATTCTGATTAATTTCTTGTATCAACCCTGGGGGGCGCTGATGCAGGCAATGGAAACCTGAACACAGGCATGCATGACTAATGAAATCTGTGGGTGCTTCTCATTTCTTATTTGTGCATCTTGTTTCCTTTTGTCACATCTCAGATCCACCCCTTTAGGATGTGAGGGAAGGACAAGTGGTGCTCACTACAGAGACAAATGACGCCCAACTCAGGTATGGGTAGGGTTAGAGTTCAGTTTTTCCTGTAGCTCAGTGGTTAGAGCATGGCACTAGCAATGCCAAGGTCATGGGTTCGATCCCAGGGATTGCACATACTCCGATACAAATGTATAGTATAATGCAATGTAAGTCGCTTTGGATAAAAGCGTCTGCCAAATGCATAAATGTAAATGTAAATGTAGAGTGGTTGGACTTTCCAGCTCCAACCATTACACCCAAATTACATTCAGAGAGGGGGATCTGGACATCCTGAGAGGGAAGCTGGACTTCACAGATGCAAGGAAAGAAAATGAGGGCAGAGGAATGAAAGGGATCTGCCCTCTGGTTGTTGCATCTTGCTTTCTTATTATTTATTATGAATTTCTTAAATAATCATATATTTTAAAAATTCATAATAAATAATAATAATGCAAGATGCCCTGATGAAATATGTGAGATGTCCTTCAAGATGGCTAACTTTGATTGTTTTCCGGGTCACAGGCTGGAGGGCAGAGGAGTGAGGAAGTGAGAAAGCACCCATTATGTGCTTTTTTTCTCATAATAACCAGGTCCCCCGCTCAAATCTTTATTTTGTTAATATTTTTTATGCAGTAAGACAGTCTATTAGTAAAATCTGTTGACTTTAGCAAACTTTGTTGCATTATATGCCAACAGTAACAGTTCAAAAATGGCAAAAAACATTATTCAGTAAATATACCTCTGTGATATTTAATTTTTGGTTTTCTTCACTATTTATGTTTGTCTTTCTACAGAAAAAATATTTAAAAAATCAAAAATTTGAGCCGGGAAATTTTCGAAATTTGGTTGATTTGACATGGAATGACCCTACAGTTTTTTATGTTTTTTGTAGAGAATACACAGAAAAGTGAAAACAGTTTAATGACTTTATTTAGCCTTTTCAGCACAGATTAAGCCTTACGTGATGCAAACAACATCATGTGCAAACATCAATGATCATCTGAATAAATATAAAACACTTGCTGTTCTTTAGTATGTAGAATGTGGGACCAATAGTCTTTCACAACTGTCCTTCACTCTTCTTCTTTACTAGTGAAGAGATGAACAGTTTACTCATTCACTTAAACTGAACCGACAAAAACCCAGGTCCCTATTGTTGCATAACATCTCCTTCATGTACCACAGAAGAAAGTCATACGGGTTTGCAACAAAATGAACAATCTCTTTACAAATTAAAGCACACATCACAGTTTCTTGCCAAACTTCCTGCTTAATGCAGAAGTTTATTTTTAAGAAAGATTCTTCAGAAGCAGCTGCCATACAAGCATTATGCTATTTTAAATGTGTTAAACCACAAGGAGATAACGGTGAACATCACTGAGCACTGAATAAATGTCTAAAAGTCCACCATAAAACTCAGCTCTTATACACATATACACATACACACCATATTAAGTAATAAAGAATGCCAAGACATTACTTGGAATTTAAACACATATTTTCATAAAAGTCCATAAAAAAAAACATACATATAAAACAGATATCTTCAGAAAAAATGGCACTATACATGGATAAAATGATCTTCAGCAGTTCATTTACAATTAAGATTAAAGTACATTATTTCATAATTGGAATAATTATTATTACTAAACTTCTTTTATGAATACAAATTGTTTTGTTATTTCATAGTCATTTTGTTATAATAAATTTCAATTGTTAAACATTAATGCATTAGGTATCATAAACATTAAAAAGTTTTTACAGTATTGAATTGATTGGTCTAGATTCATGTTAATTTATGAAGACACTATTGAGCTGTAATGTTAACAAATTGAACTTTATTGTGAAACGTTACCAAAAACAAATTTGTTAAATCTAACATTGTCTAAAATCGCTGGATGTAGGCAAGAACAGGGCAATTTATTGGTCATTTTCAGTGGTTTACGTGGACATTTCCCATGGGTGTGTGTGGCTCAAGTTCCCCATTTTGGAAAACATATCATTGCAAAAGAATATGAAGATTTCCTGTGTGACAAAACCTAAACCACAGGAATGCTCCTCAGAACTACTTCATAACAAGCAAGGCAGTATTTGATGTCATAGGGACATCAGACAAATCAATTGACCACCTTTATGTGCAAGCAGCACCACAACTTCTCCCTTTATGAACAGTGAAACTTTGGTATCACAGAAAACAAATAGCTTCATTCATCAGCTTTAGCCCCTTTCAAGACATTAAACCCAGTAAATAACCATTAAAATACCAGGTTGACTTTTCCAGTTGCTTGACTGTTCACACAAGCAGTGGCGTTCTGTGTTTCTACCGGTAAGATACCATTCACACATCAAAATACCGGTAAACTCTGTGATGTTAATCATTAGAAATGACCTCTAAACACTGAGCCATTTTCTTTATCCGCCTGCCTTTGTTTTACTCTCTGGCCAATTTGACTTTTTTTATTTTATTTTTTTAATTCTAAGTGCCAGGTGTAAGGGGATGATCACACAAAGTGTTTTTTGCTCTTAAAAAACACAACACTGATAAAACTTCAGTAACTGTATAGGTGCGGTCAGATGTCCAACTAGCATGTTTACATAGAAAAACAATTAAAAGCAGCGGAGCTAAATGCTTTATGATTGGCCCAAAGCAGACTTCTCACGTCAACACTCGCACATGCTCATAATGGCAATCATATTCTTTGTTCACACACATTATCATGCCGGTAATTTATTGATAATGTTACAACTTCTCATATAGGACCGCTGGAAAATTGCCAGAAAATTACCAATATTTTTAAAAGTCCCATTCACACATGATTTCTAAATATTAATTTATCATTATTTTATCAGTAAAGACTGTTTTGAGTGAAAGGGGCTATTATGTCTAAAAGAAAAAAATATATATTTATTCTGTTATTATCAGCTTTTCACCTCACACTTCGGTCAGATTAACCAGCAGCATCCTCTGTACTCATTGTCTTCTTCATTCTACAGAAGACTATCTCCTTATATGACAACAAGAACGAACACCACAGCATCTTTACCGAGAAGGAGATGACGGGTTTGTTTGACACATATAAATATAGGTCAATTTCACCTACACAAGAGCAAACATTTACTCACACCCTAATGTTGTTACAAACTTACATGACTTTCTTCTGTGGAACATAAAAAAATATTTTGAGTATGTTTCAGTGTTTTCTGTTTGAACGCCACTGACTTTCAAAATCTCGCCTTT
Organism: Anabarilius grahami; assembly: GCA_003731715.1. Classification (NCBI taxonomy): domain Eukaryota; kingdom Metazoa; phylum Chordata; class Actinopteri; order Cypriniformes; family Xenocyprididae; genus Anabarilius; species Anabarilius grahami. The sequence continues at coordinate 13,519,366 of RJVU01051648.1, forward strand.
TGTGTTCCTCAGAAGAAAGAAAGTCATAAAAGTTTGGAATGGCATCAAGGTAATTGGTGACAAACATTTCATTTTGGGGTGGATAATCTCTTTAAAAGACAATATGACAATATATAAATCCTTAATGTTTCAGTATATATAGCATTTATCAGTATGTGTTGAATAATCATGCTTGAAATATTCTATAGTTTGAAGGACTTGCCTGAAAGTGGCAGCAATTGATAGATGAACATCTAATTTCAAATATCAATCCTTCGGTGCATTACAGGGATAGTTGCACACAAATTTTATTTCTGTTAATTATTTACCCAGCTCCATTATTTTCTTTGGATACCATTGACTTTCTTTTCATTGTAAAAACACTGAAACATTTTTAAAACAATCTTATTTTGTGTTCCACAGAAGAAAGTCATACAGATTCAGAATAACAAGCAGAATTTTAATTTTTTTGGTGAAACCCGTTAAAAATCCAAACCTAATTTTGAATTGTTCTGCTCAAATATGAATTCAGAATAAGACTCTTAAATGAACACCATATATTTATCAGTGTGTTACTGTGTTATATGTGTTCTGCTCTTCGACAGCATTCATAATTCACTCTGATGTCTGCTCTTCAGTGACATAGCCGTGCTTAATGTGTTGCGCGAGCAGTGTTTGTTGTTCTTGACCTTTGTGAAATGACCCTGGATGTACTTGCGGAACTTTGTGGTGGCAAAGCAATACACCAGCGGGTCCAGGAGGCAGTTGATCCCCATAAGCATGAGGGTGATCTGGTGAGCATCGTTGAAGCTTTGGCGAGTCTCCGTGCTCCAGTCATTCAGGTTCAGCACGGACAAAGTCCAGGGACCCTGCACCACATGATGGGGCAGGAAACAGATCACAAAGACACCCACGACACCACACAACATCCTTAAAGCTCTGCGCTTGGTACCACCGGGACGCTTTCCCGTGCTGGCTCGAGGCTGACTGATGGGTTGGGACAGAAGAGCTCGAGCGATCAAGATGTTGCAGACAATCACCATTGCGAAAACAAGAAAGAACAAGCCAATAATGATGAAATGGGTGACGGCCACTGCTTTTCTAATAGAGCGATCCGTGTAGTGATAACCCTCGAAACAGCGAGAAATATTTTTATTCTCAATCTTATCCATCTGGATTCCCGGATCAATGAGGTATTTAACCGATGCCACAAGAGTGATGACCCAGATGACCGCTGAGACAATTGCTCCACGTTTCCAGCAGTCAGAAGAGGCAGCCACCAGTGGCCTGGTAACAGCCCAGTAACGGTTAATGCTGATGACAGTAAGGAAGAGAACGGAGCAGTATGTGTTAATGAAGAAAAACGTGCCTGTGATACGGCAGAGGGCATCTGAGTACTTCCAGTCACCGTGATTCACGTAGTAGCCAATCCAGAATGGTAGAGCGGACACGAACAGCAGGTCTGCAACGGTCAGGTTGGTCATGTAGATTCGAATCTCATTCATAGCTTTAGACTCCCGCATATAGTGCAACACATAAAGAGCGTAGCAGTTGGCCAGCAACCCCAAGATAAAGACCACGCCATAGAATATAGGAAATAGAGTGTAACGAAACTCTGAGTCAATGAATTTGTCTGTTTGATTCTCATGGCTGCAATTTCCAGTGTTCAACATGGCTGCAGAAGTCGTCATCTTGTGTATCTGAGAACAAAAAAAAGTGATAAGACAGCATACAATTAAATTTGATTCCTTCTAATATCCTTCAAAGTGTTCATCTAAAAATCGATACTGGCCGACAACTGATCTGGATATCGGGGAGGAGGTATTCTTCTCAGTGTTTATGATGTTATGGTTGGTTCAATTATATTCATCAAACACTCAAGACTTATTAGTTTATTATAGTAAGGGTTGCGCTAAAGGTGAAGCATGTCATTTTTCCACCACATTTCAGACAGGTTTCCCAAACACCTGAAACTGGCCAAACTAATAATACTGCCCCAAACTCACATTGGTCAAGCAATGTTTTGATAGTGTCACAGAACCATAATATTTACACTTTCAAATTAACTTGAGCGCCAAGTTTTTAGAATGCTGTGTCATCTAAGAATGTTTCTTTAGATCTCATGTGTCAATTGTATATGGTGGGTTAATTTAGTTGTTTTTTGTAAATGGTTTTGCTCCAATATAGAATCTAATAGTATGAAGCCAAAGAAATATGATCTCTAACATGTTACAGAAACTACCAAAGAAAGGTATCAAACTTGCCCATATTAATATATGCAGTCTTAGAAATAAAGTGAGTGAATTAACAGAAATACTGCAATCAAATAATTTGCACATATTGGCAGTATCTGAAACTCATGTAGATTCTACATTTGATGATGCAACTTTAATGATTGATGGATATAGAATTTTTAGGAATGATAGGAATATATATGGAGGAGGAGTGGCAATCTATATTCAACATCATATACCTGTCCAAGTGATGCCAGATTTAATGTATTCTGGTATTGAAATAATTTGGTTAAAAGTTAGTCTGAAATATCTTAAGCCATTACTCATAGGGTGTTGTTATAGACCTCCAAATGCTAATAGTGAATATTTAGATAAAATATGTGATATGTTAGATCATGCTAATAGTATGAATATGGAAACTTATTTAATGGGTGACTTTAACATAGATTGGAATTCTTCTGACTGTCCTAAGAAAATCAAATTAATGAGCACAGCAATAGCATGTGGATTATCACAGGTAATTAACAAACCGACTAGAATATGTTTGAAAAATAATGGTACTCGATCTGTTTCCTGTATTGACCACATGTTTATAAATAGACTACAAGTTTGCTCAAATTGTGTATCAGTGCCAGTTGGTTTTAGCGACCACAATCTTATTGCAATTGTAAGGAAAACAAAAGTTCCTAAATCGGGTTCAAAAGTAATAATGAAAAGGTCTTTTAGAAGATTTAATCAATTACAATATGAAGATGATGTTAGAAATACAAATTGGTCAGAGGTAATTCTACAGAAAGATCCAGAGAAGGCATTTCAGATTTTTGATAAAACCTTAATGACTATCGTAGAAAACCATGCACCAATAAAAAAGTTTACTGTTCGAAATGTCAACACTCCGTGGTTGGATCAAGAATTAAAAGATTTTATGAAAGAGAGAGATTTAGCTAAACAAGCAGCAATTATATCCAAATTTAAATCGGACTGGCAAGTATATCGTAAACTTAGAAATTTTGTAACTAAGGTAAATAAGAAGAAAAAGAAATTGTACTATACTAAGAAAATTATAGAAATAAAACACGATAGTAAACAATTATGGAATACACTAAATAATATATTAAGAGGAAATAATAAATCAACTCCAGCTTATTTAGAATATGAAGGTGAATTTTTTACTAAATCAAGTGATATAGCGAATCATCTTAATGATTATTTTATAAATAAAATAAATAAGCTTAAAAATACTACACAGTCATACAAGACAGATTTATCAAATATATTAATAAATAAAATGATGGAAGGTAAAACATGTAGCTTTAAATTTAAGAGTGTCAGTGGTTCTAAAGTGGAATTACTTCTGATGAATTGTAAAAACAAACCACCTGGCGTTGATTTCCTTGAACATAAGTTGCTGAAGCCAATAGTCTCAATCATTGCTCCCATTATTGCTCATATAATTAATTTGTGTTTTACGGATAATATATGTTTACAAGCATGGAAAATATGTAAAGTTGTGCCAATACCGAAAAATAAGAAAATGCCTTTCTCTGGGCCAAACAGTAGACCGATAAGTTTATTACCAATTCTCGGTAAAATAATGGAAAGAATTGTTTATGAACAGATTCAGTCTTATTTTATGAATAATGATTTAATTACAACTTTTCAGCATGCATATAGAGGAAAACACTCAACAGCCACTGCTTTGACTCAGATGGTTGATGACTGGTACAAGGATATGGAGGAGAGGAAAATAATAGGTGTTGTAATGCTTGATTTCACTGCAGCATTTGATATAATTGACCACGACTTACTGTTAAAAAAACTGGAATACTATGGTTTTTCACGAACTGCATTATTATGGATGGAAAGTTATTTGTCAGACAGAAGACAATTAGTTTACTTTAATGGAAGTTTTTCAAAGGTAGGGGTCGTGGAACAGGGCGTGCCTCAGGGAAGTTGTCTTGGGCCGCTCCTCTACACAATCTTTACCAATGATCTTCCAACTGTTTTAGATAAAGCAAGCATTTCAATGTTTGCTGATGATTCCACTGTATATTTAGCAGGAACTGATATTGGTGATTTAAATACAAAACTACAAAGAGAACTACAGTTAGTGGTGAACTGGATAAGGAATAACAAATTGATTCTCAATGTATCTAAAACTACCTGTTTTGTGGTTGGAACTCCTTTTTCTTTACTTTCCAAACCGAAGCTTGAACTTAGCATAGAGCAAAATTTAGTTGAGCAAAAAGAAGAGGCCAAACTATTGGGAGTGATGATTGATAGTAGATTGTGTTGGGACAAACATGTTCAGAAATTGTTAACTAAAATGGGCAATACTTTGGCTGTTATTAAAAGATGTGCAAAATATTTTACACCACAGATTGTTAAACAAGTACTTTATGCATTGTTTTTTTCACACCTTGATTACTGCTCTGTGGTTTGGTCCAATACTTCATCAACTAATATAAAAAAACTACAAGTTATTCAGAATAAAGCTGCACGTCTAGCTCTCTCATGTGGGTTTAGATCAAATGTTGACAAAATGCATGAAAGCCTCTCATGGTTTAAAGTAAAAAATAGATTGGTGTATTCACTAATGGTATTTTTATATAATGTTATAACAAACAAAACACCTTTTATTTTATATGTAAAACTATCCTTTAGTACAGATATACATTATTATCTAACGAGGCATGCAGTAGGAGGTAGTTTTATTTTACCTATAGTAAAAACCAAATTAATTCAACGTTCAGTAAGGTATAGAGCAATGTGTGAATGGAACTCTCTTCCAAATACTATTAAACAACAAAACACTCTGTATGGTTTCAAAAAATTACTTAAGAAATATTATCTTCAAAGAAACATATACAGTTAATATAAATTTAATTTAAGGAGATACTGTTATAGGGTTCTTAGTTATATTATTTTTGATATAGATCTATTCGGAGCGGCGCATTTTTTGTTTTGTTTTTTAGTTTTATTGTTTAATTGTTATTTTGTGATTAATGGTATTAACTGTATAATATGTTTTTTCAATGTAGTGTAATGTCTTGTACGTATGGTGTGTATGGTGCATATCATAAATTGTATTGTCACATGGTAGATTATAGGACCCCAGGAAGAATAGCTTTTAGCTTATGCTGAAGCTAATGGGGATCCAAATAAAACAAACAAACTACACTCCTGTGGACAGTTGCACATAGCCGGTTTCAGTTTCTACCCAGGTAAGTTCAAGATTAGTTTGAGCAAACTCTGGTTTTTCGGGCTCATGAAGGTGGATTGGTTTTTCGTGGGTTTCATTGCTAGAGTTAGAGTTACATGTATCTGAAGCAATAAAGCCACTCTCCCTGTATCTCTCACTCCAAATTAAATCAGTTTATAGCGAAAACATTTTAGAGACAAAATTGCTCATCTTTTGCTGCTAATTATTCATTATATTTATATTAAATACATTAAAACTACGAATAATTCATATGACATATTCATATAATTAGGCCTATTATATTAATTGACAATATTAAACTTTGCTTTTAAATTAAAATAAATATAATACATGCATAATATATAAAGCTTTTAAACAGATTAAGCTTACATGTATTCTTTTGAGCTCTTTGTGAAACTATATTAATTATTTGGCCTATTTGTTTGATTCACATGCATTGATATAGTCAGATATTTTCTTTCAGCTGCCTTCTCAAACTTTCACTGCAGCAGTGTTTATTCCTGCTTTGTAAATGCGTTTAATTTCATAACGATCTCTTAATCTTCGTAAGAGACATGAATTGCGAGGCTCTCTCGCGAGAAGTGAATCAAACTGACGTTCTCCTTGTTCCGTGTGATTGGCTGTTTGCCGCACGTGTCATGCTTTCAGTTGCACGCGCTTTGCAAACTCTAGATTAAACCTGAGTTGACAAAGTTTATACCGAGCGTTGTGCAACAGTTGATCCTGATCTAAACCAGGTTGGATTTATCTGGATTTGTCAACTCCAAATCTACTCTGAAACTCTGAGTTTGTTCATCTAGCTTCATGCAACAGGCCACTGGAGGACCAGTCTCCTTCAGAGTGTAGCTCAAACCAGCTCCAAATCACCTGCCTGGAAGTTTCTAGTAATCCTGAAGACCTTGATTTGCTGGTTCATGTGTGTTTAATTAGGGTTGGAGCTAAATTGTGCTGAACAGTGGCCCTCAAGGAACTGAGTTTGACACCACTGCTCTAGACCTTGCTCTTTTTTTTCCTCATTCCACTACCATCAGTCTCATCCTTGTCTGTTATTTTTCCAGAAGTTACTATCAATTTACCCTTTTAAGCAAGAGTTGTGGATCACACAGTATGCGTGCAATGCTGATATTTACATCACATGCACTATATGTTTAGCCTAACATACGTGTAAAATCCAAAGTTTACTTCAGGCTTTAGAGTCGTCACTTACAGAGATAGGTGAAAATGACACACTTACTTTTATGTGTTTTAATGAACTAGAAACATGAGGGAGAGTAGCATTTAGAGCGGTGACGCCTATTTCCTCTCTCACACTGAGTTGAGAAAATATGCATTCTATCAAAAGTGTTCTTTCATTATCATCATAACATGTTCTGGAAGCCAAAGCATTAGGGTTTTCTTTCTCATCATTGCATATTTATCTGCAATCTCTTGCTGTGAGCAGGAAATGAATAGATGAAGCTTCATTTTCTGAAAACCACAGTGCACATATTACATCAATATATGTTTTTCATATCAGTGGTTTTACGGGACTTACAATGTCAGATTACAATCAGGTACTTTTCAGTATTTTTAGTTGTTTCAGAAACATACAGAACAGAACAGACTAAAAAAACTATAGAAAGTAGACCTTAAAGTCTTGACTACAAAACAGCTAGTGAACATTTCTGCCATTATCACCCAGGAAGTTCACTGAACGTGCTACCTTTTGTGACATGCAAAAGGGGGCATGCTGTTGCACCACAAAGCATGTTGTCACATTATATGCGGTAAGCTGTCACAGTGTAACATGCCATTAAAAAGCCTATTATAGGCTTTTCAGCAAAAGTAAAACAAAAGTTAATGCAAGTAAAATATACATTTTAAACATTTTAAACACGTGTGGCAGTGTCTCCCAAGAAGATTGTGATAACATTATATGGTAGACATTTGCCTGAATATATGCTAATGTGGTTTTATTGTTCACTTACTTACTAAACAGCTACAAAAATATGATTCAATTGTAATTTTAGTTTGGAGGACAGAATTCACAGATACAAAGGCTGTGACAATAAGACCTGGTCTTAACAATGAGTAATTATAAGTAGCACAACACACAATAGTACATTAGCCTACTTATTTACATTACATTGCAATATTTACATGGCACTAATAATATATTGTTCATCTGTACATAATCTATTGTTCATTCAGTTGATCATTGTGCTCTGAGACATTTGTATTGCATTTTAAACATACAGTTGGCTTTTCCAGCATTACATGTGTCAAAGTCTTAGTCATATCGTGGGGAGTTTTGTCTTATTACAACATTTGACGACATGTGTCGCAAGATTTAGAGCAGAAAAAAAAGGATATTATCGATAGCTACTGAAACACCAACAAACTCTTACATACCTGATATGTAAAATTATAATCCTGCTTCTCCTGTTTCTTATCTGATCACACAACTAAGCAGAAGATATACAACACTTGAACACTAAGTATATACTGCGCGCGATAACACCTGAAACTTTTACGTGTGCGTTATATTGTAGCGTCACTCGCTCGCGGTATAGACAGTGTGAATAGCTTCTAAATGAGCACAAACCTACATTTATCGCTTAACCTACCTTGTAACTCCCAGTAAATGTGATGCTCGCGCGCTGCTCTCTCAGAGTTAACGCCTTCAGCTCAGCTCAGCTCCTCTTATTTAACACGCAGTCACACCTCCGCAGTCGCTTCCTATTTTCCCCAATTCCTTTCCAGAGAACTTTGCAACGTATTTACTATGAATAAAAATGAGAAGCATCTACTTATCCTCTTATTCTACCTCGAGATGAACTGTTGAAGAAAAGTTTGAACTAATATTTGGATACTTCTAACCCAGTTTTGGTTCTTATATCCATTTGATTGATCTTTTTTAGGTCAGCTCATTAAGTAGAACCTCTGCCAGCAACCTTTAAAGTCTCATGTTGTTCAGCCAAACCTGGAAAACCATATAAAGTATGAGCTGGACGCAAGAGTCCTCTATAATTTTTGCTTATCAAAATACAAGAGAAGTTGTCTGCCACTAGGGATAGCAAGATCCTCCAAAAAATGCATGACGTGAGGGCCATGAATTTACCCTGTAAGCATAACTAATGGGACAGATTCATTGGGGGGAAAAAAACATTATTTTCACTTCCCAGGCCCAGGGAAGGATTAAAGGATTAGTTCTTTCAAATAAAATTTTCCTGATAATTGACTCACCCCCATGTCATCCAAGATGTTCATGTCTTTGTTTCTTCAGTCGAAAAGAAATTAAGGTTCTTGATGAAAATGTTCCAGGATTATTCTCCTCATAGCGGACTTCAATGGCCTTCAAACCATTACAGTTTCAGTGCCGCTTCAAAGTGCTTTAAACGATACCAGACGAGGAATAAGGGTCTTATCTAGTGAAACGATCTGTAATTTTTGAAAAAAAAATGTAAATGTATATGCTTTATATAAACAAAGGATCACCTTCCAAGTGGTTCCACCAAAACCACACTTTTGTATTCCTCAAAAAGCTTACGCTGCATGTCCTACGCCTTCCCTATTCAACTCACGGAACGAACGCGGCGCCAGTTCCATTTTTTCCGTAAATAGAATAGGGAAGGCGTAGGACATACAGCGTAAGCTTTTTGAAGAATACGAGAGAAAGAAGGTCATGGACATGACCTGGGGGTGAGTAAATTATCAGGAAAATTGTATTTGAAAGTGAACTAATCCTTTAAGGCTCCTTTTCTTTTTGAGTAAACATTTCAATAGGTCATTATTTACTGTTGTTCCTTATGTATCTGGAGGGTTTTAAAACATTGCCACATTATGACAGGAAGGGAAGAAAGGAAACAGACTAGGTGACACATTGCTATTTCCTCATGCAGGAAACAATGAAAATTTACTGTGAGATGCCGCAATGCCAGCCACTCTCAAAATTATTTACCTGTGTACTTACTGCATATTGCCTTCAATATATAGTCTCCATGTCCACAAAGGTATGTGATGTCATGTTTGTCTGACACAAGAATCCTCTCAACTGATCATTTAGCTCAGTCTTTGACTTTTATTTGTAGTCTTCTCATGTTTGTTTATCAAAATGCAAGAGAAGTGGTATGCCACTAGGGGTGGCACTGCTGAGCGTACAGCTGAATTTAAGCCAAGTCCAAGCAACTAGACACTTCTCATATCACACTCTATTGTTTAGTGGTTTCCTAATGGAGAATGCAGCACAATTAGTCACAGCAAGCAATGACTTTGGATCCTCAGCTGGTGATTCCGAAGCTCTGGATGTATCCTATCATTTGTTTTTTATTCTTGAAAAGATACATTTTGGTGTTTAATTTCATGTAGGCTACTGTCTGTTGCATGTTGATTTAGGCAAACTCTTGAATATAACATATACTGCCATGAATATAAGCAACCGTTTCCTGAGTAGCCTATAAAGATCCTTTTAATCAGAGCATGACATTTCTAAAGCTATCATGAAGTCTAGAGAGCAATGGTTCNATTTACCTGTGTACTTACTGCATATTGCCTTCAATATAGGCTACTGTCTGTTGCATGTTGATTTAGGCAAACTCTTGAATATAACATATACTGCCATGAATATAAGCAACCGTTTCCTGAGTAGCCTATAAAGATCCTTTTAATCAGAGCATGACATTTCTAAAGCTATCATGAAGTCTAGAGAGCAATGGTTCATTTGTGTGTATTCATGTACTGTAAAGTTGAATTCAGCCTCTGAGCTCACATTTTTTTTCCAGCAAAAACAATGTATGTTAGATCAGTGCACTGAATAAAAAACAAATGTGTGCACTGAATACAATTTTTTGGTTGTATTTTTGGTTGTATATTCTATTTATTAAATGATAAGAATAATTGCGCATATTTAGATGTAATTCTCTATAACAACAACGTATAGTTGACCAACAGCAGAGATTAACCCTTCTTTTCTTTCTTTTTCTTTTTTTCTCAAAATGAATATGTGCAAACTCAAATATAATTTCTCCCCATGTTCATATTTGGGGAAGTCCTGAACACCACAGGCAAGTCTTGACATATATCATGCAGTGTGTCAAGTCAAAACATGAAGTAACGCCTTCACCTCATGAAATATCCGGGAAGAAAAACTGGCCTGCTGAGTGTTTTCTATCAGAGTTTACTGTTGCAAAGGGAGTTAGCTGATGGAAAAAAAGATGTCCATAATGGCTCCATTTGAAAGCATTAGTAAGGCGGAAAAAAATTCAAATTAGTGCAAAGAAAGGACGGATATTGTTTGATAATTAGACCACTAATGGGTCCTTAAAGCCTGACATGGGTTCATGTGAAATTATTCTCTCTGTAATGCCATCATTAGCAGTTTGTTCACTCAAGATACTCACTTTTTTTTTTCCAAACCATAGTGATGTCATTGGGGTTCTAAACAATACACTTGAAATACAGATACTTCACCATTTAATGATCACACCCAGAATTATTTTTATTTGTTCCTTGGAGCAATAAAAACAATAACAGTTTTTTTCTTTCTTTCATTAGCCTGCCTATACCAAATGGTTGAGACAATGGTTGAAGTTTTTATTTTTTATTTTTTTTCTGCATTGACTCATTGACCCTGAATGACTTTTCCAGGCCTTTCAATGTTTAATGAAGAAACATTTACATTTGTGCATTTAGCAGAGGTGATTTCTTTAACGTTATAAATCTTCATGTAAGAGAAATCAGATTCTGAATGATTAGGCAAAATTAAATAATATATAAAAATGCATAAAAGCATTTTTGCCTTCGAAAAATTCACAAAAACAATCCCACAACCCATACAAATATTAAGTAGGCTATATTTCAAGCTCATTTTATTAAGTAAATTTTAAGTATACTAATATCAATGTACTAGTAGTATACTTGTAATTGTATTATTTGAATACTACTTGGAACTAAATTGGCCCACTTTTTAGTGTATAAAAGTACACTTTTAAGTATACTTTAAGTTTAGCAGTAGTAAACTTTGAGTACAAAACTAGTTTACAACTACGTTTTTTCATTTGTACTGCAACTAGAAGTGAACTTATAGGTATGCTGATAGTTTACTAGTTGATTTTTTTAGTTTAGGAAAGTATACACTTTGAAATGTACTCTGTAAACTACTAGTTTAGTAATTGTATAATGCAAGTATACTTGTAAGTTTTCTTCATAAATCAATATTTTCAAAAAATGTAATAGGCTACTCAATCAAAATTGTAAACACAACTACAAGCAAAGTATACTTAGAATACTGTACTTAATTATACTTTTAAGTATACTCAATCTTTTGATCGAGATATCCCAGGTGAAAAAAGTACACTTCTATAATGTATGTAAAGTGCTCTATTTTCACGCACTAATTTTGTACTTAATATACTAAAAAATTCTCTTTAATACTTCTTAAGATAATCTTAAGAACAACTAAGTGTAATCAACTATGCTATTTTGAGACACCATGAAATATGAACTAAAATGTGCTTTTATCTCTGTATTTAAAAAATATATTTAGTTACAACTTGTAGTACACTATGGGTTCACTATAAGTGGTATCTAAATACATTTTTTAAATACAGAAATAGTATATTAAAAGCACATTTTAGTTCACATTTCATGGTGTCTCAAAATAGCACAGTTGAGTACACTTAGAAGTACTAAAGAAGAATTTTTAGTATATTAAGTACAAAATTAGTGCACGAAAATAGAGCACTTTAAGTACAATTTAGAAATGTACTTTTTTTCCCACCTGGGATAAGTATAGGCCAAATATACTTAGACTTTTTGTCAGTTTAAGTCAAGTATACTTAAGTTTAATTTTAAGTATATTTCTGAAAAGTACATAAAGTATGATAACATTTCATAGACTGAAGTATACTTCTTTTTAGTTTAAAAGTATACTAATAGCACACTTTAACTTTTTTTTTGTAAGAGAAGTGATTTATTTCTACATATGCTAAAATTATGAATGTGAATATGATGACGCCTTGTAAAGTGCAGAGATGTTGTGCTAAACATAGAGCACCCAAATGAAAAAAACCAAATTGAGAACTTTTTAACAGGATTTATTAACACTAAATATGCTCTAACTAAACTGTTGAAGTGCCTGTTAAAGCCTAAAAAAAAGTAGAGTCTCTCTCTCTCTCTCTTCAAGCTACAGATTTCATAGTGGCCACATGGGGGCACCAACTTATCAAGAATATTATCTCTTATTCAGTTACTTCTGTATTGATTCCACAAATATAATAATAAAATTAAACAAAAAACATTCTGTACATCATTCATAATTCATAATTAGGACCNGATTTATTTCTACATATGCTAAAATTATGAATGTGAATATGATGACGCCTTGTAAAGTGCAGAGATGTTGTGCTAAACATAGAGCACCCAAATGAAAACATGGGGGCACCAACTTATCAAGAATATTATCTCTTATTCAGTTACTTCTGTATTGATTCCACAAATATAATAATAAAATTAAACAAAAAACATTCTGTACATCATTCATAATTCATAATTAGGACCCCATCTAGGGTAAGGCTGCAACATTAGTTAATACTCATTTCCAAGTGGAAGTGGAAAACACATTATGATTTAAATCACCAAACTAACTGTGAACATAATGATAAAATATTACAACAAAAGTAATAGCGCTCACCCCCTAAACAGCTTTCTGAATATGAATGATCTATTTATCCATATTTACAATTCAAGTAAAACAAGCACACAAATATTAGCAGTGAAGGTTTAGCTATGGCTATGCAACAATAGAAAATCAGACAGACCAGTTACTCCCCCTTCAGACAGACAGGTACAACAATCCCTTTTAAATGTTCTCTCACAGTGCTCATGTCAGTCACAGAGATCAATCAAGAACAATCCAGTTCTGCAGAAGATGGATAGACAAACAAAAGAATAAAACCGCAACATATATTCACAAATTTATGCAGTTTCCTGTCTCTTTACTTTCCTATATTAAAAGACAAAGCTCATAAATTTGAAGAGAGAGAGAGATGGAAAAATACGTGTTTATAGAACAAATAAGATGCCTCATGCAATGCTACTTTATTTTTAATAGATATTAACTTTAACAACATGCACACAACACAGACACACAAACTAGCACACAGCCCTATAGCCCCGATGGAGCCACAAGCTAAATCCTGGATTAAGGTTAACGATAGTCTCTAGCCAAACTGCTGTTATGATGGGTAGTACTGCCTGCATCAGAGATGAGAAACACACTGCTGGAGCAAACAAACCACGGTGCACAGTTAAAAAACACAGAGCTCTCATCTACAAGCCATCTTTATGAAACATTCTCACTACGGTTTTTATGGTCTCTGAGATTGATTTTTTTTTTTTGTCCTTCTGTCACTTAGTTAAAGGGTTAGTTCACCCAAAAATGAAAATTCTGCCATTAATTACTCACCCTCATGTTGTTCCAAACCAGTAAGACCTTCATTCATCTCCAAAACACAAACTAAGATATTTTTTGATGAAATCCAAGAGCAATCTGAATCCTTGACTGTGGTAATTAATTAAATTGCTGTCTATTGAGGAGTCAGAGAGTTTTCGGATTTCATCAAAAAATATCTTAATTTGTGTTCTGAAGATGAACAAAGGTGAGTAATTAATGACAGAATTTGAATTTTTGTGTGAACTAACCCTTTAATCAATTCTGTAATGGCCAGTTGTGACCCTAATGGTTAGAGAGTCAGACTGGTAACCCTAAAGTTGCAGGTTTGAGTCTCAGTACCGGCAGGAAAGGACTGAGGTACCCTTGAGTAAGGTACCTACCCCCCAATCACTCCCTGGGCACCCACACAGCAAAAATGGCTGTCTACTGCCCTGTGTGTGTGTTCACTACTCTTAATATGTGTGCACTAACTGGATGGTTAAATGCAGAGGACACATCCTGAGTATGTGTTACCAAGGCCTTCACATGTAAAAAAAAGAAAAGAAAAAAAACTAGGGAAAAAAAAAGATAGTTGGACTGATGATATACAGTCCAACAGCAGGTTACATCACCAAGGTGGCAACTGTCATTATCACTGAATCATTAATTGAACCGATTCACTCAAAAACACTCATTCTGGAACAAAACCACATCTGTGTTGGAGACACTGAGACACATAAAATTGATCTTCTTTTGGCTTCATTTGGAACTATTTTTGATCGGGAAAGTAACTGGCAATAGTGTGTCTAAAATGTCAAGTCATGTCAAGTAAACTGTTACTTATTTATATAGCACTTTATACAATACAGATTGTTTTAAAGCAACTTAACATTAATAAACAGAAAACTAACAGTAATGTTATAAAATTCATCAATTTCAAAAATTCAATTTCAGCTATACGCAGCTCTATACAGGCAGCAATAGTGTTATTATTCAGCTCAAGTCAGTTAAATGTTGATTATAAGTTAAAGTACTCAGAATTAACTTCTTGTGTATTTAACGGTATCACACTCACAATTCTGTTATTAGTAATACAATTATTTCCACATAACCAAGGAACTACACTATTGAGTGAATACTTTTAAAATGCACACCATCATTTTCATTGCAATTCTTAAAACTTCAATCATTCCTTTGCGGGCAGGTCCTGTAGATGGAATCTAGGAAAGTGATGGAGCAAATTCACCCAGGTGCTCTTTGGGGAATGTTGGCCTACAGCCCAAAGGCATCAAGAGATATTATGGAGATAGACGGAGCCACATTCCAGAAAACGCTGAAGCACATTCATGGTGAGCACCTTTTACTGGACACAAACTCCCCTCACAATGACATGACAACAACACACGGATTGGTTACGTCTCCCGTAAACAATAGTGAAAGAGACATAACGGTGAGGCGTCTAGTTCTGACACTAGATATTGTTTGGCTGAGAGTTTTAAAATGCCTAGAGGCTCCTCTGAGTGTCCAGGTATTATGGATGATTCACAGCTTGGCACTTAAGATAAAACAGCTTGATATAAATCTCTTTTCCTTATATCTGCAAGTCGACATTTGAATGTGGGAGAGAGTGAAAAATATGCCAGCACTCAAGACCTCTCTCTTGTGTTGTGACATGATACCTGGGCATGTCCCATCATGCCATGCTTTTAAAGCATGCATTTCACGTGATTGAGGTTGTTTAACACCAGAACCACTGAGGATTCTGGGATTCAAATGTACGGTAACTGGGAGGGGACATGTTCATTTCACTTATTTTTGTTGTGGCTGAGACATATTAACTTGTGGGAACATGAAAATATGTCCTTTGCCACGAGATATTAATTAATGGGAACGTCACATCAACTCGCGATGTGAAGTAGTGGCCTCGATATGCCCTTACAAAAGATTACTGCAGTTTTACTGCTGTTGAACTTCAATGTACTTCAGTTGTACTGTGATTATACTTCATCATACTGCAAAGTATAGAAACTGCAGTTTTTTGGACACGAAAAACTGCAATATTGCAGTATAGCTGCACTACAACTAGTTTTACTGCAGTTGTACTTCAATATACTGCAGTTCTTTTTGTAAGGGTGTTGAGGGAACGACAGAACAAGTAAATATTTTGTCTGCGATCTCCATATACTTTTTTTTTTTCTTCAAATTCCACCTTGCAAAGGTGGGGAGCCAAGTCAGTGTCTAGTCACCATGATTTTTCAGTAAGATATATTCCTGGATTAGCATATTTTGTTGATCCTGGAACAACATTCCTTTCTGAAAATGTAGTGCTAACCCTATCCCTACCCCTAAATCCATAACGTATCCGTAAAATCAGAGGGAAATGATATGTGAATAAGAATGGTTCAGAAGCCCTTAACTCTTGTTGTAAGCCTAAATTTGACATAAACTGTAAACTTGTCCTTCAAATCTGATTGGTTGATTGAAATGGGTTATGGTTAGTATAACATGTTCCTGGATCAACTTGTTGATGCAGGAACATGTTGTACTTGGTGAAATCACCTTCAACCTAGTGGTATTATGTAAGAGCAAATTTTCACACATATTTAGCACACCATTCAGCAAACAGTGTGAACTTGTGATTTCTCCCCACCTACAGCCTCTCCTGCTGTGACATGCAGTGGCCTTATTCAAAAATAATTAAAGAGTGAAGGACTTTGTTTTGATTTAACCGATGACAGCTTGTGTAGGAGTGAGAGAGATCTGAAAGCCTCTTTTGCTTTATCCCTTGACATTCAAACTCATAACCAAAAGTACAGGTGTTCAGATGTGCAGATAAATAAAAGCTAAATATATTGCTATATTATCATGATTATCATTCATTCATATACCTAATCTTCAGACACATTATATTCTTTACACTTAGCTTGCAATTGTAAAACAATCTTTTTGCAAAATACTAAACACAGTTCCCTACATTAAAGAGATAATTCAAAACTAACAGCTCTTGTGTTTCATTTAGAAAAAAAACTGCCATTTAAATGTTTGGAAATAACATCACATCGAATAACATGCATGTTTGGAAATAACATCACAACATTTATTTCCATCAAGAGGTGCATCAATTTTTGGTCAGATCTTGTATTGACAATACAAGAGTCAAGCACTCTGTAAAGTCTACTCCAGCACATCCCAAAGACTTTCGATGAATTTAAAGGGTTAGTTCATCCAAAAATTTAAATTCTGTTATTAATCACTCACCCTCATGTCGTTTCAAACTTGTAAGACCTTCATTCATCTTCGGAACACAAATTAAGAAATTTTTGATGAAGTCGGTGAGGTATCTGACTGCTCCATAGACAGCCATTTAACCACCACTGTCAGATATTGTTGAATAAAGTTGTTATTTTTTTATTGTTTTTGCGCACAAACACATCCATCAAAAACTTAGGCTGACTGTCGGTTGAAATATTAGACCAAAAACACTGAATAACAACTAAAAACATCGACATAACAACCACGAATGGTCATCTTTCGTCTGGGACGACACAAAATCTTACAATGTGTAATAAATAATTATTACCTTACGATCCATCTGAAAGTGACTTTTCTTGTGGCCAAGCAAAGTGTCCCATAACAATATTATTTGTGCTCTTTATTTCACCCATCCAAGTGTACACACACACCGTGAACACACACCCGGAGCAGTGGGCAGCTGTTTTTTGCTGCAGTGCCCGGGGAGCGATTGGGGTTTAGGTGCCTTGCTCAATGACACTTCAGTTGTGGGTAATGAGAGTGGAAAAAAGCTCTGTTTATTCACTCCCCCACCTACATTTTCCTGTCAGTACTGAGACTCAAACCCACAACCTTCGGGTTATAAGTCCGGCTCTCTAACCATTAGGCCACAACTGCCCCATCACATCTGTTTTCAAATCCACATCATTTAAATATCACAATGTCAATGTCTGTCAAAAAATAATGTGCACAATACATGGTAGTATTTACAAGAAGCAGAGGTCCAGTGAGTACACCTATTTCTTTGAAAGCCCACACTACCAGATGTTTGAATGCATCATTGCTTTCTGAGAAGAGGAAGAAAATGGCGGCCTAAGCGGCTTCAACGCGCTGTCTGTCAAAGACGATAACATGCATAATAAATAACATGTGAATATAAATTTGTTCTTTATTCACTAAAATTAAATCATAATAATCAGGGAACTGAGTGCAATAGCCTACTTCACACTGCATGCTAAAGACAATAAATGGCAATCCAATTGAAAATTTTTTTTTTTAAATTTGTGAACATTGTTCAATGTGTTGGATTTGACTGACATTTTTTAATGCACAAGCTTACGCATTCTGATTTTGACATTCCTAATTTGAATATTTTCAATAATTGTCTATTCATGATTTATTTATTTATTTATTTTTTCATAATTTTGGCAACAGATGAACTTTAAATTAGTGATCTTGAGATGTGCTCGTACAATTTGACTCTCATAGCTGATGTCATATATATTATAAACTAGTGATTTTTATAAAATAAGTACTTCTCAGAAATAAATACTTCTCAAAAAAATCTTCTCAGCTGTTTAAAGGATTAAGGCAAAGTTTTATAAAATGGTGTTTAATTTTCCAATAAAAGATGACAGATTTTACATGATTTCTTACATTTAATTTCCAGATTTAATGTAACCCTCTTAACCAAATGTTTGAAGTTTGCAACCTGCAGTAGAGACAGTTATAAGATATAATCCAGTACAGCGTAGATTTGAAATAGGCAAAGTTAAATTATAAAAAATACTGTTAAATGGCAAAAACATAAATAGGATGACATAATACCGCATAACTTTCCTAAAACAGGCAAGTCAAAAGCATATGGTGAAGATTAACCTTGACTATGGCAGGTGTAACTATTGGTTGGTTACACTTTAGCCACTCTGAGGCCAGTAGGCTTTTTATAGCATTTTATTTCTGACATGTGCTTATTCAGGATCACTGCCACTGGAGAAAGAGTAATTTTAACTGCCATCCCTAACAGAGTATATGAAGCTTGGACTGTGATAAAGTTAGTCTGGTTCATTGATGGCTCTTATCTTATTTTAATATGTTGAAAGCAACCAAACCTATTCATTATAGTTTTTAGTCCATATACATGGACATCTAAATACCAGAGATGACAGCATAGAAGAGTTTAGGGTTTTAATTATTATTATTATTTTTATTATATTTTGCCCTAGGCTGTGTTTTGTCTTACCATGGTGGGCAGATTTTACTTTTTCATACACTCTTCATAATAATAATAAATGTATGCCTGGTTCACTGAGTTCACAGAGTGCTTAAATAGTAAATTGCAGCACAAGAATGAATCCTGGCCACCACACTAATTCTGTTGCTTTCAGAAATAAATGCTTTCCTTTCTTTTTGGACCAAAAACAGGATTGTGTGCATTGGGAGTGGATATAAATGTTTGTCCCGAATTCTCTATTGAAAATACCACTGTCACGCCTTCTCTCTTCTCAACATCAAAAAAGTGGAGCGAGAGAGTTGGTTTTCTAATGAGAAACCACTATGCATTGCTTTGAAATGACTCTAATGAAGAGTAAAAAGAATGCAATCTAAAACAGCGTAGTTGCTAAAAATATAATGGTGTTTGTGATTTTGGTGGTTGCTTGCGGGCTAAGGCTGTACACCAGCAATCAAATGCTGGTTCAGATCCTGCTTTGGAAAGTCAACTTTCTTCTGGACTGGTGTTTTTTTTTTCAGAAGTGCTTGCACTATTTCTGACCACTATTTTTGTAAATGTGTTTAAAGGGGTAAGTTCACCCAAAAATGAAAAAAAAATTCTCAATTACTCACCCTCGTGTGGTTCCTTTCATTCATCTTTTAAACAGAAATGAAGATATTTGAAATGAAATCTAAGAGATTTCTGTTCCTTGACAGTCCACGCAACTACTACTTTCACTTCAAAAAGCTCACAAAGAGGTCGTAAAATTAATCCTTATGAATTGAGCAGTTCTCTTCACTTAGATTGAATTTAGGTTTTTATTCACATATAAACATTGATCAGCAAACATAAACAAAAGCTCAACCGTACTTGCTTGATGTGCAAGAACAAACCTCATTGGTTCTTGGGAAGCTCAAACCGATGCCCCTCTTAATAGCCCTGGCTCAAACTAGAGATTCTCATGTAACACATGAGAATGAACCTCATTGGTTCTCGCACATCAAGCAAGAATTCTTGAGCTTCCGTTTACCATATCTGATGTGTGTGTTGATGAACGTTCATAAAGCGATCAAGTCTCCTCAGAAAATTTGGACTAAACCACTAATTCATGGATTAGTTTTACCATCTCTTTATAAACTTTTTTTGAAGCGTCAAAGTGGAAGTTGTGTGGACTGTAACAAATAAAATGTCTTTGTGCTTTGCAAGCACAATATACATAATTTATATATATATATATATTTTTTTTACACAAAAACGATAGTAATTGAATAAAACAATACAGTTAAGGGTAAATTATTAATGTCAATATCTTTTTTGGCATGATGCATAATTAACAATTAAAATTTGACTAAACACAATTAAAATGCCATTTAAAACATTTAGAATCATATGAACTACTTCCATAGCTTAAATGTTTTTTTGTTTTTTTTAAAGTTTTTTAATATTTAAATGAGAATATTGCTGTTGTCATATGTTGTTTTTCATTTACGTTTTTGTATTATCCATTGTATTTTTTTCTATATAATTTCATATTCTGTTTAATTTATTTACATTTTTATTTTTAATGTTTTAATGTATTTAACTGTATTAATTGTAGTGCTAAAAAATAAAGTCCAGCTTGTGATGTGAACTGGGTTTCCGTTATTCCTCACGCTTCCTCTAGAGCTCGGCGCTAGTCTGATCCACTCTTTTCCCACTTCGGGGAAGGCGGGACCGTATTAGCCGGGCAGGGCGTTCTTTTCGCGGTCACAGGCGGCGTAGTCGTTCTAGGGGTGGGTCTTTCTTGGCAAAGGAAAACCCACCTTTTTCATTGTTTGGATCTCGAAGGAATGTGATGGTTTGATCTTGCGGCGCAAGGGAGGGGGGTGAGTGAAGGAACTAGCGAGGACCCTGCTGAGAGCTGATCTATTCATCCTCAAAAAGTCAAACGCGACTGAGTAGTTTGTCCTTCCAGAGAGCTACCTCCGAAAAATTCTCACCATTCTTCTTCTGGTGCTCAAGGTAAGAGAAAACCGAAGCTAGTTTTTAGCTAGTTTAGTGGAAGGGGAGCTGAATGGTCGAAGCTTGCCCCCAGACACAACTCCAAACTGCGGCAACTTTGCCACCCTCCTCCCCCTCCTGTTCGCTGCAGCGCAGGAGCTCGATACGCCGGACTGCGGTGATTTTAATCAAGCTATTTTGTGGCTGATGTAGGAATGGTAGCCTCGTAGCGATGCGGTTGTAAACTTAACCGGGACTTTCCAAACGACGGATGTTTAGTAGACGAGCAACAACTCAAACATAATGGAGTATGTTCTGATTTTAGGGGGCTGAACCACAGATTCCCTCAGTATTCAGATTGTGATGGTTTACGTCAGCTGCATCGCACTATGTAGCGAAATAAAGTTTACATTTACGACATTTACGCTCGATTTCCACTTTATTCGTTGCTCGCGAGCATTGAAATGTCAAATCGATTTAAATTTCTCGCCACGTATACCCGACTTATCCTAGAATATTGTTTTCAAACATGAAAAGTCGCTTTCTCTGAGAATACCACAGAGTTTAGGAGAACTTGTCTCTGTTAGACATTAAATAATTGGATTTTATTCCTTCAGAAAGCAGTTTCCCTGTGCTTAACACCGAACGCGTTTATTTTTTTCGTGCGTTTCTACAGAATAATGCAAGAAAGTCCGGGGTGGGACTGTGATTTTGAAGCTCATGTTCGCTTGTCAGGTATCCTGTGTTAAATTTGAATTTCTGTCTCGTAACGTGTAGCTTTTTTGACGCAGTGTGTGTCTCGTACTGCACTACTGTCGGCACGGACACGAATAGAAAATGTATTTCAAGCCGTTGCTATTAATGTTGACAGCCGTTATTAGAGATGCGAGGTGCGTTCACACAGGATGACAGGCACAATTAAACGCGATTGATGTCTTTAAACAGAAGCTTAACCTTACATGGCTCATATTCAGGCCTATATTTGAAGTGGAAAATCCTGTTTTTGCCTTGGCCTAAAAATCGGGTGTTTATTTTTGACCTGCGTACTGTAAGGGAATGGTGGGATGTCGACTAGAGGTCAGGAAGACTGAAGCAAGAATGTGTTTTGGCAGTCTGTGCATATTGATGATTATAGAGACATCTCAGTGATTCGAGTCTTTTGAATTTGTTCTCTAAAAAGGTTTGTTCTGATTTGTTCAGTGACTCTTTAGGTTACATCGTTACGCCAGTAGATGGTGAGACGTAAGTGCCCACATCCTGTACTACAACGTAGTATGCAAAAGTATGGCAGATAAGCAGAATGGCTGAATACTAAGGCCCTGTCCCAAATGGCACACTTCTATGCACTTTTGGTCCTGTGGACTTACAATGTCCGTTAACTCCACGAGACCGTAGGGTGTCCCATTTGGCCCTGTCCCAAATGGCACCCAAAACCCTCACGGTCTTCTTTGAGTCCGCACTTTCACGACGTAATGCTGCTTTGACTGCCGGGTAAAGTCCTCTGCGTAGCTCACAGTCTTGCAGGCTCAGCAGAAGTGCGCATCGAGGGTGCATAGCAGCCGCAAAGGGGGCTCTCACGAGCACCCTTCTTTAAAGGATTACTCCACTTTCAAATAAAATTTTCCTGATAATTTACTCAACCCCATGTCATCCAAGATGTCCATGTCCTTCTTTCGTCAGTCGAAAAGAAATTAAGGTTTTTGATGAAAACATTTCAGGATTATTCTCCTTATAGTGGACTTCAATGGCCTCCAAACGGTTGAAGGTCAAAATTACAGTTTCAGTGCAGCTTCAAAGGGCTTTAAACGATAGCTGACGAGGAATAAGGGTCTTATCTAGCGAAACGATCGGTCATTTTCGAAAAAAATACAAATGTATATGCTTTATATAAAAAAATGATCGCCTTGCACATGCTTCTGCTTTCTGTATTCTTCAAAAAGCTTACGCTGTATGTCCTACGCCTTCCCTATTCTACTTACAGAAAAAAACGGAACTGGCGCCGCTTTCGTTCCGTAAGTTGAATAGGGAAGGCCATTGTAAGTCCACAAGACCGAAAGTGCACATGAAGTGTGCCATTTGGGACAGGGCCTTTGTAAACCGAAATGAAATGTCTAGTTCAATGTCCAAAACAGTAGGTGTGTCTCTCTTTTCATACTTATGTACTATTCTATGCTGTTTTGTAATAGTGTGAGTAGTGTGTATACACTGAAAATTGCAACAAGAAAAAGTGCACTTTAAATACCCAGATGAAACCCCTGTTATTAGTAACACTGGTGGCTGTTAAGTGAACTGCAGCCAGCAACTTAGCTCATACTCGCACTCGATGTGCACACATGGCGAAGTTCTTTTTTATTCTTCGCTTTGAAGTAAAAAGATACCTTTCCAGCGACATACTGTTAACAAACATCCAGACGCCGCCCACGAGAGCGCTGAGAGCTACGTTTAGATGAACGTAAATGTGCTGTGCGCTTCTCTCTCAACATAACAAAAATGACAGCGGTGAAAAAACAGTAGTTAAGAAAGCATCTGATCATAGCAATGTGGATATGTTTGCACAAGCTCTGCAATTCAATTAAAATTACACTGTTCGATGATAGCTTGATTATGAAGGATATTTGAGACTATAGAGTGTATAAATCTAGCTAAGTGAGACTATAGTTTGAATAAATCCCTTTTATTTGCGTGACACATGAAATTACAGTACATAAAAGCTTTTTCAGCATTATCCTGAACATTGTACAAGGCAAGCATTCGTTTCATGTATCAATGAATAGAAGAAAGGCTCTCAGGAGTGTGTAAACATTGAGATATTACATTTCCCGGCAAAAATGTCCCAAAACCTTCACGTAAATATCAGTCTACAGGCTTTCATAGACAACCTAGGAAGTCAGCGAAGGTCTCGAAGTTTCGTTACAAATGTTCACACATTGGCAATAAAAAAAGAGATTAAAGCATGAAAATTCGTACATATAGCCCGTTTAACTGGGAAAAAACTTTGAATGTCAGACTCTTCACTCACTTAACTAGACAGTAGAGTACATAGTATGTAGTAAGTAATTTGGGACACAACTAATGACTCGTTCAGTAAATGGGGACGTTTTCATTCAATAGATCCAATTTACAAATGATTTTCGCTCAAATGCTATTTGTTTGCACTATAGTTCATCTTTAAAGGCAGGAAAGCAGTTGATAGACCCTTTTCACAGACTGTGATGATGCGTTTTAATGGTAATCAATATCCTGCAAATATCGTAAATCCTGCAGAGTTTTTTATATTTAATTTTTTTTTTAAACGTATGTACATTTATAACACTATACTTAGTATTATATTACCTTTGCATCAAATTACAAAAAACGAGTAAACGCTGCTGTGAGGGTGTTTCTAATACAGCGGCTATGGGAAGTGACGGTAAAAATGACATCTTTCTCTCTTCTGACTGCCGTTATCAATCACTCTCTATTTTTTTCCTCTTTTTGAAAGTTGTGAAAACACTGTTGTGGAGTTTTTCCTTTGCTATTTGAGCAAATGGAAACACAAAAAATAAATTTAATGTATTCTCTCATTCACCGCTATAGAATTTTACCCAACTATGACGACTTCTGCTTCTGAGAAACCCGGAAATGTGAAAAGGGTCTATTGCTTCAAAAAAGAGAGAGAGACTTTAGTGAAAGAAAAAAATGAGTCGTGTGTGAAAGAGAGCATTTAATTGTTTAATTAAAAGACCCAAAGACCCACACTTTTATGAACAAAACCCTGCTAACACATACACACATGAGTATTCATTTGTCAGGTAAGCTGCAGTGGTGATGGTTGGGGGGTTGGGGAGCTGACAGAAAAATGAAACACTAAGCACAGAGAACAGCAACCCCCATACAAGCTCCATTACATTAGGCAGGTGGGGCCAATAAAGTAGAGACAGGGAAGAAGAGTACAGAGAGGACCTGCCATGACCTGTCCCAGACTTAAATGTAGAGCACTGACGGCTTTCCAGTAATATAGTGACTCCAGAACACTTGTGTAGTATGAACATAAACTAGGCCATTCAACTAAATAGCGCTACAGTTACTGGCACTTGATAGTTTACAGACTTATTTTACCTTTAGACTTAGACTATCTTGCTCTATCCCGGGGATTTTATGGAGTCGAGATCAAATATTTGCACTTTCCTGTGAGTGCTTTGATAAAGCAGCATCTGTGCCTTTAATGCTTTAGTTTGAGATGCGTTCAGTGACTGACTAGAGAGACAGAATTGGTGTTGGTTTCTGCATGAAAGTCAAAGGGATTGTTTGAAACCAAGGGGAGATTCTGTATTGTCTGGAGTTAATGCTCGTAAAAATGCAATTGAAAGTAGTTTTACATTGTTTGAATTTATGATTGTGCTGTACCTAGTTTCACTTTTGTACAGTTTCTTGAGCAGGGGTCCTCAGGGCTGGGCTGTGACCCAAAGAATGGGTGTCACAGGTTGTTCTGATAAGGTTGCGGA
>RJVU01051648.1:13544961-13566484 GCA_003731715.1 Anabarilius grahami
TCTGTTTTTATTATATATATATATATATATATATATATTTAATATACACTGATGTTCAAATGTTTGAGGTCGAATTTTATTTATTTTTTTAAAGTAAGATTTTTTAAATGTTTTTGAAGTGTGTTATGCTCACCAAGACTACATTTATTTGATGAAAAATGCAGTAAAACAGTAATATCGCAAAATATTATTACAAATTAAAGTAACTGTTTTCTATTTTAATATATTTTAAAATGCAATGTGTCAATGCTGAATTTTCAGGCACATGATCAGAAATCATTCTAATATGCTGATTTGCTTCTCAATAAACATTTCTTATTAATGTTAGAATCACTTGTGCTGCTTAATAGTTTTGTAGAAACTGAGATACATTTTTTTTCCAGGATTCTTTAATGAAAAGAAAGTATTATGCTTTTATTTGAAATAGAATATTTTTCTAATGTAAAAGGCACAGTATGTAAGTTTTGCCGCTAGAGGTCACTTTTTCAAAACAATAACAAAGGCGTAGCTTTATGATGCCGTGAATGAGCGTGGAATCATTGGAGTTGTCGTCTTCACCTCCACAGTCAATGGAAAGCAATCCGAAGAAACAGAAATCATGTTCGGATGAGCTAATGTATTAAAGGGATAGTTCACCCAAAAATGAAAATTTGATGTTTATCTGCTTCCCCCAGGGCATCCAAGATGTAGGTGACTTTGTTTCTTCAGTAGAACACAAATTATGATTTTTAACTCCAACCGTTGCGGTCTGTCAGCCGTATAATGAGTGTCAATGGGATCTCCATCTATAGGAGTCAAAAAAACACACACACAAATCCAAATTAAACCCTGCGCCTCGTGACGACACATTGATGTCCTAAGACACAAAATGATCGGTTTGTGCGAGAAACCGAACAGTATTTATATAATTTTTTACCTCTAAAACACCACTATGTCCAACTGCATTCAGCATCCGGTTAGTGAGGTCAAAAAACGCGCTCTGATGACGGAAGTGATGTCTCGCGCTTTGCTTCAATGAGTGCGAGACATCACTTCCGTTGTCAGAGCGCGTTCAGACCTCACTAAACGGATGTGGAGAGCAGTTGGACATAGTGATGTTTTAGAGGTAAAAAATGATTATACGTCATTATACGGCTGACAGACGGCAACGGTTGGAGTTAAAAATCATCATTTGTGTTCTACTGAAGAAACAAAGTCACCTACATGCCCTGGGGGTAATTTTTGGGTGAACTATCCCTTTAAAGTTTTATTAACATTATTGTGGTATGAAGCAGGGCAGGGCCGAGAGCCTGAGACATTTTACACTGCTGTTTTTATTATGATTATATGCCAGAGTCAGCCGCTACTGCTCCTTTCACTTGTTTGTTTAATTTTATGATTAACTTGAACTTTGTTTCAGTTATGTTTAATCACTTAAATTCACTTTTTTATTTTTTTTATTCTAATGAAACAGCTGCAAGTGCTGAATTACTACTCAAACAGGTCACTTTATTTGATGAATTAAAATTGTGGGTGAAACTGTTTTTGTATCGCAATATAGATCATAGAAAAACAAAATATCGCTATGTCAGTTTTTTTCCCCAATACAGCCCTAGTACAAACATGTTAAATCAAGAAAACGAGTTTCAAACAATAAGACTAATCGTATTGAGCTAGATAACAATGATTAGTTTTCTGTCGATAAATGTATCTAAATAGTTGCTCACCTGTCTAATAAAACACATTATATATTAAAGCGTCTTTGGTGTTTCCATGGTTTCCACGGAAGTAAAACAGGAAATCGAGGGTGACACGGTTATGATGTCAGGCGACGCAATTACACGGGCCGTTACACTGGTTAAAATTGCTGATTTGTCTGGATTTAAACATTGTTGGGAACATTTGGCATGATGTGTGTACACAAGTCACCAAAATACATAACATTGTTCCAGTGTTTTTTTGTGTGGATATTTGAATTGAAATCAATTCCGTCTTTGCTGAATGAAGATATTAATTCCTTAAAAAAAAAAGTCTTACTGACCCCAAATTTTGAACAGTAGTTTGTGTCTATATATATATAGTTTTATCTGTCACTTCATAGATGCTAAGGAATTAAGGCAGATTTGACAGGTTGTGTAAGATGCCCTCATCCTCAAAAACATCAATAAAACCTATAAGGTCAAAAACAAAACAAAAAAATGACCCAGACAATATTAAGCATTAAGTATGGTACTGTGTTTGGTTGCCACATGTAAGATCTAAGACCTGAAACAAAACCAGCTGAGAGCCGCTGTATTAATGTATGTTCAGCTGGAAATATGGACTGTATTCTAGAGCCGGATGTATTCGCTTTCTGCCAAATGCTGGCCGACACTCTTGTGTTGTTCTTTGTCTGTTTCTATCGTATCTTATCTCTGTCTGTCTCTCGTGTTTCATGACCTGCTATGCCAATTCACTTGTCTCTCACCTTAGAAGTGCAAAGGTTGTTTTATGATGAGCTGTTATTCTTGGTTATACAACAGTACATGTGAACTTTGTCTGCTGAAACAGGATGGGTGGGTGTTCATGTGAAAATGAAGGAAGGGGCAGTTCTCGCCCAAGAGAAAGTTAGAAGACAATTTGCAGTATGATCAAGCGACGAATACCGGTGTGCTGTAATTCCTGCCCTCCCTCTCCACTTTTCTTTATAAGCAGGTCCTGCTTCTGGTTTTGCCAGTCTTCTGATTGCTTTTCCACACGGTGGAAGCATGCAGCGAAAAGCTTGTGATGGTTATCGGTGTCCAATAAGAGTAATTACCAGACTTAGCACCAGACCCAGGGATTATGGAGAGGCTAAATAACTAGTCTGAGGTTTAAATTAAATATCGCGGTTCACTCCTGTTGCTCCCTCTCTCTTTTTTCCCTTTCTTTCTTGTTCAAATGAACTGATAGACTCTGACACCGTTTTGTCAGCATTTCTCTGTTGCAAAATCTCAGTAATCAAAACAGTTTTAGTTTTTCAGGGACATTATTGGACAATTTGGTACTTTACATGACATTATTGTTCTCCTTTTTCTGTGAGAATGAGGGCTTTGAGTTGACACTTCTCCTCAAATTAAAAGGAAGTGAAATTTGTTGTGTATTTTACCAGATTTACCAAAATGTTAAGGTCGTTAAACGCCATCGGCGGATTAGATTTTGACAGTCTGTAAACTCTTTTAGTAATACTCTGTGTTTCTGCGAACTGTGACACATAATGAGGTGTTTATTGGAAGGATGACCAAATCTGGTGCTCAGCTGAGTGTCTCTTCGTTTTTGTGCTGTCAGGGAGTGGGAGAGCTTGCTGACAGACATCTAGCTTGAGGAAGAGGTGTTAAAGTGTGAACACAAGAAGATTACAACAGCTCCTCCCACACACACAAACACGTACTGAACCAGTCCAGCTGTCACAGTTCGCCCTAAGGACTGATCTTCACACACAACTCAAATTGAGAGTGCTTCTTCTATTACTATGTTTACACCTGGTTTTAAAGGGATTATGAAAAAATTCTGTCTTCATTTATTCTCCCATATGTTGTTTCAAACCTGTATGATGCAAAAAGATATTTTGAAAAACTGTTTTTGTCCATACAAAGAAAGTTAATGGGTTCAAGTTGTTTTGCACCCCACTGTCTTTCATTGTATGGACAAAAAAAACCCACAGACATTTTACAAAATGTGTACTTTGTGTTCCTACAAAATTGATTTGGGGCCATCTGATCACAAGTGTGCTAATTCAGGTGTATACGTGGTCCAGAATGTTTTGTAATACTAGGTAGTCACAAATCACAAAAGACACTTTCCCTCTTTTGCACCTCACTTTTAAATCGCTTTTTCGAACGTAAAAAAGAGTGAGCATTTTCAATTAATTTCTCTTGAAGTTGAGTTTCCATAGGAATGAACTGAAAATGGTCCGCGCCAGTAGACACGCACCGTTATGTATGTCCGTGCTGCCGTGCGTATTTTACTTTTGCTTTCAAATTAGCGCCAATTCGATGGCGGCAATTGCTTGAATGGTCAGTTATTATTCTTAATGAAAAACACAACAACTAGAAAAACAACTAATCCTTTGCAGGTTCCCTATTAGCACTGGGTTTAAATCCAAAATATTGCAAAAATACAAAAATCTTGCGCCATAATCTTGTCAGTCAGCTCCTCGCTCTCGTAATGAATGAAATCTGACTACTCCTGCTGATCTGTGCTGCGACTCTCGTTCGACTCGCGCTGAATTGAGCAGACGCATTCAGTTTTTAATTGCAGTGTCTGTATTCTAACTGAACTAAATGATTTTTATTACTATAAAAACATCTAAATGAAGGTGGGGTGGGCAAGGGACGTAACCAGTGTTGCTTCTGAACACCGGAAACACAGTCAACACTGACTATCGCAGTAGTATCTCTGCAAGTAGCCTAAACTGTGTTCTGAAGTCTTTTCATCAGATTTTTTTTTTTTTATTTAGATCTTTGTAAGGGAGAAGATTCCTACATGTCTAGTTGATGTTGTGTCACAGATTTTAAGTTACTATTTGTGTGGCTTAAACATTTGCTATCATTCTGTCTTGTGTTTGACAGAAAACTGTTTTCAAAAATCTAGTTTTTATGATGAATACATTGTTTTAAATAGGTTTTCACTGGCATGATGCAATTTTGTGCATATTTTATTTACTGTCATTAAATGTATATTATGTAAATTGTATAACTGTATTATTTATATTGTTCATTGGCCACCTTTGTCATAGGCATCAGCTATTAAAGAATCCATGTCAGTTGACCACTATTAGGATGGAAGAGCTCACAGCAGTTATAAAGAGGCACACAGCAAGAGTTGATATCCTAGGTACTGCACTGCATCTGGGATTGCCAATGCACTTGGATTTGCTNTTTATTACTATAAAAAAATCAAAATGACATTGGAGTGGGGTGGGGTGGGCAAGGGACGTAACCAGTGTTGCTTCTGAACACCGGAAACACAGTCAACACTGACTATCGCAGTAGTATCTATGCAAGTAGCCTAAACTGTGTTCTGAAGTCTTTTCATCAGATTTTTTTTTTTTTATTTAGATCTTTGTAAGGGAGAAGATTCCTACATGTCTAGTTGATGTTGTGTCACAGATTTTAAGTTACTATTTGTGTGGCTTAAACATTTGCTATCATTCTGTCTTGTGTTTGACAGAAAACTGTTTTCAAAAATCTAGTTTTTATTATGAATACATTGTTTTAAATAGGTTTTCACTGGCATGATGCAATTTTGTGCATATTTTATTTACTGTCATTAAATTTATATTATGTAAATTGTATAACTGTATTATTTATATTGTTCATTGGCCACCTTTGTCATAGGCATCAGCTATTAAAGAATCCATGTCAGTTGACCACTATTAGGATGGAAGAGCTCACAGCAGTTATAAAGAGGCACACAGCAAGAGTTGATATCCTAGGTACTGCACTGCATCTGGGATTGCCAATGCACTTGGATTTGCTCAGACATGCTGCTCCTGTGATGTTTTACATCATAGAAAATATTTGTGAGAAGAGCTCATCAGATTCCCCAGCTCCAAGCACTCAAAGTCATCTGTAAAGGATGTCAAATGTCTTTTCTCTTCAAAAACGCCCTACTTTTTCTCACACTTACCTGAGCACAAACACGCCCGTGTTTACATTTGAGCATGTGTTCAGAATACAGAAGGTTTAGTGTGCGTTGAAGAGCAGGTGTGTATTTTACACTTGGAATTAGGATTTGTGTTGGTGACCCGATTACTAGTGGTCAGCCAAGACAGATCACTAATCACACCTAGTGGTAATGTGCATCTCAAATGAATCAATCAGCAAATGATTCCTCATTGACCTTTGACCCTGTTCCCACCCCCCGTGACGCTGTTGAGGAGTGGGGGTGCGAGAGTGGGTGTGTTTGAAATATCTCTAAGGTCTCTTTAAATAGCAGCTGAACCGAAATGATGCACACACAGCAGCCCACATGCTCTGTGATAGTATAATGTTCCCTCAATATTCGGGACGGCACGCCGGACACAGCTGTAGCGCTCTGCCGCTGCACAAAAGTGATTATATTTAAGTTCATTAGCTTCTGTGCATGTTTGTATTGGGTGGAGATGATGGGGAATTCCATCAGGGATCTGGCTAATGGAGCTCAAGCACTGTCCTGATTTCCTTCTCCTGTCTTGTAAAGTCTAGTGTGCTACAGAAGGCTAATAGTCCTCATACAGAGTTTTTCCAACCTTTAGTCTTAGAAAGAATCACTACAAATCACTTGATATTTGAAAATATTGCAATGATTTGAATGCATTTTTATATAGATAGTAAGGTTCTTTAGGAGTGTGCTCTTTAGGAAGTTTAAAGGGATAGTTCACCCAAAAATGAAAATTATGTTATTAATTACTCACCCTCATGTCGTTCCAAACTCTTAAGACTTTCGTTCATCTTCGGAACACAAATGAAAGTCTTTTTGATGAAATCTGAGAGCTTTCAGTCCCTCCATAGACAGCTACTCAACTGACAATTTGACGCTTGAAAAAGTTCATAAAGAGATCGTAAAACGAATCCATATGAATTGAGTGGTTTAGTCCAAATTTTCTGAAGAGACGATCACTTTTTATGATGAACAGATTGAATTTAGGCTTTTATTCACATATAAACATTGATCAACAAACATAAACAGAAGCTCAGAGCCTGCTTAACACACAAGTATGAACTTCATTGGCTCTTGCACATCAAGCAAACATGCTTGAGCTTCCATTTCCCACAACTGAGTTTATAAATATTTATATGTGAATAAAAGCCTCAGTTCAATCTTTTCATCATATAAAGCGATTGTGTTTCTTGACAGAATTTTTTGAGTGAATGATCCCTATAATGTCCAAATAAAAAAGTGACAATTTTTGCAACTCTTACTTGTCTTCCAATGTATAGCATCTCTATTCTAAACTTTAGTAGCAAAAATTGTTGCATTCATTTGAATAAAAAAAAAGTTAGTCAGAATCCACTCAACACCATCCAAAATGGTGGAGTTTTTGTTCAGCATGAGTTCTGCATGCTCGCGAATCCTTTCATTATAACCAACAAAATATAAACACAGTGTCAAAAGAGATTCATTGTACAGTGTAGACAGACGAATTGATTATAACAGGAGTTTTTGCAAGAGTGTACCTCGCATTGTAATCGACAGCTTCAGTGCTTATAATGGCAGCGATCTTTGCTCGCTTTCTGTATATAGTATATGCTACTAACTACATGCAATGTTTCTGGAATGACAACCATATTTAAATGCACAATTTAATTCATTTGACAGTAATAAATCATTCACCCAGAGAAATTTTACTTATAAATGTACACAAAGTACTAAGTACTTTGTCTTATGATCTGTCCTGACAGTGATTTTTTTATTTATTTTTTTATTTTATTTTATGAATAAATAGGATAAGTTAATATTACAAACTATTTCTGCATTTATTTTGGATTTGTCAGTACTTGGGTTAAAGTTCACATGAGTAGGGTACTACTTTGTACTGTGTGTGTGGATGACTGTGTTCCTCCGCCACCACCAAAGACCTTTTTTGACCCAGGACAAACCCTGTTGCGTCCTACCAAAAGTCATATCCAGTGACCCCTGTTCCTTTACCATGAGGCTGTTGGTCTTTTTCATTCTGTGCTGCACTGCCTCCACATGGAAACACAAGCAGAGACTCTCGGGTCCAGCACTGACCTGATTTCCAGCAGAGAGGTTCAGGCATGGGCAGGGAAAGAGTCCGTGCCCTTCCTCCCTCTGCACAGTTTCTCACTGATGCATGAACTCTAGTTTTAGCTGACGTTTTAGCCACGTTGCTGTCTACACACAGTACTATAAAGTTCAGAGTGAGTGTTATTGAATAAACAGTGAATGAACCCATCTGTCAAAGATCTGACAGTTAAAAGACTATTTGGGGAGTGAGCCATTGCCTTTATAATACTTGTTTACTGTACTCCAAGTGTAGTGCAGCAAGAAGAATTTACATAAAATTTCCTTTATCTTGAACATCTGCCTGCCATAACCATTGTGTTTACACTCTATAGAGGACAGCAGCACTCAAATGTTTGAGTGTACTTGGGCCCTGTCCTAAATATCACCCTAAGCCCTTGCAGTCCACCGCCAGAGTCTGCACTTTGACGTAATTCTAGTTAGTAGTCTATGTTAGTAGTGCTCTTTGGCCATTATGATGTCCGCAAGTTCACATCAAGTTCACCATTTAGGATATTGTTTAAGCTTGTGTAAGATAGGGTGATGTAATTAAACCAAGATCATGTCACATGAATGCTGCTTTTTTGTCCGTTTTTTGTGTTATCGGATATTAAAATATCTTTTTTCTTTTTCTGTTTTGGTGGCCAATATTTTGGTACACCCCCTACTTTTTCAGTGGCCAACTCTTGATAACGGTTTCAAGCGTTTTCCACCCTACACACATTCTGACAACAGACGCAAGCTTATTTTTGTAATCAACTACATGCAAACCCTTAATCTGTTTAAAAATGAATGGGCCTAATACATTGCCCAGAGGGATGCCACATATCAAGCTAATGGGAGCAGCATTTGATTGGCATTTTGAGGTACTATCTTTGCTTGGCATTACAGGGGTCAAAGACTGAGAACTATATCAGCTGCATCCATTTTCTGGTCATGATTCAGCATCATACAAAACCATATATGCAGAACAACCCCTTTTGAGGAATAACTTAACACATCCTTTGTCTTTACTCTCACTACATGCAAGATGCCTCTACTCTAGTGTGGTTTATCCGGGGACAGCGGAACTGCACTATCTTTTATTAGAGGCAGCATAGCTCTGACCTGTGAACTGTGCAAATATGTAGAGACTGAGGCTGACGCACGTTTGGTCTGCCCTGGTTCGAGGTCTATTATACCTTATCTCTGATAGAAAACATGTTTCTACTGTGACACACGATTGTAAACATTTTCCTGAGTTCTGTAATGGTTTACATATGGTTGGGAATTTTTGCCGTTTGAAAGGGCAGTTTAAGCCTAAAGCTCTGCCCTGCATGTACCTTCCTGTTCAGATGTCATGCCTGGTATAACTTACTCTGCTTTTACTTTTACACCTGCAAGGCGATGTAAAAAAAGTTATTTTATTAGGACGATCCACTGAGTTCTGTGGACCATTTTCTGTCAAAAAGATACTGTGAATGAAAATAAAACCTCACAAAAAGCAGTGTAAGATCTCAGAACCAACTTTTTGTTTTTGGTGTAGACAAAGCCAAACACATTCAGGACGTCTTCCAAGAATG
Organism: Anabarilius grahami; assembly: GCA_003731715.1. Taxonomy (NCBI): domain Eukaryota; kingdom Metazoa; phylum Chordata; class Actinopteri; order Cypriniformes; family Xenocyprididae; genus Anabarilius; species Anabarilius grahami. Next base: position 13,554,249 of record RJVU01051648.1, read on the forward strand.
TTCTACAAAAGCTCTTTTAAGGCATAACAAAATAGAAATGACCTCTAGGAATGGCACACATTGTGTGCAGATGTTCAGAATATTGTTTCCCTATTTTGAAGAACATTTATTAGAGAAATGGACAAAATGTTAACATTAGGAATAATGTGCGACTGGATGGAACAAGACTTTCACAGTCAAAATAGATGATTTTTTCCATCTGGATTGGTTTATTTATGATTAATTGAATACTAAGTTCCACTACGTCTCTTGGATGTTTGCTGTTGAAAAATAAACTGTGTAAAGAAGATTGTCAGACATAAAGTGGACAAGATGGAACCTAAAACATGGGAATTCAAAACATTTTAAAAGGTTCAAGAGCAGGGATCTTTAAACTTGTGTCATATTACTTTCGTGAGTCTGAATCCTCTGGACCGGCTCATATATTTATGTCTGAGGCCTCAGGGGGGATTTATCAGGTTTGTCCAAATCTGTAAGGGCCATTCTCTCTCTTTTCTAGTCATCAAAGCCATGAGATGTCAGCTCAAACCAGGCAATGCAATGATTTCTCTTCCCTTTTTTCGTTCTCTCTGTTCTTGAGGTATTTTTGGAACTTAATGAAAAGAGAAATCTGAACTGCTTGGCCTTAAAAGGGATGTTTGGGTCAGCTGAGTGGAAAGTTGTGTTATTAATGTGTTTGACGTCTCTCTCACACTGTGTTTTGTTAAAGGGGCTGGAGAACACAGGAATGCTCTGGGTTGGATGGTTAAGATGGGCTGGACTTGATCTTTGGGGAGGGAGAGTGGAAAAGGGGCATAGTTAGCATTTTTTAGAAGCCTTTCCAGCTCACTTCAAGGTCCACTTTTTGCCCATTGGGACATGCTATGGATGAGGCTTTTGTAACACTCAGAATTCTGTTCTGTACTGAGGACAGTTGAAAGTAACTTAAAAGAGTATTTACTAGAGAAAAACAGCATGAGTTTTGCCCATTAAACAAATCTCTCTGTCTCAGCAGAAACTTTAGGTTTTAACAGCTCATCATGTGGATACTGATCTCTTTCTTGTGTCTTTCCCTCGTATGATCCCATAGATTGTTCCAGAAATTGTACTTAGTTCATGAAGAAATATTTTGACTGTATGGGTGACTGTGTTACAGACCATTTGCATGCTTATTAAAGAATGGATAAAGAAAAAATTGTTGTTGAGATTGGAGCGTATTGGTGGTTTTCCATGATTATTATCTATAATTGTGATGAATTATAAAATGTGAGTTGCAGAAATGAGTCTTTGTTTGTTTGAGGTTGACTTTATGTATTGCCTTTGTGTGTAGCAGAGAGAAATTGTTACAGGCTGATTTGTGAGGGTCTGTTTTGTACTTTTCCTTAAACCTTGAAAACTTGTGAGTGTACATAATTTATTTTAAAATTAAAACTATTTTTCAAATATCATGTATTATTTTATAGAGTGGTGCAGGTATGACATCACTTTGTAGGCCAAAATGCAGAAACGATTTAGCATTTACGGTTCATAGAAGAGGAGTTTTCAAAACATTGTATTTTAAAAATGTTTTTAATGTATTTTTGAATAAATTAATAGACAAAATGACTATCATGTCGCTGACCCACTAGTTGTTGTTGTTGTTGTTGTGTAGTTTAGATGCTGTGTTCTGCTGTAGTTAGTTAATGTCTGGCCATCTCCATGTGTCACTGCAACAAAACTGTTCTTATCTCACTGAAAGAGGAGCGCCTCTGCTGCTGCTGTAATGAAATGATAAAAAACAATCACTGATGTCATTGTCTCCCTGACAACACACACAGGATATGACCAAGCTCTTAGAACCCTTGGTGATGCCTGGTGACCTGCATTTCCATTGGAATGGCTGCCGCACATATTCTGAGACTGACCATCCCACTTCTTGTCGATTGGCATCAAGGTAATTGGATTAAAGCTGTCAGTCTGTCTGAGTTAGACTGTAAGGCCTAAATAGAGTTCTTCCTTTTTGATCTATACTGACAGTTTTTAGACACTTTTTTTTAATCCCCCCACCTTTTTATCCCCCCACCTATTTACCAAACAAGATATTTATTAATAAGATATTGTTAATATTGTCCTATAGAAGGAAGGAAAGGAAATTAGGAATAATTAAAATTTAATGCAATAGATTTGATCAGAATGCACATAATGATACATAATACAAATAAAGTAAATGATACATAACTGTTTTCTATTATAATATATTTTAAAATGAAATGTATTCCTCTAATGGCAAAGCTGAATTTTCAGCAACAGTTATTCCAATATTCAGTGTCGCATGACCCTTCAGAAAGCATTCTAAAGCTATATTCGGACGGTGGAGGTCGTTAGAGAAATTCATGTTTCACAGGCTTACTTTGTGATTTTAATCCTGTCCGAATCTGCCATGTCTGTGTTTTTCTCACACAACCTCAGTAAAAATTCCAGAGCAAATTACCTAGTGTTTTTCGGTTAAATCAACGGTCCGAATGTGAATGTCTGTGATTGCCAATATTGTATTATCCTAACACTTCTCCTCATTTGTTTTTTGACCTACCTGAGTTACCGTTTGCCCACCAGTCTTTTGCATGCTTTCATTTCATTTCAATATGGATGATATCTGACAGAAAAATAAAATTATAAAATTAATAAACAGAGCCAAATCGCGAAAACTGAAGACTGTCCATTATAATATCGGTGTTATCAGTAAGCTACTTATCTAGATTTCTCTGCTCACTTATGTGGGTTTATTATAAACAGACACTTCTAAACTTATGTGTTTAAGTAAACTAAATAAAAAAACATATTCGTCATAGGTGATAGAAAACACACACTCCCACCTCTGTAATATTAAACACAGAGATGTTAGTCCCGTCTGAATCGGTATATGAAATCACAGACAACAGGTAATTTTGTAAATCAAACATTGTTTAGAAAAATCGTCCCGTCCGAACAGGGCTTTATTTGCTGATTTGGTGCTCAGGAAACATTTCTTATTATTATTGAAAACAGTTGTGCTGCTTAAAGGGTTAGTTCGCCAAAAATGAAATTTATATAATTAATTACTCATCCTCATGTCGTTCCACACCCGTAAGACCTTCGTTCATCTTCGGAACACAAATTAAGATATTTTTGATGAAATCCGAGGGTATCTGATCCACACATAGGCAGCAACGTCATTGCACCTTTTGATGTCCAGAAAGGTAGTTGAAAACATGGTTAAAATAGTCAACGTGACTACAGTGGTTCAACCTTAATGTTATGAAGCGAAGCGACAAGAATACTTTTTGAGGGCAAAAACAAAACAAAAATAACGATTTTATTCAACAATTTGAACCGTTGTCATACGTAGTGAACTCAGTGCAGGCTTCCTTGTTTACGTCCGAACGCCAACTCTGTATTTCATTTCATTTCATTTTTGGATGAACAAACCCTTTAATATTTTTTGCGAAAAACCATTTATTTTTACATGAATAGATTGCTAACAATGCTGTTTTTTTAACTATGTAAATTTTTTTTACTGACACTTTTGATCAATTTCATGTGCCCTTGCTGAATTCAAGTATTAATCTAGTTTAAAAAACAAACAAAAAAAAACCAACAACTTTTGAACAGTAATGTATTTCTGTGTCATGTATCAGGCTTACAAAGGTCTGTCTCTCTACAACAAAGACACATGGGAGACAAAACTAGATGGAGAGATAGAAATCAAATGGGTAGATGGAGGTTAAAGAGCATCTGGATGTATGTGAGAGAGGGAGAAAGAGGGGCGGTGCAGGCACCTGTATCAACATCCTGAAGCTGACTTTCATAAATCCTGTGCTGTGGTTGGTGGGATTGATTGGGTGGGGGTGATATCAGTGCAGACACACTGAAACAGGAAGCAGCTTGTAAGCGGAACACATGGGGAAATTCAATTCCAGACGCTCTCCTCGCCTCTGAACAAGAAACAGGCTCTAGTAGCCACATTTCTGACAAAGAGACAGAATGAGAAAGAAAGAAAGAGTGAACATGAATGTAAAGAGGAAAAAGAAAGCAATGGGGGAATAAAAGAGAGAAATCAGAGCTGAAAGTTGGCCGGCGTTTTACTCAGCGGTTGGATTCCAGAGCTGCTGTCAGTCCTTGTTATGTCATCATCTCTCAGTCCAAGAGTGGGACAATAACTCTACGTCTGTTTCTCACGTCCGACTTTCCATCTGTCAACGGTTGCTCTTTGATTAAAAACCTCATTAGACACACAATGTTTAGCCGATTTGTTTTGATTCGCCTGATTGAGTGTCAGCAGGGCTTTTGTGAAGTATTTCAGCATTTGTTAGCATGTACAGAGCAACATGTTCATGCTGATTTAAGAGCTTATTAACTTCTTGATTAATTGTAAGCAGAGCATCCGTGCTTGTGTTTGCCATTAAAGTAAGAGTTTGTTGTCAGTCTCATACTCCATTTTTACAAACACAGAAGGAAAACAAATTGGTCCTGCGCTAGAGTCATTGGCTTTGTTCTGGCCCCTTAGACATGCTCAAAACATACGGTGGAAAAGCGGTATTAGAGGTGTGCTCTCACCTTCTGAGGGAGAACCTTCATCAGCATAATCCTTCTGAAGTCATGAAACCTTTACAAATCTTTCAAGCCGAGTTGCCACCATTGAAGCTTTCCTTACGTTTTTAAAGGGATAGTTCACCCAAAAATGAAAATTCTGTCATCATATCATTATCATATGTCACCATTATGTTGTTCCAAACCTGTATGAGTTTCTTTCTAATGTTGAACTAAAAAGATATTTTTAAGAACATGGGTAACAAGACAGTTGACCGTAGCCATCGACTTCCATATAGTAGGAAAAAAATACTATGGAAGTCAATGGCTACAGTCAACTATCTGGTTACCAGCATTCTTCAAAATATCTTCTTTTGTGTTCAGCAGAAGAAAGAAACTCATACAGGTTTGGAACAACTTGAGGGTGAGTAAATGAGGACAGAATTTCCATTTTTGGGTGAACTATTGCTTAAACCTGGGCTTATATTTAGAAAATTATGGATTTAAACCTGGAAATATCAAACCAAATAAATGTTATAATGTAAAATGAGTAAGATTTTGGAATGTTCCCAAATCATGGTAGATAACATGATCATCGGGTTTTACCTAAAATTGTTACGTTTATGCAAGCAAAAGATCCAAATACTAAAATAACATGAATTTTATTTCAACTTTTCTCTTATTGTTATGAAATAATATTTAAATTTTATAATTCTACATATTTATTTAATTTATTTTTTATTTTAAAAATAGATCATTTTCACTAGTGGTGTCAGACATTCTGATCCCAGTGTATATTTATTTTTTACCATCTTCATATTTCTAGTATAGTAGAAAAGCTCTGGTTTAGTTCACTTCAAGGTTCTTGGAAGTGTCCGATGCTTATGTGTGCTTGAAAGACCTATAATTTTTCTTCTCTCTCTCTCTCTCTTTCTCTCTCTCTCTTTCTCTGCATGGGATCTCACGGCCCTTCTGTGCTGGATTGTTTTTCTCTGTGATCAGTGAAAATATACATGTTCTCGGAGAGAGGAATGTACAGGCTAACATGTTGCAGGTCCTCTGTCTCTTCTCTCTCTTTCTCTAGTTCTCTCTTAAAGTGTAAAGCAGCATGGACTTAGCAAACCTTCCACTCTCTCCCTCTTTTCAGCCTGATAGATTGGTGGTTTAGATCCTTGTGATGAGGCGTTTGTATTGTGAATAGTCTGAGGGGCTTTTGGCACCACTGATGCTCCTAAAAGAGGGATGTTGTTGATTTTGGCTTGTGTTAAGTGAGGTTTGCTGTGTCTGACTCATAAACACATCTTCTTCATGGTCTGGATGACGATGCTTCTCATTTTCAGCATTCCTCTTCCTCTGTTACACACTCATTCTTTATCGGTCTCTCCCACATACACACTCATAATTTCCTCTTCATCCTTTTTATGGCTATATTTTCAATCCATTTAAAGTAGTTCATTAATTTCTTTCATGCCTGACGTCACTCTGGCTAAATCAAAGTCTGTCTTGTCTAGCCAATTAAAAGTGTTCTACGTCCTCTTCCCTGTCATTAGTTGCTTCTTGATATTTATAACCAAAAAATGAATACCTGTGTTCAGCTGGTTGAATTCCATACCGCATTATGTCATTTAGAACTGTGGAAACCCGCCGTTAATCTCTCTGAATATTGGCCTATATTGCGCAAAGGTGTATAATTATCTAGTGCGATACATATCTATTAAAATTTTTAATACATTACAAATGTCTTAATTAGAGAGGAGGCAATTATGTGTTATTAAAAAAGGAAATATGGAAGCTTAAAATCTAAATTTATTGAAATGGAATTTTAACAATTTCCTACTGCTTATTAAAGAGATTAACCAAAAAAGAGAATTGTCATTATTTACTCATCCTGTTTCAAACATGCATGATTTACTTTTTTAAGGTGAACATGAATGGAGATTTTTTTTGTTTCTAGATTATTATGACCATTCTTTTTCAAATGATGATCTAAATGAGGACCGTCAAACTCCAAAATTATTTTATAAAGTACATACGACTTGTGTGCTATATTCTTTTGAAATCTTCTGAAGTCATACAATAGCTTTGGATGATGAACAGACTGAAATGTAAATTTTTATACACTAGTCAGCTTTCTTTCCAGTTAGCTGTTAACTGTTGTGTATCGAGTCAGTGAGCTGATCTTAAACTCATGCAGTCCAATTCTTGAGTCATTGTGACTGATTCTGAAACTGTATCAACTGATTTATTGAAAATATCTGACTCAAAATAATGATTTATTCACCAATACTCTCAAGAGATCAAATGAACCTGCCAAGGAGAGATAGGGCAAATGCAAGATTTTCTATAAATAGTGTCTTAAATTTAAGTTTGTTCCTCACAGAAAGATGTTGTCTGATTTCATAAGCCTTGGAATATAGCATGTTTCATATGGACCACTTTTATAATGCTTTTATCATGCTTTTCTGCCATTTTGGAATTTGACAGCCCTAATTTTTAGTCCACTTATATAGTAAAAAGCGGCAAGGATATTCTACAAAAATCCCATTTTGTGTTCCACAGAAGAAATAAGTCATACAGCCTTTTTATTAAATAATAAGTTTGCATGATTCTTAATTTTAGTCGTATTTTGTACAGATAGACTTGCTCTGTCTCACCATGTCAAACACTGGTCATATGACAAATTGAGCAGTCATCAGTCTTCCATAAACTGTGCAATCAGTCAGTTAACGATTATTATTTCAGTTTCTACCCATGGCCCCAAAGCTGTCAGTCTGTCAGCCGTGCTGCCTGGAACTATGTCAACATGACTCTGACCTGACTCATTCCCACCCATAATAGGATATAGACACAGCCTCCTGCTGTGGCATCAGTGCCTTTTGCAGAACAAAGTCTTTGTCATACAAAGCACACACACACATTGACAAACAGAATCAGGAATTCTTTAGCAGAGAGAGGCGGCCCAATTCCTGATGGATATCAGAATTCCCAGACAGTTTCCAAATGTCCAGTAACTTCACAGGATGATGAGGCAATTGTCTTCCCAGGAATTCTGTTTATTTGCAGGCTGTTGTGTGTGGGAAGTGTTACCAGTTGTGCTATTGTGTAACTTATACCACATATTCCTGTTCCTGAATAGAAGCTCTAGTAATGCGTATGTGTGTGTGTTTTTTAGTGTAAGTGTGTGTCCACCCAATTATTGAGGGCAGTTTGGAGAGGACTGCGCAAACATACCACACATTCAAGCGATTCTTTTTTTTTTTTTCTGTTCGTTTGCTTTCCGTCTGTTTTCTACCCCAAAGTCAAGACAGAAAACAGTGCCAAAGGTCAAGCATATTAAACGCCCACCCACTTTGATATATTCATCCCTCTTTTTCTCTCGTTCTTGCTCTGGAGAATGCAGTGTAAATGATGCCGTTCTATCATTTTGGGCTTCTGGTATAGTGTTTGTAGGTCATGCCAACCAGATGGATTTAGAGTGAAAAGGCTCTTTTTTCAGGCCTTATAAGGACATGATGCAGGCAAATCTCACATTTACCATTTGCACTTGGCATCTCTCTTTCACTCTCGTTTGATCCAATCCCCCTCCACAGCCAGGCACTTCACATGGATTATATAAGCCTCACACTTGTGCAGAAACTATTCCTGAATTTATTTGGATAAAAATAAAAATAAATAAATAAAACATGTGCCAAGTTATTAGAGATGTACTTTTGGTATGGTTGGGTTCATATGCTTTTAAAAAAAAAAATTTCCTACACCTTAAACATAAATGCATGTACACATCTTAATCGTTATATTTTTTTAAATTTCATAAATATCAATCAATATTCAATTTATAAATATCAGTAGTGGGGGTCTCATCACATGAGATATTAAAATCTTGCTTTATCATAAAAAGCTCAAATGATCTGATATTTAGACATCAAATACTTTGATTTGATTGACAAAGGTNTTGGTGGACAAAGGTTTTTCAAATATTAATAATTTTTAACAACAACCTCTTCATTGGTTATTTTTTTCTAAGAAATAATATATATATAAATATGTAATTAAAATATAAAAAAATGCTAAACTACTTAAAGGTTTAGTTCACCCAAAAATGAAAATTTCTGTCATTTATTACTCACCCTCATGTCGTTCCACACCCGTAAGACCTTTGTTCATCTTCGGAACACAAATTAAGATTTTTTGATAAAATCCGATGGCTCAGTGAGGCCTGCATTGACAGCAAGATAATTAACACTTTCAGATGCCCAGAAAGCTACTAAAGACGTATTTAAAACAGTTCGTGTGAGTACAGTGGTTCAACCTGAATGTTATGAAGCAACGAGAATACTTTTTGTGCGCCAAAAAAACTAAATACGACTTTATTCAACAATATAGCGATGGCCGATTTCAGAACACTGCTTCATGAAGCTTCGAAGCTTTATGAATTTTTTTTTTCGAATCAGTGGTTCGGATTGTGTATCAAAGTCACGTGATTTCAGTAAACGAGGCTTCGTTATGTCATAAGTGTTTCGAAATTTCAATGGTTCACCACTGGGGGGGCGTGACTTTGAACCAGTGTTTTGAAATCGCCCTTCGCTAGATATTGTTGAAAAAAGTTGTTGTTTTGTTTTTTTAGCGCACAAAAAGTATTTTCGTCACTTCATAACATTAAAGGATTAGTCCACTTTTAAATAAAATTTTCCTGATAATTTACTCACCCCCATGTCATCCAAGATATTCATGTCTTTCTTTCGTCAGTCGAAAAGAAATTAAGGTTTTTGATGAAAACATTCCAGGATTATTCTCCTTTATAGTGGACTTCAATGGCCTCCAGACAGTTGAAGGTCAAAATTACAGTTTCAGTGCAGCTTCGAAGGCTTTAAACGATACCAGACGAGGAATAAGGGTCTTATCTTATCTATGTATATGCTTTATAAACACATTATCGCCTTGCACGTGCTTCCACTTTCACCAGTTTCGTTTTTTTCCGTAAGTAGAATAGGGAAGTCGTAGGACATACGGCGTAAGCTTTTTGAAGAATACAGAAAGCGGAAGCACGTGCAAGGCGTTTGTGTTTATAAATCATATACAGTTGTATTTTTTTGAAAATGACCGATCGTTTCACTAGATAAGACCCTTATTCCTCGTCTGGTATCTTTTAAAGCCTTTGAAGCTGCACTGAAACTGTAATTTTGACCTTCAACCGTCTGGAGGCCATTGAAGTCCACTATAAAAGAATAATCCTGGAATGTTTTCATCAAAAACCTTAATTTCTTTTCGACTGACGAAAGAAAGACATGAACATCTTGGGTGACATGGGGGTGAGTAAATTATCAGGAAAATTTTATTTAAAAGTGAACAAATCCACTTTTAAATAAGGTTGAACTACGGTAGTCACATGAACTGTTTTAAATATTTCTGGGCATCTGAAAGGGTTAATTATCTTGCTGGCAATCGAGGCCTCACTGAGCCATCAGATTTTATCAAAAATATCTTAATTTGTGTTCCGAAGATGAACAAAGTTCTTACGGGTGTGGAACGACATGAGGTAATTAATGACAGAATTGTCATTTTTGGGTGAACTAACCCATTAAGAATTTCTTTTACAGAATTTCATTCTTTTTTACTTCATTATGATATCAGGACAAGTTGTATTACCCAGATGTTTTTGACTTTATGCCCCATTCGCCAAAAACGAGTGTCATGTCATTGACCCAAGCTTTTGTTTTGTTTTTTCTTCACCTTCATCAGTCTTCTGTAATTGCTCATCCAGTGGTGAAAGCGGCCTGTCATTTGAAATCACATTCAGGTTAATTCCTTGGGAGGTGGTTGCGAGTGTTTTGCATGTTGCAGAGAGAGTGTGTGTAATAACGCATTAGAGAACACGTTCTTCAGGTTGGACTCAGGCGTTTTATTTAACATTCCTGCCTGTCAGAAAATACGAACATAAATACAAAGCATTCAGCTGCCAGTCTAATGTGCCAGTTGACAACAAAAAATGGATTCCAAAGATGTTACATGGTTTTTCTTTTCTTCTCTTTAATCACCCATTAACTCACTCATCCCTCCCCCCTCAATTCTCTTGCACTCTTTCTTTCTCTCTCCTTCACACTCTCTCTCTCACGCACACACTCTGCTGTTTGTGCCATCTTTTGAACTACGTACTTCTTTGGGCGTCCCGAATTCCACGTGTTTAATTCGGGCATTCCTTCCCTTTGCTCGCAGACAAAACAACAACAACAAAGAGCGAAAATTCTCTGGACCGTGAGCTCTCCCCTTCTAATCACTCACAGGAAATGGGCTCCTGTACAGCTTGAGAAAGAGGGCAAAACAAGCTTTGGATATACCGTGTGGTGCTTCTGAGTTGATGATTGTTTGTGCTCCGGTAGGTTTCGTGAGCTATTACTTTGCTTTAAAGTTTCTGTTGATGCGTCTTTAAGTGTAGTTAGTTTGGGTAGTTTTCAAAACTGGATTCAGAATGTGATTAGTAGTAGTAGTAGTTGTTGTTCTTGATAGGTTGGTTTTTGTTCCAATCAGCTCGCTTGTTAACACACTAAGCTGTGTTTGCTCATATCTGCACGTCCATAATCTGCTTTTAGGCTTCTAGTTCCTATCTAGATAGACACATTGGTCAACAGATACTTATGATTCTCTTTGGATAAATTATTTTTGCAATGCTACCTGGGATACTCTATTCTGGTTGGTCAGTTAAAGCATTCTTTATCAAATATTGTTGTATAGTGATGAGCAGAATATACCAATGATTGTCAAATAAAGAAGTCACTCAGACAAGTGTCAGAAGTTCCTAAATAATTCAATTCAATTCACATTTATTTGTATAGCGCTTTTCACAATACATATCGTTTCAAAGCAGCTTACAGAGAATGCAAGTCAACATTACAATTTAAAGAATGCAGTTAGCTAATAATGTAATAATTTAGGCAATTAATTTACAAACACTGTTAGCAATTTACTTGAAGGTAGAAGCAATGAGCTCCTGGAAAAATGAATTACATATTAACAATAATTAGGATATGTAGAAATTTGGGAATGTGCATGTTGATCCAGATGTTGCATCTTCTGAATTCCTCACAGGAATAATGAGAAATTGAGTTTTTATGAACTGTACTTGATCTTCACTTGATGATGATGATGGTGGTGTGGTTTACTTTTCTCTGTTTGCCCTAATTTCTTGTGCTTGTTTATACAGGTCTACAGTATTATTATGATCCGTATCCCTGCTAAGTGTGTGAGTGAGAGAGATATGGAAACGAAATGAAAATATGATGCATCAAGAGGGAGAAAGAACTGCAACAAAGCAGCACTGAATGTCGTGGTCTGAGTGTGTATATGTGTGTGTTCCTCTGGCAGACCTCTGTTTAACTTGGCCAGCATCTTGCAAACTGTTTACTCATCTATGAGGAAGAGCAAAACTACCAAACACACACATACATGGCTGAATGAAGACATACCATATATTTCTGTAATTTATAAAAAGCTAATGAGAAATACATTAATAAAATATAATACAATATATTACAAATATATAATTAATTTAATTGAAATTATATAGAAAATATAGATAGACTGCTGTTCAAAACTTTGGGATCGGTAAGATTTTTCAGGATTCTTTGATGAATATAAAGTTCGAAAGAACAGCATTTATCTGAAATAGAAAGCTTTCGTAACATTATACACTACCGTTCAACAGTCCGGGGTCAGGA
>RJVU01051648.1:13580310-13637316 GCA_003731715.1 Anabarilius grahami
GGAAGTTAGTATGGGAAAATTATGCTTAGGCAGGCAGCCATTAGCTGCTTACTAATGTAGAGTACTGAAAGTGACTGTCTGCCATACAGATACTTTGCTTATTGGCACCTGTGTGTGTGATTTTAAATCTTTTAAAAGCTTGTCTGGACAGTCACAAAAATGACAGATATTTTAAAGAATGGTAACCAGACAGTTGACAGTAGCCATTAACTTCCAAATAAATTTTTTTTTCCTACTATGGAAGTCAATGGCTACCGTCAACTGTTTGATTACCAACATTCTTTAAAATATCTTCTTTTGTGTTCAACAGAAGAAATAAACTCATACAGTTTTGGAACAACTTGAGGCTTTTTCAAAATGTTCATTTTTAGGTGAACTATCCGTTTAAGTTGGTACATAAGTTTTTAAGGCAATTACAGGATACCTAAAAGAATACCTTGTTATTACCTTTTGACACTTTTTATTGTATTTTTAATTTAATCAGTTAGGATTTTTTATTTTTATAAACTAACTACTAACTAATAATTTTAGTTTAAAAAAAAAAGAATGTTTTTAAAGAAATAGTTTAACTCAACTTGCATAACCACAGACTTACATAAACATACTTGAATCACATAAATCACACTAGTAATAAAATAATGGAATTTATTGCATTAGCTTTTGTTAAAACCTTTTCAGAATGTCTTGTAACAGGCCATTTGTTCTACTCTTGGTACTGAGTACATATATACGCTTGATCAGTTTTTTTAATAAAAATAAATAAATAAAAAAACTAGACATTTGCCATTTCAGCACTAACACTACTAATATTCAGATGTTTTAAACTTCCTGTACCATGGACTTACATGGAACCCATTCCTTAATGACATCTTTCTGTATGATTGTGCTTTTGTCATTTCCACCCATTGCCCCTTCCTGAGTGACACAGGAAGTTGCAAGGTTGCGCCTGCCCATTTGGCAGCCAATGCATCGTAACTGGTTTCCTGTACACCCACCTCTCGTATCCCAGTAGGCTTCAAGCCCTATTATGGACAATTAGCATCTGTCTGCTGCGTACGAAATTCCACAGCAGTATGTGGCATATCCTGCTGCCTCATTTGGGAACTTTTTATAACTGACGTCATAAACCATTTGGTTGGCTGTGTAAAGTCTCCACCTTCATGGTAAAGAAAAGAGACAATAGTCGTTCTATATTAGGACTTTTTCTGCGGTCTGAGCTATTTCTTTCCTCTGACGTCTGATAAAAGTTTGGTCTGTAGAAAAATGTAGAATTCTTAGACCTTTTGGCCCTTGCTCTGTTCACACAGATTTTTTTTTTTGGAACCCAGCAAATTTACATAATATACACATTTTTACTACAGACATTTAAAAATCTGAAAATATCAGAGAATTTTAAAACTCAGATTTTCCTGCCAGGAAAATTTGTGGAAATGAATAATGTTTTAAAAAGTCATGGAAAACGTCCTGGAAGTTTCTATTGTAAATGCTTTATTATTATAAAGTACATTTGCTTATTAAAATATCTCTTTGTCAGTCTGTGAATTTCTATAAAATTTATCTTATACAATACACAATCACAAATGAGTAGGAAAGACACGTATAAGTCATTGGTCAAAAAATATTGATTATTATTATTATTGTGATTATTAGAATATTTAGCAAGAAGTTTTTCTGCCCTAATGTCTTTAAAGGAGACCTATAATGCCCCTTTTCACAAGATCTAATATAAGTCTCTGGTGTCCCCAGAATGTGTCATCTCAAAAAATACCCCACAGATAATTTATTATATGGTAGCTTGCCAAATTTGCCCCTATGTGGTGTGTCCCTTTAAATGCAAATGAGCTGCTGCTCCCGGTCCCCTTTCCAGAAGAGGGCGGAGCTTTAACAGCTCATGCCGCGGTTGTTCAACAACAACAAAGCTGGAGAATCTCACGCAGTCAAAATGACGATTGTCAGTAAGGCAAGGCAATTTTATTTGTATAGCACATTTCATACACAATGGTAATTCAAAGTGCTTTACATAAAGAAGGAACGCATAAGAAATAGAAATAACAGTAAAAACAGAGAATTCCACTATCTGGATGGAAGAGTTAGGAAGTTTAAGGGAGTTTTTTGTTGTCCATCAGAGCAGATCTAAATGGATCTTCCTCACGCTGGAGGGATAACTCAACTTTTTTGTCCGTCAGAGCGGATCTAAACGGATCTATCCATCAGAGCGGATCTAAATGGATCTTTCTCACGCAGAGGGATAACTATTCATATTTGTCAGGTGTGTTTAAACGGAGGGACAACTGTAAAAATATTTGTCAGGTAGCTGTGCGTTTAAACAGTACCCTTACAGACAAATCTTCCTGGACTAACTCTGTCAGAGCTCCATCCAGGGATAACAAATGCTTACTTCCTAATTCTCCCAGTTCTTTCAACCAGACAGCAAGATTTAAAATGCATTAAAAGTCAGAAATAAAAAGGTGATACATAAAAGATTGATATAAAATGCATTAAAAATGAAATAAACAAGAAAAAGAATTAAAAGAATTACTTCAGTAACAGTGTTCAGCCTTACATTGTTCAAACCGGAGTCAGACACGGATGGACAGAGTCAGGAAGAAGTTACATCTTTTAGAATGCAACTGGACGTTTCTGAATGGATAGTTGATAAATTTATCTAGTTGCTGTGGAGTTGATTCAACCTATAAACAAGTTAAACAACCCTTCAGAACATGACAGAATTTGGTGGATAAATGGAAGAGTAATTATAAGTGGAAAGTTTTGAGTCTATTGAAGTCATTAGGATACTGTATCGCATTTGTTGTATGTTTGTTCTCTTCCCAGTCTGCTGATGATGGAGAAACTGTTCCGTCCTCATGGCGAAGGCAGCCCACAGGTGACGTGGACTCGTACGATAGGCCTGGGAGTCGTGGAGCATGGTCTAGCAGAAACCGCACAGCAGATGGAAGCCGGTCATGGTCAAACCGACATCTGGACAATTGATCCACATTACCCACATTTCCAACTAGGTATGTGTCTTCTTATAGCCTTATTCAGCTAAACTTATCAAAAGCAAGAGACCATAGAGGATTCTGGGTTATACTTAATTAAAGCAAGCTAGAAGCTAATTACTCTCATGTTAATGAGTCCTGACCTAAAGTGTCCTTGTGTGTTTTTATTACCTCAGATGTTACATCTCAAAGCAGCCCCTGTGTGCAAGGAATGAAGCTCATCTCAACTCTTCAGTTATGCCATGACTTTAACAGACCCATCAGCTGATCAGATTTCCAGGTAGACCCCGAGTGACCACTGGGAACTTTGACGTACTCATACATCAACCTGTATGAATTCACCATCTTCCAGCTGTCGCTTTTTCGAATGGAAGTCACATATTCCTACAGCGATGAATCCTCTTCTGCTCCTTGTAGTGTATTAAAGTCGTCAAACATGACAAGGGAGAGGTGCAGACATGTTGTTGGGAATATGTAAAAGGGGCTTTGGGTCATTTATCAGCATTTTGAAAACCCCACACAGACCTTGTTGGTGCCACAGATCTTGAATTTCATGTGTTATACTCACAAGGAGCAAGTTACAGCTTGTGGCTTTTCAATTAGTTCACACTTCTTTTTTTTCCTTTTTTGCTGGATGGTTTAATTAAGGAATTCATTGGGATTATTGCACACAGCTAAAATTCATTGATTATCCAGGCAATCACACATAGGTGCATACATATGTTTTGGTCTTGTGTCTTAGGAGCCAGTAGAGTCAGCCACATTCTAGAAGTACATGCTAAGGCCAACAGTCTTCATTATGCATTGATGTACATATGCCCAATTTTTCATCTTAATGCGCCTGGTGATCGTTTATTTGATCTCATTTGTAATTTGCTCCTTGTATCATGTCAATTTATTACTAGTTTGTCTGTTTTCTTCATCTTTTCTTTAACTGGATTTGATGATCTCACAACCAGCATAGCGAATGCACAGGGCCACCGACACTAAACGTTTTTAAGAAAAGCTGGGAAACGCATCTGCATGTTGACCTTTCCCCGTCTCAGTAGCTCTGAAGGGATGCTGGCTTTGGATTCCCAACCACTGGAGAAGAATCCAATCACCTAGAGCTCATCTCGATGTGACCTTGTCCATCTGGGTAGCTAACCGGGATTAACCCAAATTCTGGACATTTATAGAGGATTTTCAGAGCAGACTCTTTACAGCCGCTCTGTGACTCTAATCGCAAACTTTGCACAGAAAGAATGAACCGAACTCTCGGTGTGTCACAGAAAACCAGCGTTTGGGATTCTGCTGGTCCGAGTCAGTCTAATGAACCCCTAGACGGGTTGTGTTTTCATGTTATTTCAGCCGTAGAGCTTGTTGAGCTTTGAGGGTGGCTAGCATGACACCACAAAGGATCCAGAATGCTTCAGTTAGGAATGCCTATGCCTGGATAAACGGCCTCACCATTGAAAACATCGGAATGCCCATCACTTCCTCATGTCCTCATGTGGTTAGTACTTGTTGAAATATTATTGAATAGAGCTGCTGCAGTTGAAATGTTGGGTACTGTTTCTATTAGATTTTAAACAGTTCAGTACCACCAATGATTATTTTCTTATTCCGGCTCAGATTCCTTTTGTCCTTGTACACTACTCTTAAGTGTCCGTGTGTATTAATATCTCTCTTATCCAATACCTTGAATTTCGACGATGACGACAAAGGGTCAATTATCCATCGGCCCATCAGATGATCTCAATCTCCAATGTCACTGGAATGTGGGATGTTTTATTTTTCTGTTTGTTTTAATCTAATGCTGTATGTGTAATGTTGTTCTTGGGGTTGATGTTCAAGTGGACAGTTTGCTGTCTTTGCAGCGTCTCACTTGGTTATTACAGATTTAAAAAGATCCACGCCTCACCATCACGGTCCGTTTTGCTTTGTTCTGGTTTCCTGTGCTTCTGTGTCCTCAATAGTTATTCATCCCTCTGGCTTGGGCTGGATGGAGTCTTTGAAACAAAATTGGAAATTTCTGTTTGTCTATCAATTTATCTTTTTTATTTAAGTCATTCGAATGAATTTGTAATTGCACTTAAATCATTAAAACTCATAAACATAAGAAAACAGACTAGATCTTTCTGATGTTTAAAAAATGTTTTCAGCTTTGGTTGTCTCAGAAATAGAGAGACTACACATGATTGATATGGCTTAGAAGCAAAAAGTCTTGCTTACATAAGTTACCATCACATTTCCCTAAATAATATTGCCAACCAACTTAAAATGTATTACATTTCACCAAGCTGCCCATACAAAATGTATATGTATATTTTTTGTATTCATTTCTGAACGTTTTCCAATAACTTATTTGACTTCGGGCAGCAGTTTGGCTTTGTTCTTCTCAAATTTGCCCTGCTTTATTCGGCACCGTAAAAACAAACGTTTGTCTTTCCAAATGAATATCGCAGACTTCACTCTACTTCCTGTTCAGGGGTCTTGGGCTGAAGTGAATATGCTGGCTCCTGTATCTCATGCCCTTGCTTTCTCAGAATACCCTAGTGCCCTGGGCTGCTGTAATCCAAGCTGCCGGTCCCTAAAGCCATTTTATTGGCTGGCTAAAGCAGCGGCAGCAGGCCTGATATACGGTCCCTGGGTTGGTTGCAGGTCGGAGGTCAGCGCTGCATTTGATGGGCTTATAACTTCTGAGGGAGGAAGTGGGACNAAAAAAAAAAAAAAAAAAAGCAAAAAGAAGCAGAGTTGGTGACCAGGATGGTGTCCATGTGTGGTACCAAGAAGAACCAGGAGGGTCAGCCAGGATTCTGTAGAGAGGGAAGGTTTTAGCTGTTTCCCAACTTCCGTAAATAGTTTTAGGCATTATGAATTGTAAATCCCTCTATAATAAAATTGTGCCCACTCAAAGCTTGCAAACATGATCCTAAAATTGCAGCATGACCCAGATTGATGTGATGATATAGAGCAAGTCTGTACTGGAAATACCAGCAGACTACATCTCCCTCTCCCAACCCCCCGGCCAGGCAAAGGTCTCTCGGCTGCTCTGTGGCTTCAGTGCTCAACCACAGCTGTCGGAAACCGTAGATTTTATGTGCTCACAAGACAGTCCAGAGTTTCTGAAAGAGGTCTTTTTAAAGAGGCTGACTGAAACCACAATTCTCAAGGAATTCTTCTTTGTTTCTCAACCCCATTTACTAAAGTGTCAGTGTGCCGTTCACCCTCAGAAGTCATCTAACACGTCTCTGATTTTCATTCCTCCACTTTTGTCTTTTGCTCTCTGTGGAAATAATCAGTGCGAGATTCGGTTACACGTCTCAGAATGGATCAAAGGTCATATAGTTTCACATATTGTTCATTTAAAAGAACTAAATCATAAAAAAATACTTCTTCCTACATCAAGGTTTTCCCATCTACATCACTTAAATGTAGGTATCTTAGGTAGCCAAACTTAACCAAGCTATGACACCAGTCAAGAAGCATTATCATGTCTAGCTTCTGACAGTTGGTGATGACTCAGAATGGTTTTTAATCATTTTTAGTGACAGTTTTTAAAGGAAAGTAGTTGTAATTATTTTATAAAAGCCATTTCTAAGCAATAAAGTAATATTGAATGTACAGAAGAGAACATTTGAAGGCTTTGACATGTTGTGCCCGCATTATAAGCTGACATTGGCCCTAAAAGGCCAAAAATAGGTCATAGTGTCATGAAATATGCAGAATCTGCACTTAACCAGCACTTAAATGACACTTAACCTATTTCCTTAATCTTTATGGGTTTAATTTTCTAATATGGCTTTCCTTCTTTTTTTTTTTAATCACTTATCCCCGAATTAAGTGAATGTACAGCCATCAAAGATGTGTATATATGTACATGTGTTTGTGCACTGGCCAAAATAGCAGAATAATTTCACCTGCAGCACCTGTGAGACACCTCTTATATTTTTCTGGGTTGAGAGGTGGACTGTCCACATTATTTGTACAGATTGCAAAGCATTTTATTTTCATTTGTGTCATCTTTTTTTCCTGTAAGGCCATGTGCGTTATATATTTTAGTTGACACAATGTGCCAAAAAAAAATCATTCCAAGGTATTTTTGTAGTTTACATGGAAACGAATGGCTTCTTAAAAGCAATTATGAAATTAAAAGGGTAAATATTTCTGTTTTCAAGCTTTTCCTTTTATCTGCTTTTTTTTTTTTCAAACTACAATCAGATAGTTTTATTTAAAAGTATCTTGTAATTTTGTAAAGTGGGCCATGTTTAAGATATAAGATTTTTCCCCCCCCTTTTTTCATTTGTGTAGTTGTGTACCTTAATGGGCTCCTGGAGAGTGTTTTTTGGATTTTAATTTCAATCTCGTTTTATTAATAATTTGTATAAACTATTAAAGTTAGACTCAGTTAAAAGTGTTAATTAATCAGCTTTGCAAGCATTACCAACTTGTGCTTTTTTCTTTTCATTTTAAGAGAAGTGTCTGGGTGAAGTGTTTATTAAATGTAAGATGGATATGTTGAGCCAGGGGCTCAGTATAGTTCAGTTCTGTTCTCATCTTTTATTAACCGCTCAAACTGTGGGTTTCCCTTCTGTTCATTCAGGGTTCATTCATCTCCTGTGCTGTATTAAAAGTGCTGCCAAAGACAGTTTTTAGGCCTTAACACACAGACGCAAACATGCTGTAACACACATGCCACACACCGTAACTGAATTAAAGTTCACTGATACTTGCTTACAGTCTCTTAAACACACTGCACATATAAATACAGATCTGCATAGTTAAAGAAGGGAGACAAAAGCTGAGTGGTGTTTTTCTGATAACGCAGTGTTTGTGAATGGCTGTCAAGCAGATGTTGGTGTAGAGTGAACCTGCGGTGAGGACACAGGTGAACATGCTCATTGTATTCAGCCTCTCAGTATCAGCAATAACACACATTCTGTGTTTGTCTTACACCTTTGTACTGTAATATTTGTGCATGTTTCAGCATTGTGCATGGAGCTAGACATCTCTTTAGGCTGAACTGCTGACTATATGTATTCCAGCTACTATAATAAAAAGCAACTTGTTTGTAACAGGTTTGGTTTTGTTTTTATCTAGTGACTCATTCATTTGTTTTTTTAGTTCATTTGTTGGCAGTTGATTACCAAAACTATGACTGAATGGAACGATGGTGTGATTAATCACTTTATAGAGTTGCTTGTACATCCAAGAAGCTCTGTTATCATTTAATAGATGAATTGGTAATAACAGCAGTAATCAGACACAATGGAATTTCACAGCCCTTTGGTTTCAGCTGGCAGAACATATTCTTCAGGTAGATCTAAATAACTATTTGGGTCTTAAGTTAGAGTGAACAACACCATATTCCAGTCACAACAATAAATAATTCTGTTTAGCCTAATAAGGGGTTTGTCAATATAGCACACATTTTTATCATTTCGAAGGTTGAGAGCTCTGATCCTGATTCACTTTCCTTTTTGTGGATTTTAAAAAAAATTTCCCCCCAGTCTTTCTACTTCTGAATTTCAATAATTTTTTTAATTTAATGTGTCACTTGCCACTTCTTTGAAACAAATTTCACACCATTTTTTTGTTAATAGCAACTGAATTGCAAAGGAGGATCTCATCCTAAAATGGTCAGATTTTATTTTCCATCTGCCATTTATTGTAAATAAACAAGAATAAGTGGCAGATGGATGGGATGAATGCTACAGTAACAAGTTGTGTTTAGTAGGTGCCACCAACTAGGTCATTCGAGATTTACACCGGGGGATTTACCAATAAGTGAAGAACCACCAGCATGCCTGTCAATCTCCTATGACCATTGGACATTTTTCTGGACTGGCACAAGTCATCTGGATTCTGATTGGCTGTCCATTTTTTATTGTCAGCTGGAATAAATCATTCTAAAATGTGATTCCACAACAATATTAGTCCACAGTTGTGGTCTGGATTTCCCTATTGTCATAATTTTTTGGAATGATTTCTAAAATTTGAATAGCTATAGTTATAGTCATTGATGTGAACAGGCCTTTAGTGTTTCATATAAGAAAGGGTTTATTTAAAAAAATAAAAGTTTAGCTTATTCAAGTTTTACTATTAGAATACTTCATTTAAACTAAAAAATAAAGTATACTTTCAGTCTACTTTTTATGTACTCCTCAGAAATATGCTTAAAATGTCACAAGTATACTTGACAGTGTGACTTATACTGAAAAAAAGTATTTAGCATATACTTAAGCATATACTCTATCATTTGATCAATAGTATAATTGAGTATACTTGGCTTGTAGTTGTTTAAATACTTTTTTGCATAGTTTTACATACTGTCTTATAAACTTATTGTTTGAAAAAAAAAAAAGATTTATAAAGAAAACAGATATGTCCCTAATTCTGAGTGTGTGAATTTATGTTGTCCACTGGTATTGCACATAAGAATTTACTTCAAATCTACTTAATGTACAGTTAAATGTATATTTCAAGTATAAAAATTAATACCTAAAGATATACTTAATATTTACTTATACTTAGTTGTATACTTAAAATGCAATAATAATATATAAATAGTAAACTATAAGTATGATGTTAAGTTCATTTAAAACTCACAAGTATACCTGCAGTATAAAATTACTAAACTAGTAGTTTACTGAGAGTGTATTTCAAGCTAAAAAGGCTAGTATTTAACTAATAAACTATCAATTTAAATAAGTTTGCTGGTAGTATAGTTGCAGTTAAAACGAAAAAAAAAAGTAGTTGTAAACTAGTTGTTTACTCAAAGTTTACTACTGTTACACTTGAAGTAAACTTAAAAGTATAAACTGAAAGTGGGCCAATTTAGTCCCAAGTAGAATTGAAATAGTACACTTACAAGTATACTAATATTATTATACTTACTACATAAAGTATACTTAAACTTTACTTAAATGTACTTAAAATTAACTTGAAGTAAACATGTTTTTCTAAGGGTGAGTAAATGACTAATGAACTGTTCGTTTAAGGCACCAGTACATAGTTAAGTAAATGTATGGTCTGCATTTTATGGCCTAGCAGTGATGTTATATTGACTTGAGAATTTTAAATGAGTTCCTAAGAGGTAACTAAGACTATTTAGATTATTTAGAAAAGACACCACAAATCAAGATATGACAGAATGCTGCATAGAACTTTAAAACCTGACTTTCAGAGTTCACTCAGCATCAGAATTCACTATTGTTTGTCCAAATCCTTGAAACGGCTCTTAAAGCTTTAATCCTGTTCTGAGAATGAGAATTATCAGCCTTAACTGGACAGTTATTTGAAAGACATTCAAATTTCAACAAACTGGATAAGCGAGAAAAGTCTAGACAGAGAAGTCAATCTTGTTCCCGCCTTTTCTTCCAGTCTAGAACATTCATCAGCATTACCGAAGAAGAGTTTTAAAAGCATTTTAATGGAGCATTAACATGAAATTGACTAGTTGATTTAAAAAAACAAAAACATTAGACAGCCTATCTCTGTGTGGAGGTATTGTATGAGTGTTTGTGCGTATATATATATATATATATATGGGTATTTTATTCCATGTGAAATGAAATATATTTCTGCACTCAGGGTGTGTGGGGGTTTCTGTGTTGAAGGGCACATTGTGAAGTTGTTGTGTGGGTGATTAAGTGTAACATCTGCCTGTGAACAGGATGAGTCAGGTTTGAGTTCTGACATGCTCATGAACCCATTATTGCAAGGCCTGTGCATCAGAAATCACTCTCAAAATGAGACATACTGAAATAACATATTGAAATATTGATCAGAGATCCCTGAGGGCATCCAGGTGTCTTTGAGAATATTATGAAATGTCAGAGGTGTTACGATACAAGTTATATTGTCTAAAATGAATTTTAATATGCAAACAGATTGTGGAGTCTGTCCTGAGGCGGTGCAGCTTGTGCATCATGTCCTGCTAGCCGCTAACATTGTGGATCTAGGAAAGTCAATAAATCTTCAGGAACTCTAGAAGAACTGGACTTGAATTTGCCTGCAGTTAACAGCTCAAGATAAAAGCATCCACAAAATACCATAATATCTAATACACATGATTTGAGGGCAATCCGGCTCTGTGGTCAATGAACCAAATGTACTCACATTATCAAAACCACTGGTGGACTGCAGTATTATGAATAAGAATATGGTTGTGGCATCTTAGTGCAGGCTGCTCAAGGCTCTAATCACGAACCAAACTGCTGGGGCCAATATCAGCTCAGGTCCCTCAGACTCCCACAATACAGTGCAGCTGCCAGGGCTCACACCACACAAGCTGGGGCTGAAGCCAGAGGCCTGGAGGGGTTATAGCAAGAACAGAGAGCAGGAGAGAGAGAAGCCAAAAAAGCCTCTGGGCAGCATGACATGTGAAGAGACTGGATAAACTAAGAATAATAATACGTTTTTCAAAAAAGTAAGAAAATGGTGACAAAACTGAAAGGAAAAAGTCTACTGGAATTGAAATCTACAGGTAACGCTAATACACACTAAATACACAGTCACGCAATGCTGATGTTGTTAACATTAACAATTTGAGAACAAAGTATAACAATAATAATAATTTGTAGGGTTTGACGTGATCCAAGCTAAGCGATCGTTAGGCTTAACCACTGACATGTTACTTTCTTGTTCAGATGACATTTCCTTGTGAAAATTCTTATTTTGGTCATACTTCCAAGACGTAGAATCTGTGATTGCCAACAGTGTTGGGTGTAACTATTATCTAAGTAATTAGTTACTGTAATTTAATTACTTTTCCCTTGAAAAAGTAAAGGGATTACTCTTATTTTTCTGTAATTTAATTAGTTACTACTTAATTGAACTAAATACTGTGTATAGACTGTAGAACAATGATATATAATACAATAGTGGATTTAAAATCAAAATTTAAAGTTTAATGTGAAAATGCATGTTTTTATGTATCCTCACTTTGGTAACACTTAAGTGTCCAATTCACACTATTAACTAGTTCGTTATTAGCATGAATATTAATAGAATATTGGCTGTTAATTAGTACTTGAAAAGCACATATTAACGCCTTATTCTGCAAGACCTTATTCTACATTCTTAAACTTTACTAACAACTACTTTACTAAGTATTAATAAGCAGTATTTAGGAGTTTGAGGCAAAAGTCATTGTTAATGTGAGAATTGCACCCTACAGTGTGGCCAGAATAATTTATTATTCTCGTTTCATGTCTATCCTTGTATCGTTAATCATCTCGTCGAGGTTGATATAGGACTTACAAAGTAATTAGTAATTAAATACTTTTTGGAGAGAGTAATTTGTACAGTAATCTAATTACTAATTATTATTGAATATGTAATTAGTAACTAGTAATTCGTTTTATAGAGTAACTTACCCAATACTGATTGCGAAATACAGTATCAACACCGATGTGGTGACTGACAGCAAACATTCATCTGCGCTGAAGAGCCGTGCCGATACACAACCCATGTAAAATTGATAATTCCGCAAATAAATGCAATTGTAGGTTTCAAACAGAGATGGTGACAAAGAGGCACAACTTACGGACTGCAGCTTTAAGTAAAAACAAACAAACAAACAAACAAACAAAAAAAAATAAATTCACACAGGGCATGTAATTGCATTTAAAACAATGAGACACATCGGTAAAATTGCGGATATGCAAAAAAGGCCCATCAAAGAATGAAATTGAAGGTGGCACCAATGTGCGAGATGCTGAAAAAGAATCATTTAGCGCATGTTTACCTTAAAAAAATGTAGCAGAAAACAAAAAAATGCATTGTCCAAACCATCTCAAATTTTATAATGAAATGATTCAATAGAATAAAACCCACAAAAAACTACAAAGAAACAGACAGCAGATTTCATAATGATTTTTAATACCAAAAAACAAAATAAAAAAAGATGTTTAACAATTAAACAACTAAAACAAGAAAAACTTCAGCTGCTCACAAAAGATATAAAGCTATAACTGATATTCTATTTTAACAGAAACAGACCCATTATCAAAACTTAATATGCATTCCAGCTAATAAGACAATTTTTCCTAACAAATTATTCAAGCTACAAAGTGAGGGACATAGCAAAGACAATACATCTGTTTTTTTTGTTTGTTAGTTTTTTGCTTTTTTCTTATTCTGAAAAAATAAAAAGGAAAGGGTTGTGTAGGCAGTTGGATTTCAACAAATGCATTAATGTCCATCTCCTAACTGTTTTTTACAATTGAAATTTTAATGCTCTGCCTGAAACTTTGAGACTGAAGACTTTGCACGAATAGCGTTAAGCGTAAATTGGCTTTATATGTGCCTTAGTGGAGAGCAAACTGTTCCAGGTAAATTCCAACATACCTGGGAATTAGTCGGGAACCATCCACCTGTCCATTGAGATGACTTAGAAGTTAGCGAGTAAGCTGGCATGACAGGAGGGAACTGAGTGAAAGGTTCCTCGGCTCCAGCTCCCAGATTAGTGAATGATTTCCCTAAAGGCATGTTCTTACACGCAGACAAACTCTCCCATAAATACACACACACATTCCCAGTCTAAGGAGTCACCCGGTGTCCTTACTTGACCCTCCCCACTCTTTATCTACCAAGACATTCTTTCACCGACAAACCCCAGCTCATTCTCTCTGGCTGCATCATGTGTTGGGTCTAGACGTTTATTGGATGCTGGGGGAGGGCTGTGGGTTTGGATTGGCTGTGGCTTGGCGTGGCATAGTGTACATGGCTCCCAGGAACTGATCAGCGATCCTTCCTGCCTCCCTCAGCCCACTCAGCAAAGCGCCGTGCACTGTAGCGGGGTAGTTTCTAATGGTGTGTTCACCCGCGAAGAACAGACGTGGAACAGGCTGTGAAACGCACAAAATCAGCATGACAACTTCTTCAGGAAACAAGCATCTCAGAGGAAATTAGCAATAAACTATGACACTCACCTGTGAGGCTCCAGGTATGGCAGGACCAGGTGTGATGGGCTGGGCCATGAGGTCATAGTCGTTACCAGACGAACCAGCAGCTACGTATGAGTAGGACCCACGAGCCCAGGGGTCGGCCCGCCAGCGACTCACCACCGTCTCTTTTGGCTGCCATGACGACAGACACATAACACATAATCAGTTTGTTGCTGTTGGAGCAGAGCCAGACGCGCCATACCGCGGGAATGAGCCACAAAGTCTTAAGTGTTTGAGTGTGTACCGAGTAAGGATGGGTTTCGTTAAGGTTTTAACAGTTTTACTACTCTTATCGATACTGCTTATTGATCTGGTACTTTAACAGTATTCGTATTGGTTCCTTTTGTTTTATTTTTTTATTAAAAAAACTATAATTAAGAATTAACATTGCTTTATATTCTAAAATATATAATAAATATCTATAGCAAAAGAAACCGCAATGTTTGAACAAAAATGAATATAAAACATTGATTTGCTTACAAAAGAAATCTAATAAAGCAATCAAATTTAAAATAATAGTTTTCACTATATAAATTGATAGATTAATGCTTATTATAGCTAAAGTTATTCAGTCAAGAGCACTAGAGCAGTAAGTGATTTTCTCTTTGTCTTTTGTTGTTTGATTAACATTAATGGCAGAGGCAGCAGCAGAGGTTTATTGGACTATTTATTAAACTGCTGTCACTTTAAGACCGAATGCACGGATCTAATATACTGATACACTAGGGCTGGACGATTATGACCTAAAATCAAAACCTCGATTAATTGAACATTTTACCTCGATTACGATTAATGAACGATTATTTTGTTTCTGGGTGTTTTTTTGTTTTGTTTTTTTGCCCTCATAGTTCACTTACAAGGTTTGTACTGTAAATATGCTTGACTATTAAAGGTGGGATATTTTTCCTATTGAAAGAGTGATCTGACATCCCAGGTGAAAAAAAAGTACATTTCTATAATGTACTTAAAGTGCTCTATTTTCGTGCACTAATTTTGTACTTAATATACTAAAAATTCTTAATCTTAAGAATACCTAAGTGTACTCAACTGTGCTATTTTGAGACACCATGAAATATGAACTAAAATGTGCTTTTAATATACTATCTCTGTATTTGAAAAATGTATTTAGTTACCACCTATAGTACATTTGAACCCATAGTGTACTACAAGTGGTAATTAAAAAAATTTTTTTGATACAGAGATAGAGCACTTTAAGTACATTTTAGAAGTGTACTTTTTTTCACCTGGGATAACAGCTCACTTTCAGCAGTTATTTTATCTATGGTTCTTGACATTTCTTACAGATTTCTGCTCGTTGTAAATCAGATAAAGATAAATTAGCACAGTACCAGTATGCAATGAGAGCGATTGCATGTGTGAATTAGCCATACCGTCTCTCTGTTAATTGTGAAGCTCAAAAGTAGAAAAATATATGCTTTAATAACTTTTGAGTTTCTAAGCTACTTTAGTGATAAATCACAGGACCGCGCTGACAACTACTTGCTGCTCCTCTCTGTCCTCTAAAATCGCCTGAATGTCCAAACTGGCAAACCTTAAAACACATACAACTGACAAATTTAATGAAAACGCAAGGCTCACCGCTCGCGCACCGTCTCTGTGTGTTGACTGGACTGGGCAGAGTCACGTGACTACACACGCGGTAGTATGTTTTTAAGTGGGAAGTATTAACAGGATTAATAAAACGAAATAACCGACATGGGAAACTTACGTCGGTTAGAGGTTCTGAATTTTTTCTGATTTCGATTACTTTGATTAATCGTCCAGCCCTATGAAACACATCACATTAACTGTTTACCTCCACTTAAGACATAAATGACTGTTTAAGTGAATACTCCGCAAGCTGGTCATTTTGACATTTTTTGTGTGTATTTGATAGTTTAGATGCGCACCCAAAATATAATTTTGTTGCGGTCCGTTTCGGAGCACGCACACAGAAAGCCAACTTGAGATTGCATCTCTTACGTGGATTACTGTGCTTTTAATAACTCTTAACATGTCAATAAATCAAACATGTCCTGCAATTTGGCATGACAACATGTTCAACATTAGACTGCAAAAAACACACATTTTTTGCTTTTATAGGAGGTATGAATGCGCACCGCTGTGAGGGAAATGAAAGGAAGGTGCACTTAATGGAATGCCGCTAGTTTTAAATAGTTTTACCTTAAATATCTTTTTTTTTTTTTTCATAATCCTTGGAAGCCAAAATCTAAATTAAATTAGCTAAAATTATATTAATCACACAGCCCTGAAATGTAACCAGACTTTATATGTTTAGTTCTCTCCTTCGTCGTCACTCAATAAGCAGGGGCTTTTGTGTTGTGTGCGCTATCGCTCTGCAAGAGAGATCTCTCTTCCAGACTGCGAATATCAAAAAATGGATCATAATGTCTTAATGTTAAAGCATAAAGAAATGGCTGGCGAAATAGAATTTGCAAGATGACATCTATATAGCAATAATAAATATAAGTGTATTTTCGGAACTTCTCCAGTACCGACAACAGAAAACTGATAGTGTTGGAGCTTATCGATACTGCAGTCTTTTATAATTTAGCACCAGGGCTCATTTAATACCAGGTTTCGGTACCCATCCCTAGTACTGAGATATGAGAAAACAACTCTTCGCAGTAGATTTAGGTTGACATTTCCTCACATGACAATTTACACAATCTGATTTGTTGTACAGTATGCAACGAAAAATGAAGCAAGCTACTCTAGGTCACCTGAGGTACCGCACTGCTTCCAAAGATACCCTTGAGGATTGCCAGACAACGGCCAACGATGACATCATCACTTATATTCTCCATAATGCCTGCAGCCTCTCCTGCCATCAGAGCCAGAAGTATGGGTGCTGAGAAGGGACAAAAGGTCAGATTTAACAGCTCTAAATTACATAATTATGTAATTTTAAGTAATAATTAACATTGTTAAATATGGTCTTTAGCAGATCTCAAGATGATGTTATAATGTCAAAATTTAAATAATGTTGTGATGATTAAAATTATTCTTGCATTTAAAATTTTTTAGTTTTAATTATTCATTTTTTTTTTCACTAAATAGTAAAGATTTGTATTTGTCATTACTGGGATATCAGTTCATGTATAATGGGTTAATGTGTTATCGCCCATGAATAATCATAAAATATGTGCATTGCTAAATTGAATGATTACCTTTGTAGAGGTTCCAGAAGAGAAACAGTTCCCCTCGACTGGCTGTGGTACTTCCCACATGTCCAAAGAGGTTAACACTGGGGTCCCAGAATACTCTATCAAAACACAACACCACCTAGGACAAGGACAACAGATTAAGTCAGAACAGATTTTTTTTTTAACACACCATGGTTAGTGGAAGACAGTAAAGGGATAGTTCACCCATAAATGACAATTCTGTCCTCATATTCTCATCCTCATGTTGTTCCAAACCTGTATGATTTAGGGTGTGTTCACATTTGGCATGTTTTGGTTTGATTAAAATGAACCCTGGTGCGATTGCACTATTAGTGTGATCGATCTGAATAAGCGTGAATGCTGCCATCCGAACACTGAAAAGGTGGGTTTTGGCCCATTACTAAAAGAACTCTGGTGTGGATAGACTGAAATATGAATGCAACACAGACCAAAGACATCTAAACGAGCCAAAACAGGATGTGATATCACACGATGCGACGCTAAAAAGGACAATTCTCAAGCATACCTCTTATTCTTGTCATAGGAGCTACATAGCCAACTGCAATTTGGTACAGGCATCAGAAACACTGTCTCCTTGCAGCGGGCTCTTCATTTGAGTGCGCAACGGAGGAATTCCTGGTGTTGTTCTTAGTCCTTTATTTTTTACATTTTATAAGCTCTTCACGAGTTCTCATCTGGTAAAATTACAATCATCTGTACTCATACAATAAGTGCGTTTAGCTCAGCACACAGCATTGTTTTGTAAGTTAACTTCCGTTGCAAAAAATACGTCATAAAAGACGTTTTTTTTTGTGCTTTGTATTGTCGGTCTTAAAAATGACAGTGTGAATGCTAAGCAAACCAGGACTAAATGTGTAATTTTCTTTATTGGCCGTGACCGGAAGAACCAAGATAACCAAACTACAAGCAAGAACAAACCCTTACTTTCCTCTGTGGAATATAAGATATTTGGAGAAACGTATGTTTTTGCCCTTACAATGGAACTCAATGGGCACCAAAACTTTTTGGTCTTTAAAATGCCTCTTTCTGAGTTCATACAGGTTTGGAACAACATGAGGGTGAGTAAATTGACAATTTAAATTTTTGGGTGAATTATCCCTTTAATTAAATCCCAATAAAACACTAGAAGTCTAATGCTGCATCAACATAATTCAAATGTATTCAAGACCACTTACAACAAGCCCCTCTAAATTACAACACCACCATAATGCAATTTCTTTATCATATATACATGCGTTTTAGCACATGCTTATGAAGCAAAATCACTTTCAATACAGTGCACGATACCACAGAAGCTAAAATCTATTACTTAGAGAATATTATTGATAAGAAGGAAAAAGAACATGCAATCTTAAAAAAAAGTAGCTGAAGCTTGCTTTCAATGGAGTCAAAGAAAAAGCATTTCTGAACATTTCTGACATCCTGCGGTGTATACAGACAGCTGTTTCTGATATAGCAGCACTGTGAATGAATCTGGTACCACACTGTGCCCCCTTGTGACAAAAACCGAGAAATGGAGCGGGACAATTGCATAATACTGCAGTATTTTTCTGCTGCAGCTGAACTAGGAGAGGGAGTGAAGGTAGAGAGAGAGAGTGCAGTGGAGGAGGATGATGATGACGCATCCTGGACACTTAATGTGTGTGGGGGTAAATTTGTTAAGGACACATTAAATACACATCTATGTCTATCGTGTTAAATATGATGTGAACTAACCAGCCCAACCTAAGCTTCACTCTGTATTAGCCGAAGTGGATTAGTTTGATATACACATAAAATGTCCCATGCTGACACAGGCCAGCACTGTCATTACATCAATGCCTGCAAAGGAATTATTCACACCTTGTTGAGATTCCCAAAGCCCATTCTCTGGATGGCAGCCGTCTTCCATTCCGGCAGGGGAGGCACAAACTGCACTGCTGGCGGCTGCTGCTTCATCACTCCCAAAGGAAGAGTACACAACACCGCATCACACTTATAAATAAATGTCTGGGTAGTGGAGCGGGTATTTACCGCTATCACCTCACAACCTGAGATGGAGAGAAAATTATGCTTAAACAATAAAAAGCAAACCAAAATACAAGCACAAACAGCAGGAGCTGGACTGACTGACTCACCAGATGATGTGTATCGGACCTGTCTCACTGCAGTGTTGAGTTTGATATCCAAACCCTCTGCAAGTGCCACTGGGACACATGAGTATCCATTCCGCACGGTCAGGTGACTTCCGGTGAATTCGAAATCATCGTCCTACTCAAACACAGAAGAAAAGGGGATAGGTTGCAGAAGCTTTGTTTTCTGTATTTCTGACTTCTTACATTTATATGCATTTGACTGGGAATCGAACCCATGACCTTGCCAGTGTAAGAACCATTTTCTACCAGTTGAGCTACACGACACAACAAAGTCATTAAAGGTGTTCTGCAAGAAAAGGTGGGTGTGCAGTACCTGATCCCAGTGTTTGAGCGAGAGCGTGGACAGAGGTGTTGCATTGGCAAACTCCAGGTTTGCAAAGTGCCAGTCCAGAATCTGTCTGTCTCTCGAAGACAGATAAACATCACTGAGAAAGAGATCCAGAATGACATTACTTGGACTCCATTCAGGAGGTTAGACAGGTATGTTAATGTGACCTCAATGATGTGTATGTTAATGTGACCTCAATTTGATTATTTGCATGGGTTTTATGATTACCTGGGTGGGTTGGCCTCCAGCTCTTGCAGTCTCTCCTCTAGCTTAACCTGCATCTCCACTAGTTCGTCATACTCCTGCAGCAGAAAGACAGGATTACAGATCAACACATTTATGCATACGTTTTTTATTCTTACTGTATATTAAGGATTACATATTCTTAAGAGGAAGAGGCTAAATTGAGGTTGAATCAATGTGGGTTTTTAAATGACAAATTGCAAAACCATATGTAGAGAGCAGGGTGGCCAATGGCTGACAAAGATTTATAACGCACTTTAAAGGTAGATGGAGCAATTAATATGCAGACTTTTTACACAATTTAATTTGTTGATTCTTAATTTATATTGAACCCAGAACAGTTCAAAATAAGATCGCCCTCTCTACCCGGCACCTGAGTGTGAGGTTACACTCTTCGGTGAACAGCTGAAGGCAGCGGCAGTGGTTTCATCCCAGAGGGTTCAGTCATCCCTCTTTGAGCGGGCCAGCCGTTCACCCAGCTAACCAGCATAGGACTATTTAAAGAAAATTCCACCCTTAAACCACATCATACAACTCTGAAATATCCTGCTACAGTTTCTCTGTGTGTCAGACTGTTATAGTCTGCAAGAAGAGTCTTTTCAGTCACATGAAGACCACATGCACAATGGATGGTATTACTCTCCACACAAGGTGAAAGCACATACAATAGCATGAAAGACAGAAAATGACAAGTATAGGTACACATTTCTGTTGCTCTCATGAGTTCCTTTAAGGGCATATGCTACAAATCAAAGGTTTAGGGTCATTATGATTTTTTTTTTTTGAAAGAACAATTGATCAAAAGTGGCAGTAAAGACATTTATAATGTTACCAATGGATACATACTGTTTATTTTGAAAACTTTGTTTATGTTTTTAAATATTGATAATAATAAATGTTTCTTGAGCAGCAAATCAGCATATTAGAATGATTTCTGAAGGATCATGTGTAATTCAGGTTTGCCAATACAAGGATAAATGACATTTTAAATCATATTAAAAGATTATTATTATTATTTTTTTTTTTTTTTATCAAATAAATGCAGCCCTGGTGAACATACAGACTTCTATCAAAAACATTGTGCTGACCCCAAACTTTTGAATGGTAGTCCATATGGAAAACACAATGATTTTGCCCCTTTGAAAACTACCAAGCCTACATGTAATGGTTTATAATAAGTTCCTTCTGTAGTCAAGTTTTGATTTTGAATATGAAAATGTGAATAAAACGGTTGTCATTTTCCATACTATAAACTTGAAGGCCTCATCTCTGAGTTATGCACTAAAAGTATCTCAAAAGTTTAAAATTAAGTCTAACCCCAGTGTGAGTGAGCAGGCATTGAAATTCATGTTTCAACCATAAATGGTTCAAGCGCCTCTAATGGGCTACAATTGAGAGTGATTATGTGAATTAACATGCTAAAATATCACCAGTGTAGACCGCTTAAGTTAGGAATTTAGCTTTCTGCTCTGTGGGTGCTAAAGAGAGTCCGACAGTGTTAGACTGCGGTTTGGAAAATGTACTAAAAGAACCCAACTGAAACAACAGGCTGAAATGGTATTATGCTCCATTACCAAGCGCAGAGGTGTTTGGCATGGTTGGAAAACACTGCTGTGCAGTAAAAAGATATTAAGATTGAGCATGATGGATCCAGAGCTGTCTGCAGATGCTACCAGAAAAGATCTGGGGTCTAATTAGGGGATTGCGTAAGGCTGTCGATTTTGCGTTCAGCATCGGTGGCAAACGAGTTTCATTGTTTAATACGGACCTTAGTTAGATTAGACATCACCTTTAATTTGACAAAAAAAAAAAACAGGCTGAGAGGGACAGAATTAGTTTTTACAGCCCATGTTTACCAGTTTTTTGGCCACTGCAACGGAATCAGGAAATGAAACAAGCCAGAACTGATTGTGTCATTGACATGTGGTTTCCTATCTAACTGTGTAAGCGTGCACAATGTTTATATAGCCAGTGTGGGATATCATGTGGGTTTGGTCAATGTGGGTATTTTTGGGGGGATTTTGGTGTACTACCTTGCAGAGAGCTGTGAGGTCTCTGTGTTTGCTCTTCACCAGGAACTCAGCTGTGATGTCTCTGGGTGGCTTCACCTCACTGGCCTCTTTATATTGCTGATGCAGCTCCTTTACCTTTTCCTTAGAAGCCACCATCTGAACAAGAACACGAACAAGCAAATTAACTGCGTGATGAGTAAGCTGAAACTGAGGGATGTGTAACTGTGTGTTAATTACCTTATTCAGAAGGTCTTTGAGCTCTTCTTGAGTCTTCACAATCTTCTTCCAGTGTTCAATCTGTTCATCTTTCACATGTTTTTCCTGCAGCCTGAACAGATAAAAGCAGCATGTCAATGCCACGCTTTTGTCTTCTCATTTTAAAGGACAATAACTGCTTTTATTCTGTGGCTCAATTCTTAAAGCTCTTAGACAAGATTAAACAAATAAACCAAGAGTTCACTCACTGTATGACAACTTCTAGAGCTTGTCCCAGAGACACGGGTTTGTTGTTAAGAAAGTTGAAGTCCAGCTGGTGGCTGAGATACGATGTCGCCTCTAACAGGCGATTGAACTCTTGCTCTACCATCTCATCCTTCTCTTTAGGGACCTTTAGCAGATTTACCATTACACCATTAAATGAACCATTTAACCATTAAATTAACATATATGGATGATAATCTATCGGTGTATGTTGTGTGCTAAAAATTTCCTTTTGTCTTTCAAAGAAGAAAAAAAAATAAAATTTTGGAGAAACATGAGTTCATTTTACGGTGAACTATTCTTTTAAGTGTAAAAGCCTGTGCATATCAATAAACTGTAAAGAACAATTAACATAATATTTTTAGAAACAAAATGTTACATTTTATTTATGGAGACTCATTTTCCCAGAAGGGTTTTATTGACCGTAACTGACAGAGCTTAATAATTCATCATTTCCGTTGTATCACCAAACAATGCTAACAATTAACATAATGCATTTAGAAGATCATTATGAATTAGGATGTCAGACATTTAACAGGTGTTCATTTCCATCATGTTTTTGGCATACAATAAGGCATAAACCTGTATTGATTTTGCAGTTGTTGGGTGTTGTTTCTAAGTGTGTGAATACATTCATTAGAACAATTCCTCTAATTATATATGTTTTATGAAATTATAAACAGAAATACTTACACTTGTGCAGCGCTCTCCCTGTATAACCAGGGCAATCCACCATTTTAAGAAATGAAAATGAAGTGAAAGCAAGTGAGAGAAAAACAAAAAGAATAGGATGGAACGTAGCAAAGAGAAAATGTTCAGGGGTTAAGAGGGGGCAGAGAGTGAGAGAGACAAAAAGACTGTTAGATTGTTTTTTCCTCTAATTAGAGTCTAAGTGCTTGACTTTAAACATAGTTAAGATGTCAGAATAGAATGGAAGGAGCACTGACTTTTCATATTTGATTTAAACATCATGTTAACTGGTCTGAGAAACAACTGCACTGTAACATTGTGAACACACTGAGGATGCCGATCAAAATTGTGACACTTTTTACATGATATTCCTATTTAACATTACATTTACTTTTGATATATTGCTTAATAGTTTAATATTTTTATCTTTTACAAACAGACATACAAATATATGTAACTGAAATGTGTATGAAGCCAGATTGATGTGTGTCTGTCAATGTTTCAAGAGCACTCACAGCCTGTCCATTGGCCTCATAGAGCGGACACTTCTGTTTGATCTTGGCCAGCTCCATGTTGACCTGTTTGCTGATTACAGCCATAGGGTTTCCACCTGAAAGAGAAGCACGCTTCAATTTCAAACTTGCAAAAAGTCTGAGACTTCTGCCTGAACATGACTCTTTTCCATAGTCAACAGTGCCACCTCCTGGAGAGAAGAGTATTTGATTTTTCTTACCCAGTCCAGTCACCACCATGGCACCCAGGTCAGCTACATAGTTCCCTTTCCTGAAAGTGGCCACTCGCCCTCCTACACGATCCTATCAAGAACAACCAAGGTTTGAAAAAATAAATAATAATAATGTGCTTTATGTAATGCTGTATCTTAGCAAAGTGTACTTACTCTTGCCTCCAGAACAGTCACATCCATCCCAAAACTCTGCAGTTGTCTTGCTGCTGCCAGCCCTGACACTCCACCTCCAATCACTATCACCTTTCCAGTCTTCTTCGCTACAAGAACAGTACAAGAGAATATAATCAGAACAACAGAGTTGTCTCTACACCAGACAAATTAAGTATAACTGAAAAAAAGCCTTGTATGTTGTCATCCTGTTTGTTTGGACATTAATATCTCTAGTTCTGCTCTGTTGTAACATTAAGTCTCATTTACTTGGCAGAGGCTTTACTCTCTTGTAGACGCCAAAGTTGATAAACCCATGTCTCTCCAGATAGCTGTGTATCCGGTGCACCAGAACAGCATCACCTGCAAAGAGCAACAGCGAGAAAATTAAAAATATATACAAGAATATTTAACAAATACAATAAAAGGTACACTATGTAACTTTGTTTAAAATTAACAAAATTTAAATTAGTCAACACATCAATCTTTTTTCCAAAACATGTTTTTGTCTTACCCTGATTCACTATTATATTTTAGGTTTATATTTTAGACCTGTCGGGATGGTTTTCATGGGAAATTGGGTACATGCGTTATGGGCCTATGCACCTTATATCAGTAAATAGAGAAAAGTTGCTCTGACTACTTTGATGTGTGTATGGTGTGGGAGTGGCATAGGTTAGTTGTCACAATGATCGAGAAAGGTTGATGTGAAGCAGGCAAAATCTCAAACTGCTTTTTAAAAAACGCTGAACATGGGAGAGTCTGCTGTGAAAGACTGAACATGACAGAGCTCGTAATAAAACAAGAATAAACATTGGCTTGGCTTTTTGGAGATGGCGAGTACTGAGGGATTTGAAATGCTGTAAAAGCGACACAAAGATGCTGTTTTTATTGGCGAGTAAGGTATTTTATTGAACAAATTTGTAGCTCATACATTGTAAAGCATTATCAATTATTAAAGGATTAGTTCACTTTAAAATTAAAATTTCCTGATAATTTAGTGAAGTGAAGTGAAGTGAAGTGACATGTGGCCAAGTATGGTGACCCATACTTGGAATTTGTGCTCTGCATTTAACCCATCCAAGTGCACACACACAGCAGTGAACACACACCCGGAGCAGTGGGCAGCCATTGCTGCGGCGCCCGGGGAGCAGTTGGGGGTACGGTGCCTTGCTCAAGGGTCTCACCTCAGTCGTGGTATTGAGGGTGGGGAGAGCGCTGGACATTCACTCCCCTCACCGACAATCCCTGCCGAACTCACCCCCATATCATCCAAGATGTTCATGTCTTTCTTTATTCAGTCGAAAAGAAATTAAGGTTTTTGATGAAAACATTCCAGGATTTTTCTCCATATAGTGGACTTCAAAGGCCTCCAAACGGTTGAAGGGCAAAATTACAGTTTCAGTGCAGCTTCAAAGCGTTCTACGTGATCCCAGATGAAAAATAAGGGTCTTATTCTAGAGAAACCATCACTCATTTTCCCCCCAAAATTTAAAATTTTATACATTTTAACCATAAATGCTCATCTTGAACTAGCTCTCTTCTTCTTCTCTATTAGAAGACACTGCTAAGTGTATTTAGGCTTGTTCCGATTCCGATACTAGTATCGGAAATACCACCGATACCACAAAAAATTCTGGCATCGGTATCGGCGAGTAATTAAACTCACATACCATTTTCTTAAACAATACCTAGTTGTGCCCGCTATCTTTGCTTAACGCAGCAAATCGGAAATCAATTCTTCTTCGAGGCTCGGAATGCAAACACAGGAAGTTGTGCTGTGTTGCCACAAGCAACCACTGTTTAGAGCAGCGGAGAAGTAAAAACGTGCTAGCAGTATGGCTAGCAGCTGTTTGGCAGTATTTCAGACCAGTAAAACGGCAACATGTCTCATATGCAATGCTGCAATTTCGAGGGGTGGCACAAGTATTGGCAACTTTAACACAAATAACTTAATGCATTTGAAGACGTGTCACCCCGCGCAACACGATGGTTACAGAAAGGCTAGGACGGAGAAGGATGAGGCCTGCCAGCTTCATTCAAACAAAGAGAAAAGTTTTCAAAAGACAAATAAAGATAACCGACAAAATTGTCGGGTTTATTGTTCTGGATGACGAGCCGCTGTCAGTCGTCGAAAACGTGAGATTTTTATTTAACAAACTTGAAGTCCAGAAGCAATTTTTAAAGAGATTATTTTCTTATATAATTATATTCCTAGATTTATTTGTTGCACTGTTTTTATAGTTATATTGTAAAACTAATATACCTTTTTCAGTTTACAGTGTTAGATGGGGCTGCATTTGAAGTTATTTTTCACTTAAAATAAATAAATAATATAACTGACAAATGTATGTCAGATAATAAAAATACTCTAGTTCACTGTATGTATTTGTTCTTGTTTTATTAAGGGATAAGTCTGAAGCACACCATAAATAATTCTATCAATTCATACAGGGCTAGTAGTATATACAGCTGTATATAAAGATACACACCCAGGTATCGTATCAGTACTCGGTATCGGCCGATACCCTGAGCTCAGGTATCGGAATCAGGAATGGAAAAGGGGTAACGGAACATCTCTAAGTGTATTACTGCCCTCCTCAGGTCAAAGTTTGAACTAAATTGTCATATACAATATGCTAGTGCAAGTATATAACAATTAGTTCAAACTTTGACCTGAGGAGGGCAGTAATACACTTAGCAGTGTCTGGAATTCCAATAGAGAAGAAGAAGAAGAAGAAGAGAGCTAGTTCAAGTTCAAGATGAGCATTTATGGTTAAAATGTATAAAATAAAAAATAAAAATTAAAGAAAATGAGTGATGGTTTCTCTAGATAAGACCCTTATTCCTCGTCTGGGATCGTGTAGAACGCTTTGAAGCTGCAATGAAACTGTAATTTTGACCTTCAACCGTTTGGAGGCCATTGAAGTCCACTATATGGAGAAAAATCCTGGAATATTTTCATCAAAACCTTAATTTCTTTTCGACTGAAGAGAGAAGGACATGGACATCTTGGATGACATGGGGGTGAGTAATTTATCAGGAAATTTTAATTTGAAAAGTGAACTAATCCTTTAAGTGTCATTTCATTATGGATTGTTGTAGCGCTGTGTTGAAATTTATTTTCAAGAAAGTTGGGCCAACACTTGGGCCAAAGTGTGTCTGATTATGTGTCTGAATGTAACAAGAGGGGAAACAAAAGTAAACAGCTGTCTAAATATATAACCTCATGACGTATGAAGTAATCAAGAAATCCAGATTTGCTTTTACCTAGTAACAGAAGGGTTTGCTAAATTATACATATGAAGAACCATGATATTGTAGAAAAGTGATGTAATGAATCTTATTTCCATTCTCATGTGATAGGTCTGAAGGGGAATACTAGAGATCTTACTCCCAAGTGATAGTGTTCATAACGGACAAGACGTCGTCCGACTCGAACAGGTCAAGGTGGAGACGCCTAGTAGAGTATAAATTTGTAGGTGTCGGGGACACTTGATTTAACTTAAGTCTGGTGCGTAGGGGAATCTCTACCACAAGGGCCAAAAGTTACATAGTGTCTATAAGCCTTTAAGTCTATACATTCAGTGTAATAACATCAAATCCTCTGAGAGAGGATTTTTGGAATCAGAGCAATGTCAGGTGGAAGAGACTTACTGTTGTATGGAGCTTCTAGCTGTTGCACAGTGGCCTCAAAAGTCAGCTGAATTTTGGGGTTGTCCAACCATAGCTGAAGCTAAAAAATTGAAAGAAGACATTTTCACAACTGACTGGAAAACACATTTAGTTGTTCCTGAAACATTTCTGTTGGATCAGCTTTAAATATCTACACTACTATTCGGTAATTTGGGGTCATTAAGATTTTTTTAATGTTTTTAAAAGAAGTCTCTTATGCCAATGCTGCATTTATTTAATCTAACATATAGTAAAAACAGCAATTTCGTGAAATATTACAATTTAAAATAGCTGTTTTCTATTTTAATATATTTTTAAATGCAATTTATCCCTGTGATGACAAAGCTAAATTTTCAGCAGCTATTACTTCAGTCTACAATGTCACATGAACTTTCAAAAATATTCTAATATGCTAATTTGGTGCTCAAGAAACATTTATTATTAAAAGGGATGAAAACAGTTGTGCTGCTTAGTATTTTGTGGAAACCATTTCTTCAGGATTCCTCAATGAATAGAAAGTTCAAAAGAACTTTCTATTTATTTGAAATATAAATCTTTGTTAACTTTAAATTTATTAATGCCTTTACTGGCAATTTTGATCAATTTAATGCTTCCATTCTGAATAAAAGTATTAATTTCTTCCTCCTTGAAAAACAAATCTTACTGACCTCAAACTTTAGAACAGTAATGTATTATTAGCCAAGACTTCTAGAAGAGTTTCTGCCATAAAAATGATGCTTGTCTATTTTGCTTATCAGCTTCAGAAATAAAATAAAATCAAACTTAAATCAAATATCACAAAATGATGTCTCCAGCTGTGAACTCACTGTGCGGTTCCGGATGTATAAGAACACCTTCTGAGTATGCTGTGGTCCACTGATAATGTCAGGGAAGCATGCAGCTTCCTGTGATGTCATACGGTCATGTGGGAGACGGCTCTGGAAGGCAGCCCCCTCTACACCTGAAAATCACAATATTTATAAAACTTTCTTTTATAAAAACCCCATTTATGTCAAAATTGCTTTTAATATTCAGTAAAAGGTGCGAAATTATAGATTAGGCCAACCTCTTTCCATACCTGATGGTTCCTCAGGCTCGCTGTCATTCTCCTCCTCTATTGGTGGGGCTGGCGGAGGAACCACCTGTTTTCGTTCTTTCTCAGCTTTAGCGTTCCTCTCTTCCTCTGAGTAATACTCATCCTCCGACAGATTAGCGAGACTCTCGTCCATCTCCCTGTACTCCACCTGCAGCAGGAGGCACAATAAAAGCTTCATTAAAACCTTGTTCTGCTTCAGCTAGGGTGAAACAGGACCATTATTGTCTACTTAGGCAGAATCTCACAACTGGTCTAACACCAATGGTACTTTTTTACATTTCTTGCATGGTAATGTTTTATCCAGTTTCTGCTTAAAGGTGGGGTAGGCCATTTTCGGAGAGGCTACCAATAGCGAGCTAGCTTTGAAAGCATAGGATCCCACCCACCCTTTAGGGCGTCTCCAAAGCCACGCCTCCTTCAAAATGCATGAATGTGTACAGCAGGGAGCAAACAAAAGCATCACGAGAGATGCCGTTAAACTACCTTGCATCTCAAAGCACATACCAATACAATATTAATGAATGTAAACAACTTAAAGAGCACTGACCTGTATCACCTGACTAAATGATTTTACTGCACCCAGTTTTTAGGTTCTCAGTTCAACTCAGCTAAATA
Organism: Anabarilius grahami; assembly: GCA_003731715.1. Lineage (NCBI taxonomy): Eukaryota > Metazoa > Chordata > Actinopteri > Cypriniformes > Xenocyprididae > Anabarilius > Anabarilius grahami. Next base: position 13,609,622 of record RJVU01051648.1, read on the forward strand.
AATAAGCCTGACTCAATCATTCCTGTTCTCTTTTCAAAGAACAGGAAAAGTTCATAGAGATGTTTACCTTGGCCCTTTTGCGGCGACTGGTTCTGCGCCCCTCTGCAGAGTCCTGATCAATCCCTCCTGGCCCAGGAGGATGCAAGAGAGGGGGTCCACCTGGTTCCCCACTTGGGGAGGCTCTCTCTTTCTTTTTCACATCTACTAAACCCGGGCCAGAGGGACCGGCCGGACCAGCCTGAGGGGCAGAGAGGGTTTCAGGAGCACGGTCACCGCCGTTACTCCCTGAGGAAGAGGAGCCTGGGTCTGACTTCTTACTGGACAGCATCACAGGTGACAGAGGCCTCTCCTGAAATGAGGAAAGAAAAGCTGAATGTAGGTGTACAAACAAAAGATGACCAGCAATCTAAAGAGAGACAATACAACATGCTCTATCTATACATCTGTGAGTCCCTGTCAAACTATAAATGCTTCAAGATTGATGATGATCATCTTTCTTTCTACAATGTTTGGTTTGATCCCATACATAACATAGTGAATGTACTGTTGGTTGCAATACACCATATGCACCAATGGATCTGAATGCTTATCCTCATAACAAAAAGAGCTGTTCAGATGTTTAATGTCGCACTTGTGCACCTGCTCTGAACAAACAGGCATTGTTGGAGACACTCAAGCATGAGGCCAGCTCAGAGATTTGGGTAAATTTTGCTTGTTAACTAACTGTAAATTATAAAAAAACGTATCTTATTTTGGCCCAATTTCTCTGCTCAAACAGATCGTGAACAAATTCTGTAGCATTAAACCAAACGAAAGCTATATTTTAAGCAACCTGACTCTTTTAATCGAACACTAAGGCAATAAATGAGCGGCCTCAATACAATGTACGAGTTTAGCTGTATTAATAGCGATAGCAGATAAACGCTATACCGCAAATATTTAAAACCAGAACACCAATCGCAGCTCTGAATGTGGGCTAATGTGTTAACGAATTTATTTTATCAAAAGTACACAAACAATATAATTTGAAACTATGAAGAAATAAGACTATAACTGATGCGCTCATGCACTGGTTAGCTAATATGCTATTGCTAACGGCACGAGCTGCTTATGAAACTACAGAAAATCCCAGTTGTTCATTACTGTTTATTTATTATATTAATCATATAAATATTAAATGTTTATAAATGTTATGCGTTATATAACGCGCTGTGCTCGGTTTATAAAAAATATTATTTCTATTTACCTCCTCGCGGCTGTGGGGAGTCTAGCACAAAGAGACAGACGCTTGTCCCTGCCGGAACCGAACAGCCAATCAGGGTAGACGACAAGCGTAAAGAAGGCGGGATCTAAATTGCCCAGTGTTGTAATTGGGTAAAATGCCATCGATCAAATGTTTCGGAAAGTCAGGCTTAATTTATGCAAATTCTTGCTGCATTGTTCAACTGTATGCAAACTAGTACCCCCCAGCAACACAAACCATCCCAAAAAAATATATTTAGAGATTTCACCAATAAATAAGACTTCCAAACAATATTTTTTTATATTAAACCATCATAACAGAATAAAGTGGAATGAGTGGAACTGGAAGGGGTAATGTATGTGACTTTGACGCTTTAGGAGGAGCTATGTGTGTGACATATGCGCTTTGGGAGGAGCTTACGTAAAACGGAAATGTTGATCCAGGCAGGTGTGTGCGGGACAGGTAAAACCGGCACGGGACTGTGTGAAGGTGTGTCTCCTGTTTGTTGATGTACTCTTCCTCGCGATTTTTTAAAGCGGGCAACTAAAATAGGCCAAACTGACCGCGCGGATCTTTTTCTAAAGGTTAGTTTTAATGTTTATTAAGCTTTGATCTTTCTGCTCTCAGAGTGAGTGATTACAGATTGAGATTTCATGAAGCATAGTTCTGTTTTTCTGTAACGTCACCGACTGTTGTTGTAGTGCCGGTGATTCTCACAAAAACTTGTTTGACTGTCGTGAACTGACAGTAAATATATTTGTAAGGATACATTAATAATAATTCCATTAACGGCAAATATTTTAAACCTGATATTGACCAAAACATTTTTAATATATATTTTTAATTTATTAAAAACAAAACTGTTTAAAACACTTATTACTGTCACTAAACTATTTGTTTTTACTGTCTACTGTCAATATCTCACTGTACTAGCATCACAGAATAATTGTCTTTTTAAGACTCAAATCATGTATTGCATTTAATAACATTCTATAATGGAAATGTATTAGAACAGCAGAGCAGTGTATTATTTGAAACTTGCTTTATTTATCCTGATTACACATAGTTAAATGAAAATAATGCTTAATATAAATGTAAGATGATTTACTTTTTTATTATTATTCATTTAATTATTGTTTTATTTTATTTATTTTTATGTGTTCAGCACACATCACATGTTTTATTGTATCTAATATTTATGCTCTTAATTATAGTTCTGTGTGTGGTCACAGCTGAGGGGTAGTTTTTTTTTTAATATTGTGTAATTAAACTGGTACAACTTCACACGATCATACCACGACTGAGGTGAGAACCCTGAGCAAGGCACCGTACCCCCAACTGCTCCCCGGGCGCCGCAGCAATGGCTGCCCACTGCTCCGGGTGTGTGTTCACGGTGTGTGTGTGCACTTGGATGGGTGAAATGCAGAGCACAAATTCCGAGTATGGGTCACCATACTTGGCCACATGTCACTTCACTTTCTTCTTAAAAAAAACAAGGTGCATGGTTGTTTATTTTGACCCTTTGACGTCACAAGTGTTGCTGGTATTGTCCACACAAAAAAATATTGAAATGGTTTATAATAGTAGATAGTTCTTATTAATTCATATTTTTTTGATGGATTTTCATATTGTAACATTCAAGATTTTAAGACATCTAAAATAATAAAATCTATACATAAGTAAGAATTTGAAAAGTCATTAATGATGAAAGTTACAATACAATTTTAAACGTAACCTTCATAAAACAAAAAGTGAAAAGTTAATCAACCCCTGGGATATAAAAGTTCTCAAAGAAACACCCCTTTTCTGATGTATTATTTGTTGCATTGAACTCTGATCTGTTTTCCATTAATGCTTTAGAAGAGTATTATTGTTTTATCAGTGTCATTTTGGTGCACACAGTAAACTTGTCTTTACTTTTTTAAAAACATCAGGATGAAGAACGAGGGAGAGACGGCTGAACAGCCTGACAACACAGCATTCACGCAGCAACGGCTCCCGGCATGGCAGCCCATACTCTCCGCTGGCATTGTCATTCCTGGCTTTCTGCTCATTGGCTTGGCCTTCATAGGCATCGGAGTTGGCCTCTTTCTGACCTCACAGACCATTACCGTGCTAGAGGTAAGAATTACTGCATGACAAGTTCAACAACAGGAGCAAGTTCCCTGGGTGGATGACATGGCATTTTACTGTAGAGTTTGTTCAGCCTCTCTAAAAGTTTAACAGTTGTACTGAGATCAGTTTTTGCTTGTTTGTTAAAGGATAGACAACACTATTTAAACATTAATGTCTGTTTTAGAGTTACTTAACCCTTGGCTCTACATTACACTGCCTAATAGCTGAGTTAGTTTGGAGGTGTTATCATGCCAGGGTGTTTTGTGCAAGGTGAGAGATGTTAATTAAAGATTAATGCTCTGTTTTCTCACCATGTCACAGATGGATTACACAGGCGTTGAGAAGGATGAACCCTGTTTCGGCTGTACGATTCCAAATATCCAAAACTGCACTTGTGAAGTCCAATTCTCCCTCAGCACATTGTTTAAGGTAAAGCCATTGAGTTTGTCTCTGTTTTAAAGCCTGATATATTTCTCTCTCAATGTTAGAAAGTGACTGATAACATCTGTGTTGCTTACAGGGCCCCGTCTTCTTTTACTATGGCCTGTCTAACTACTTCCAGAACTTTAGGAAATATGGCGTGTCAAAAGACTACTATCAGCTCACTGGCGATACACAATACTTCACGGTTTGTTTTTGCAGAGAATGATCTTTTAAATGTTTTTTTTTTATTATTATTATTATTTTGGATCTTTCTTTCCATGTAATGGATCATACATTCCTTGTTTTAATTTTCATCTGACTTTCCAGAGTCCACAAGATTCCTGCTCTCCATTTGCCTATGACTCCAAAAAGATCCCTATTGTCCCATGTGGCGCTATAGCAAATAGCATGTTTAATGGTATCATTTTAATTTTGTGGATAACTTTATGTATATATTTAGCTCTGGAATCGATTACTAATATATTTTTTTCTTTGTTTGTTTCTGCAAAGACACATTTAAGCTCTACCAATTAATCAATGGTACAAAGAAGCAGGTTCCATTTGATGGTAAAGGAATCTCCTGGTGGACCGATTACAACATCAAGTACAGGAACCCTTCGCCTGTGAACGGCTCTTTTGTAAATGCTTTCTCTGGTAATCAGCCTTTAAGTGTGCAGTAATGTAAAAATTTGCTATGAACTTGGATTGATTTGAGACTTGGAATAGAACCTGAATGCTTTATCTTTATTAATGCTGATTAACAGGTACAAGGAATCCCATAAACTGGCCCAAGCCAGTATATGAGCTGGACCTCACAGACCAAAACAACAATGGTTTCCTGAACCAGGACTTTCTTGTGTGGATGAGGAGAGCAGCACTTCCTGATTTCAGGAAGCTGTACCGACGAATCACACAGGGTGATTATGCCGAGGGGCTCCCTGCTGGGAACTACTCTCTGACAGTCCATTACAGTATCCTTCATCTGAAAGTCAAAATTCACTCAAGACATTACTTGGGAATTAATATTAGGATTAACATATTTTATTCATTCATTCAGAGTTCTAAAGTTAGTAGGATTTTATCTAAGCCACGTCATGGTTACAGTCAGGAAGTCTTCAGATATTTGTAGTCTCAAGACCTCGTCAGATATGGCTTCAGTCCTGTTTCGCAGATGTCTTTTGACAGGGTTTGTGATCCAGGCAAACAGGATTTACAGGTTGGGTGTGGCTTTTAGCTGATCCTGAGCAGATTGTAGAATAAACAGAGGTTTGTTTTTTTTTGAATATGCCTTATGTGCCTATGCAAATCATTGAAAAGGGATGACAGTCAAAAGAGCAGCTGAGATTTGTCTTAAAGGTGCACTTTTGTAATGTTTCTTTCCTTATCCACCTTATTTTTGCAATACTGAAGTAAGCTATTTTCTGTGAATGTGCGAGGCTTCCGATTCATTAGCCACTATAGGTAAATATTAACTATAGGAATAATAATGTGCAGTAAACTGTAAATCTATTTTTTGCTACAAAACAGTAAGTTTATAACTACAACTACACATTAAAATAATATAAGAAATGCGAGTTTACAAAATCATGCAGTTTAACAAGCTGTTTTGTATAGTTAAAAATAAAACTTAAAATGAACCCTTTAAATGGCTACGTTAAAAATAAGGTGAATATACAAGTTTTACACAAAAGGAAATTTATTTAAATTTTGAAAAATATGTTTATGTGCAATACCGGTCAAATGTTTGGGATCAGTAAGGTCTCTTATGCTCACCAAGGCGGCATTTATTTGATCAAAATAAAGTACAGTACAGTAAGGAATATTGTGAAATACTATTATAATTTAAAGTAACTGTTTTCTAATTTATTCCTGTGAAGGCAAAACTGAATTTTTAGCAGCCATTACTCCAGTCTTCAGTGTCACATGATACTTCAGAAATCATTCTAATATGCTGATTTGCTGCTCACAACACATTTAATATTATTATCAGTGTTTAAGTTCTGCTTAATATTTTTGAGGACACCATGATAATCTTTTTTTTAAAGATTCCTTGATTAATAGAAAGTAAAAAAAAGAAAGAACAGCATTTATTTGAAAAAGAAATATTCTGTAACATTATAAATGTCTTTATTGTCACTTTCTACCAATTTAATGCATCTTTGCTGAATCTTACTGATCTTAATTATGATAGTGTACATTCACATGAGATTAAGACTTGCTGTAATAAAAGCACAGATGTAAACCTCCTGTTATTGGACAACTAGAAATACTAGAGTATTTCTAAATTTTATTGTGATTTAAAAACATCCTTTTACATTATGTGTCAATATGCAGCATAAACATTATTTAGTTCACCTTTAAAGCAAAGTTTTCAGAAACACTCGTTATCTGAGTAAGCTTTATTGTTTTTGTTTTTTTAAATGCAATAGAAGTGCTCATGTGCAGCATGAATGAACCGTGTTTGTTCCTTAACCACATAATTTTCCAGACTACCCAGTACTGAGTTTTGATGGACGTAAGAAGGTGGTCTTCAGCAATGTGTCTTGGATGGGAGGGAAGAATGATTTCTTGGGCATTGCTTATTTAGTGGTTGGCTCCTTGTGTGTGGTCATGTCAGTGGTTATGCTCATTGTTTACGCCAAATTCAAATTCTCAGATGATGATGATATGTAATGATACTTCCAAAAACATGAAAGGAAAGAAATAAGGGGCTCATTAAAGGGACAGTTCATCCAAAAATGAAAATTCTGTCATCATTTACTCACCCTCAAGCTGTTCCAAACCTGCATGAATTTCTTTCTTCTGCTGAACACGAAAGAAGATATTTTGAAGAACATGAGTAGCCAAACAGTTAATGGGGAAAAAAAAATACTATGGAAGTCAATGGGGACCATCAACTGTTTGGTTACCGACATTTTTCAAAATGTTTTGTGTTCAGCAGAAGAAGAAAAAATTCATACAGGTTTGGAACAACTTGTTGGTCAACAACAAATGGTGACAGAATTTTCATTTTTGGGTGAACTATCCCTTTAAGATGGAGCCATATTTTGTTTTCAAACAATAACATGAAAAATCAAGTTCTAGATAATCATTTTGCATTCACTTGCTAAAAAGTTTTAACTTCTGGTCATTTATTTATTTATTTTTAATCAGGAATTGTTCGTTTACTCAAAGAACTTTAATAACAGGATATGCAAAAACTCAATTATGTTAATGATCAAAGAGCAAAAAGCTTCAATGTGACATTTTCAAATGAGTTCATACACTAGAATCTGAAGATCAAATTCAGGACTGTTACAGGTTTTTAGTCTACTTAGACTGTCTCAGGTATAAAAGATGAATTAGCTGTTCAATTAGTTTCTGGACAATACAGATAAAAATGAAAAAAATAACATTTTTAAATTTCTTTAAATTTGATCTCTTGACTACACAAAGAAATGTTTAACAGATATAGAGAGAGACAGCTTTAGGTGCCATGTATACTTGTCAAATCCAGGTTTAGTTTAATATATTGAAAATTAAAATGTATTGTGACTTGTTTATTTTCTCTAATAAACTTTAAATGCTGTTTTATAATATTAAAGTTTACACAAGCATATTATTGCTGTCTTATAATGTTTAGCCATAACAGCAGCACCATTTTGTTGTGAGCTTATGACCGTAACAAGCATGAAAGACTGTATTTCCAAGCAAGGGAAACCTTGTGCTTTTACAGTGCCATTTGTTCTGGACAAGTTAAATGAAAGTGAAGGGCGAATCTTGACTGACTCACAGAGTTTTCGTTTGCAAACACCAATGATATTGATCCCTGTTAGTGAAAGATTTGATTTGGGAGTAGTATTCTGTGCAGAGTTTAGCTCTTGTTGTGCACAGTGGTTCGGTGTTTTGTGAAGTTGTGTTTGAGAAGTGAGGATAAAGCTTCAGATTGATCTCACTCATAATTTAATGCTTTGATCAAACTGTAATATTTCAAACTTTTCATTGTGTGGACCTGATTTTTAAAGAGGCAGTATGTAGAATTCAGAAACCTGTGTTATTAGCTACAACGGCGGCCGTTAAGTGAACTGCAGCTAGCAATTTATTTCTCATGATCAGCTCACGTGGCTGCGTCCGAAATTTAAAAAATGTTGCCTTTAGAGGATGCTTTTCAAGGTAGGAAGGCATCAAGGCACGTCCGAATCCAATGTGTTCACACCATGCTGTAATTACAGCAGTCTCGAGATGACAACACGTGCTGTTCACGTCAGCCCTGTCCCAAATGGCACACTTCATTTGCACTTGTGGACTTACAATGGCTGCCATGTGTGGGTGTCTGTTAAGTCCATGATTTGTCATTTTAGGTTTCAGAAGTGTAGTCGCGATCGCCCCCTTTGCGGTCGAAATGCACCCTCAATGCACACTATTGCTGAGCCCACACTTAAGTGAGCTCCGCAGCAGACTTCAGACTTCCCGACAGTCAAAGCAGCGATATGTCTCGAAAGTGCATATTCGTGAAAGACCACAAGTGTTTAGAGTGCCATTTGGGATAGGGGCTCTGACTGGGAATTATATGTTTCTATGGCAACACTATCAATGCCTAAATGAATCTGCAGCAGTCAAGTGGTACAATGTTCACATGGTACAGGTAGGAGCTTTCAGAAAATTCCTATGTTATAAGCTGTAATTATGAGCTCTACGAGGACATGAACACTTTTTACAAGTTGAAACCTCGTAATTAGTTATTACAACATGGCGTTCCTGTTTCCTGAGATGTCTTCAACTGCTTAATTTTTGAAGGCAGCATAGATGTATCCTTCGCTGCATTTGATATCCCACAATCCTGTGCGTTCCATTCCATGACAGTTGGCGAAAAAAAAAGAAAGATGGCGTCAGAGTTGCGGTTGGTGGTCAGTTTGTGTGTAAATGTACATTTTTATGAACGTTTTCCACTTTTAATGTAATTTCTACCTTTTAAATATCAACTTAGTTTTCACCAAAGCTCTCTCAATTTTGCTGTAGAATAGATCATTAAACCGTTAAGCTGCCTTATAAGTCTGTCTAAAATCAGTTTCGTGCACTGCCTGCAAAGACATTACCCCTTGTTTACACTGCACGCATCTGCAACGCGTTACGGCTGCGACGCAGCTACCGGAGCTGATCCGCAGCCACTCTAGTCAATGCTTGTGTTTACACCAGCCGCGCCGCGTTTCAGAAGCGCTTCACTAACGGTAGGTGTCCACTGGCGCGGAGCGGGCAGAGCAGAGCGAGCGTTTTCAATTAATTCCTATGAAAGTAGAGCTTCACGCTCGCGAGGTGCATTGTGAAGCTCGACTTCCATAGGAATGAATTGAAATCGCTCGCTCTGCTCCGCGCCAGTGGACACCTACCGCGAAGATAGGCGCCTCGCCTATTTTGGATGGACGCCGCGCTTAAAACGCGCAGCTCAAATACACAATAATGTCAAAATAATCACCCTGAGTAAACTCCCGCTCATATTTCACATCACTAGGAGGCCAGAAACTGAAGACAAGAGATTCGAAGTTGAAAAACTTGAAAACTTTTTCTTGTCATCCATAACTGGACTTTTAAAGGCTGATTTATACTTCTGCGTCAGACCTACGCCGGAGCCTCGGCGCCGTAGTCTATGCGTCTGTTTTCATTTATACTTCTGCGTCGATGTCGTGCATGCAGACCACTAGTAGGCAGTGTCTGCGGTCATGTTGAGTATCAAGGCAAAAGCCGAAGAAGAAGCAGCTTGTCATGTACGTTGTCAGCGAAGCTTACAAATGGAAGCGGCAAATAGGTAACGACTTTTGTTGCAGTTTGACGGCGTGTGTCCCCTGAAACAGATTTGTTCAATCCTATGGAAGTTGAAAGCGCTCGCTCTTCTCCTATTGCTCCGCACCAGTTTTTTGACCCGAGGGAGGGGTTCTAGCAGACCAATCACAGCGCTTGTGGTCCGCATAGAATTGACGCGTTGTTACATTTTTGAAGAGGTGCACTTCAGGCTACGGCGTACATTCGACTCGGAAGTATAAATCAACCTTAAGTGTATTAACTTTGTCTGTAGGCTACAGCAAAATTAAGTATGGCATAGCAAAAACACAATTAAACCGGACAAAATATAACCATTTGGCCATTAAAAACACGAAAAAATAAAGGAAAAAAACGTCAGACAGGCGAATCTTGTGGTCTCGCGAATCCAGCCGCTTCGCTTCTGAAATGCGTGTGAGTTGACACCGCGTAGAGGACGGAACAAAACCTTGCCGGAGCCGTAACGCGGCACAGACGCGTGCAGTGTAAACATGGCTTTAGGTTTGTTTGAGACAGATGCTGCGTCCCAATTTGCCTACTTATACTACACCCTAAAAGTATGTACTCTTTCTGTAAACAAAAAGTACTTACTTTTGAGTGTGTAGCAAAAGAGTACACAAGCTTTGGGACATACTATCACGTCATACAATCGCGTCTTTGCTCTCTGTCGCATCCTGTCACCGTAAACTGGCCTGTCAATCATCTTACATCCTCCACATTTCATTTAGCTAATTTCCTACTGTATCGGAGAGAAATGTGAAGTGAAGCCTATCATCCATTGACATCCATTCAAAAAACAGCCTCTGGTCTCCTTCCCTGCGTAACGCCAGGGGCGGGGCGGGGCGGGCGTTAGCATAATTAAAGCGTTACGCTTTTTTTGGCTAAAGGTTGCAGGCTTGCTTTCCAGTGGCTTTGTCGGCGCGCGCTACGGAGACCGATCGGCGAATTACATCAAAGTACCGCGAGAGCGATGCTCTCTAATCGTTCTCGCGGTACTTTGATGTCATACACCGATCGGTCTGCGCAGCGCCGATGCATCTCGAACAAGCCTGATAAGGCTGCAAGTCAGCTGCCCAAGTTTTCGGACGCAGCCCATGATTCAAGGCCCCGATATACTCATGGCGAATTCTTTTTCTTTATTCGCTTAGATATAAAAAGAATTTGGAAATACATTTGCAGCGATTTACTGTTAACGAACATCCAGACGCCGCCCACGAGAGCGCTGAGAGAGACGCTTAGAATAGATTAATGTAAATATGTGCTGCGCGCTTTTCTCTCATTAACAAAATAAACACACAAAAATGACATCGGTGAGAAAACAGCAGCACCTGAAAGCATCTGTTCGCAGCGATGTGGATCTGTTTCTCCAACTCAATTTACCGGCATCATGACGATAGATGAGGTATGCCTAATTAAAATGACTTTATGATAGTTTGATTTTAAAGTATATTTGAGACTAGAATAAGTAGATCTGGCTATGTGAGACTAGATTCAAATAGAGACTTTTTTTGTATGTGTCATTGACATTAGAACAGAACAGAATGGCTCTTTCGGCATTATCCTAAACATTGTATACATTAATTTCATGTCATTGAACTGAGGCTCTCGGGAGCGCGCGTGAACGTCACAAAATTGTGATTTTCCCGATAAAAAAGTCCTTCAAATAAAAATCAGTCTACTACAGGCTTTCATAGACAATCTAGGAAGTCGGGGAAGTTACAAGCTGTTCACACATTGGAAATAAAAAAAGCAATTCATTAATACAAACAAATGATTATGTATAGCCCAATTATTGTAACTCAAATCCTATGAAACCTTATTTTTAAAGATGCTGCTTAATATTTTTGTGGAAACTATAAGCTTTTTTTTTTCAGGATTCTTTGACGAATATAAAGTTCAAAAGAACAGCATTTATTTGAAATAGAAATGTTTTATAATATAAATGTCTTTACTGTCACTTTTGATCAATTTAACGCATCCTTACTGAGAAAAAAAAACCTTTACAAAGTTTTTTTTTAACGGTATTGTATTGTAAGATAATTATAAATAGATTTTTATTTAAAACAACATCTGCTAAATGATAAAGTATCAATTGAGGCGAGGAGCATCAACAATGAAATTCGTAACACTGCAATATGTGCACTAGGTGGCATGGTTGGGTCAAGGTTAACAATGTTTGCCTTAGTAGCCTACACCTGCTGCCTACTCTCTTATCTTCTTTTTCTCTTTGTAAACTTGTAGCTGTTGTATAAATATCTACTGTGTAATTAACTGTTTTACGATCCAAAATGGCTTTATTATTAAAGCTATAGTAAAGCTCTGCTCAAATCCCTTTATTTCAGTTCTTAATCGCTTTAGAAGGAGAAAAGCCTCACCTCGCTCGGTTGTTACGTTTGTATACTTGAGGGGCACCGGCGGGATGTGCTGAACGTGAAAGAGCATGTAGTGGCGGCTTTCTCACCGATGACTCTGTGCCGTCTTGGCCGGGCCGCTATCACTGTTTTGTATTATTAGCCCGTGATATGGGTGCCTTAATTTCCTGTTCTTTCAGATGGGTGAAGCAGGCCTGATATTGGAAAGGCTGAGAAAATAGAGTGAAAAAGCAACAGCAACAAGGCCAGAGGTGCCTCTCTTACTCTCAGTCTCTCTCTTACTAATATAGGCATTGCATTATAACTGCATGATGATGGTTCTTCTTGTGTGGGTGATTTTTTTTCTTTTACTCTGGAGAGCAAGGGACTTTATGAACAGAACAGGTAGTTATTATTATCCTACTGGTTCCGCCCTTCTGGAAAGCTCCACATATATTGTTCTACTCTTCGTATTTATTTCATTTTTCGGATCCAGACCAATAATGCAGAGCATTGTGTCATTATTGAAGTCATAAGTGTTGCCATAACAACAAATCCTCTACATAATGACCAGCTTCATGAACAAGCACTAAAGGTTTTTATTTCGGAGCGAGGTAGAGCGGCATGCTCCTGAAGTGCCATTAGGGCTGGACAACTTAAATGAAAGTGAAGGGTTGAATCTTTACTGACTCGCCAAGACTTCAACGGTATTGATGCCGTAAGTCAGTGGAAGAAATTTTAGTATAGGCTATAGTAAAATTGAGTATAGGCTACATATAGGCCTAAGTCCTCACAGTTATTCAGTCCTGCAGTGTTTGCAAGTGTTGATAAACATAAAGTCAGATGAATTCAAGCATTCAGAACTCTCTCGCACATCCTGCGACAGCATCCTTATTTAAATAAGTGCTCAACTTCACTCAAGCTCTAATAATAGATTGATTCCACATTATCAAACAATTAGGAGCCGTGTTATGGTTTCTGAAGTGGTGGCAAGCCTTCACAACTCCTTTGAGTTTTTAGAGAGGGTTTTAATGCGGATTCGGCAGCACAGAATGCCAAACAAGTACATGGCGAATGTGACTGCAGGCATTTATGCAAAACAGAGATGAGCAGATGAATCCAGTGATGGTCTGTGTGTCTGTCTGGTCGCACCCATCACTTTCACACAGATAACAGCTTGCTTGATGTCAGATAGCAGAGGAACAACAACACTCATCTGTGGTGTGTATTAAAGGACAGGACTGTGTCAGAAACTGCAAAAACAATAAAAAAAAAAGTATTTGTGTCTTGTTTTCCAATACAAATATCCATAAAGGCATGTTTACTTGAGAAGCAAAACTGACCAATACTTCTTGGGACTTTTTTTTTTTTTTACGCATAAAGTCTCTAGCCTACGTTTTGGTAAATGTAACCTATCCTTCAAAAAAAAAAATTCCAGTAAGATTTAATTTTTTGTTTTAAAGAAATTCATACTTTTATTCAGGAAGGACACATTAAATTGATCGAAAGTGACATTAAAGTCCCCCAACAGTCAATAATTTTAATTTATTTAATTTTAATTCTTTGATCACCAAAATTACATATTTAAACGTTTTTTCCTGTGAAAAAAAATTCTTCATGCCTTAAAATAGCTTGAATGTAACTCTAAACCCTTGCCTCATTAATTATATGCAGATCAATGAATATGCAAATTAGCCCCGCCTCCACTCACACCAGCTCAGAGATCCACTCGGTCAAACGCTGCACAACGGTATCGCTGTTTACAATGTCGGACATATATACGGCAATTAATATGATTAGCCTTTTACTTAACTACATTATCAAACAGCTGCTAATAATGTGTTGTTAATGTTGCATAAACCATGTTCCTGTTCGCCATCTCAGAGTCAGACAGCTAACTTCTGAAAATCAGTATCCTTACAAACGCTTTGAACAACTCAGAACGTCAGTGGAGAAAGGCATGTAGTTCATCATAACATCGTAAAATACAGTCAAACCAAAAATTATTTAGACATTTTTGATATTTTTGATATATTTTTACTAGTGGGTGCAGGACACTATAGTTAATTTATGTAAGTGAGGATAGCAAAATAAAGTAAACTGTGACATATTATACCCAATAATTCTTCATACAGTGGACTACCAGTAAAACAGATCATTTGGAACCAAAAATTATTCAGACACTTTGACCTGACCATGTTTTGCTTTAAGTGTTGTCTGACATAATTAAGATAATTTTTTTCTGACACAGTTTAACTCTTGAGATCTTGTCATATTTTATTGCCATTTTTTAAACTATAGTGAATAAACTGAATTAAATGTTCAAGGTGTCTGAATAAATTTTAGTTTGACTGTACATGATACACCAGCTTAATGTTAAATGTAACTGATTTTTCGTACCAACAGAAAAAATACAGAGATAATGGTGTTGAATTATGAATTTGCACATGGTTTGTCTTAAAGCATATTAAAAACACCACATAGACATACAAACAAATATAAAAACATAGTTTTCACCACAGGGGGACTTTACAGACTTTTTTCTTTCTTACTATTTCAAATAAGTGCTGTTCTTTAGAACATTTTTATTTCTCAAAGAATCTTGAAAAAATAAAAATAAAAAAAATCACAATTTCCATAAAAAGATTAAGCAACACAGCTGCTTTTTGATAATTGATAATATAATCATTTTTGAAGGAAAAATTACCTTTTAAAGTATATTAACATGAAAAACAGTTATAAATTGTAATAATATTTCACAATATTATTGTTTTAGTGTATATTTGGTCAAACAAATGCAGCATTTGTGAGCATAAGAAACGTCTTTCAAACTATTTTACCGACCCCAAACTTTAAACTGTAGTGTATACTTAAAACAAGAAAAGGTCATATACATTGCCTTTCCGTTTGAACTGAGGGTTGAGTTTGATACAGGATTTGCATATCATGATTCATGCATTGCAAATATAATGTAATTACAAACAAAAATGTGGAGTATGTGGAGTAAATAACTAAGAGCTCAATTTATTCATGAATTAGATTAGATATTGTGGCATTTCAGTTACCATTGATTAATTTGTATGATCAGCGCTGATTTATAGCTTTAAAAAGACAAAAAGCATTACAGTGAAGTTACAGAAATGATAAATATCCTGAAACACACATAATACCCTGAAGTATTTAAAGACTCCATTTAAATGGCTTTCCATTAACATGAAATGGAACTTCTGATAACTGCACCCTGCAGCTGAGTTTTGCAAGTGATCATCAATCTTGATATTAATTAGAAAAAGATTCCCACACAGTGGATGGT
This sequence comes from Anabarilius grahami, assembly GCA_003731715.1. Classification (NCBI taxonomy): domain Eukaryota; kingdom Metazoa; phylum Chordata; class Actinopteri; order Cypriniformes; family Xenocyprididae; genus Anabarilius; species Anabarilius grahami. The sequence goes on from RJVU01051648.1 coordinate 13,624,860, forward strand.
GGTCCTCACTCCCTCTGGCCACCTTCATTTGGGAAAGAACTCAGTGTTGGGCCGTACAGTCTTTCCTTTGGGAGATTATAAAACTATAAAACATTATAAATGTCAAGGAAATATTATAAACTGTGAAAAGAATCTTCTTAATGTCAAAGCATTATCTCTGTGACAAAGTGGCCAAATTTTTAATGTACACGTTAACTTTATCTGGAAGAAATGTGACAGAAAGAATGAAAGACGATGGGAGACTGATAATACATTTCAAGCAGTAGGAAAGAGAGTCTTGACCTTAGGCGTCACATGTTCGCAGGTCTGGATACAGTCTTAAATTTGCATTAACATTCATAATTTGTATCATCTTTCTACATTGTCTCTCTCATTAAACCCTGATTTGCTTCTAATTGGAAGTAAATGGCTTGCAGTTCACTGCTAATCACTCTAATTGTGGTCTCATTTGGTGTGCTTGATAACTAGCCTGCTCTGACTTCATCAGCCACCCAAATGCAGAGGAGAGGTTGAGTTATATTCAGCCAGTCGACTGTGTGTGTTTATTAATTAATATTGATTTAAAGTAGGGCACAGTTCAAAAATTCATGCATTTTACAACACCCAGGTCAGATGGATGCAGAGGGCATAGCAGAAACTCAGCCACAGTGTGGCTGAAATTCCCCTATATTCAATTATTTGAATTGGTTTGTATGTTGAGCTGCTTGATTTGCATTGTTTGCATTGCATTGTTTTTTCTAGCTAGTGAATCTGTAAGTAAACCTACACAACAGATGTGAGGGAGTGTCTTGCTGTTTTGCTCTGTGTGACAGTAATGAGAATTGGCATCTTTATTTTTTGATCTTGTGAGAACCCAACGGTTACCCCTCATTGCATGACTGAGGGACACAAAAGTTTGTTCTAAAATAAGGGACTGATTGTTGTGTTTGACTGTCTCTTTGCTTTCTGTTTCTTTCATGTCACATAAAGCAGAGATGGGCTGACTCTATGCAAAACAGGGTGTTAGTTGCGAGTCCGCATGGATAAATTTAGCTTCTTCGTGTCACCTCACTGTCTCCGATATAGACATAAACTAGCTGGCTGAGTTTGGGATTCAGGCCATTGTGGTTTCTAGGTTGCCTCGTGACTTTGTCTGTTTTTGTGGCAGTCCTCTTGAGATTTTGTGCTGTTTTTATGCACTTATCAAATCTGTAAGAGAATTGATTTAGGATGTATACATTTGGTGTTTTCATGATGAACCCTGAGTCTGCTTTACATTCACTGATGATTGTGTGCATAAAAAAATCATGTACAGCTGAAGCCACCAAGAGCTGTAAATAAATGCACTTTTATATTCTCACAATCATTTGGAATTAGGTTATTTTAAAATATGAAAATAAAATATAAAAATTGAAATGAAATGTAATAATATTTTTATATTAAATTTAGTATTAAATAGTCTTTCCTTCCTTATTGTGTGACGTATACCTGAATGAAATTGCTTCTCAGACAAGAAAAAAAGTAGGGCGGGCCGGGGACTTGATTTTGCCCATTGACTATTGATTGGATGGTTTTGGTTTTCTATTACTGCGACTTCACGAGGGTAAACACGGCATCAGAGAAGAGATTTCGCTGCAAAGGGGAGGGGGATTAAAAAAAATAAAATTAAATTATGTGCCCTGATAAAACTGAATAAAGAATAAATACTGGAATATTCCATTGAAAAACAAGATTTGTCCATTTTGATTTCATGGTGACTTTATAATTTATGTAAGTGAATATAATTAAATATTGAATCATATACATAAAATTTCATTATGTATAATATTTCAAAGTAATTAAATAAGTAATGAAATGTTAATGTATCATCATCATTATTATATAATTATTAAGAAAATATTTTAATTTGGTGATATGAGCCTTGACAATAAGAAGTTTATACTGATATTTTCAGAATTTTTTTTTTGCTAGAGGCACTTGAAGCAAATGCCCCATATTTATAAAAAGCAGCATTGGAAATGTAACGTTTAGTTATTACTTAAGTGTTAAGTAATAAGGGGGCTAAGGGTTGACATCCTAAGCTACTTTGTGGAAATCTCCATTGTTGAAAGCCAATTTACAAGTTTAAATCTTTAATTAGAGCTTATAAATTACATTTCTGTGCCAATGCAGTGTCTATGTTATGTGCTTTTATCTCTCTTTCACACTACTTTTAATCTACTACGTGACTGATATTTATCTCCCGCTCTGACGCTGCCTTTCTTTTTCTATAGCGTCCCTCAATAAGTGCGTTTTGATAACATCGGTAATGACTTCAAGTCTACAAGTCGTTTTCTGAACACAAACAGGGAAGACTGTGCAGAAATTGGCCAAGGGTTTTCATTGTCTGAATCTTTATTTGTGCATCCCAGCTTCCCTGGGGAAAACTTTATTTTCCAGAGGTTACTCTTGTAAAAGCTCAGGCATTTTGAAGGAGGTTTCAGGATTTTCTTCTATGATGGTTTTCAATCTGAGCACATATGCATAGACCAATAACATGTCAGAGCTTTAGAAAAGGGAAAGATTATTTGTGAATACTGATGGTCCAATCCTCACAAAGCTAAAATATTGCTTCAGAATGCTTTCATGGTGTTTTTGTGGTCTTTTTTGGTCTTTCTTTGAGCATGAAAACCTTGGGCACAATGAATTGTACTTGTATGAACAAGAGCCAAAATGTCTCCATTTGTGCTCAACAGAAAAAAATAACAGCATATGGGTTTGGAATGACATGACGGTGAGTCAAATGATAGAATTTGGGTGAACTATTCCAAGTCTCTCTTACTCTGCCCTCCTTTTGATATCACTGCTGTCTAGGAAAAACAGTTGAGATATTACACAGGTCTCATTTGGGAATATTCTTTCTAATGTGATGCAACATCTTTGAATAGATTTGCTCATCTTTCAACATTTTGTGCACCTCTCATGTATTCCTGAGCCTCATAAGTGTTGTTTTATATTTATGTGTCAGTGTTTGATGGTGTGCAGCTTGGAAAAGCTGAACGGGAAAATGCTGTTTCACACTGCCACATCCACTCAAAGCTGAGCAGATGACACTGCCCTTCACACACTCTGTCTTCCTCTGCCCATCAGCCCTGAGGCTGTCTCACTCTCAAAAAACCCCTTTGGACTGACGGAGCAGTTGGCATGTTGTTGCATTGTGGAGACTGACTGGAGAGCTATAGGGAGGGACAGCAAAGAGAGAAATGCTGTGACATCACACAAAAAGTGTGATACTGTGACACCACATCAATTGGCATTGAAGGGAAAGTTGTATTTAAGGGATTAGTGCACCTGAAAATAATACTTGTCATCTTTTATTCACCTACATGACTTTCTTTTGAATTTTGAGTAATGTGCTGGGTGCTCTTCTATGAAATTGCAATGAATGGGAACTGGAGTTTTCAAGCTTCAAAAAGGGTAAAAATCACTATTTAAGTATCACAAAGGACAAGGTGGTCCATATGAATCATTCCATGTGTTTAAAATAGGGCTTGCTGATTGCTGCAGTAGTCGGTTTTATCAGTGTTACACGGTGTTCGGCCGTACAACAATCACATAACTTGCCCTGTCGTTTTGCTATTTATAGAAATAAAAAACATTTAGTTCAGTTGGACAATGGATGCTACAATTATAAACTGAATGTATTTGCTCTGCTCCATACAGCACAATGCAGCAGAAGTCAGATTTCACTTATCACATTATGAGTAAGGAGAGGTCACTGACAAGACGATGGTGGAAAATTTGGTGTGCAAAACCGTTGCTCCCTATATACATAGTACTCGATTCGAAAGCGAAAGTAAAAAAGCTAGCGTGCATTCAAAAGCAATTTTAATATGTGTCATCATGAAACAAATACATTTCAATGAAGTGTTAATCTGTCTCGCATTTATCATTATCTTTGGATCTACAGTCATTGTTCTATAATGTCTAAACAAGATGGCAACATCTTTAGTCCAGGCCCTAGTTATCCTTATATGGATGCCATGCGTCAATCATGACAGGATGGTGGCGGTGGCCGGGAGGCATTGAGTATACTTCATAGAGTCCTCTTGAAGACTCCCCCACCAATTAATTTTTTTTATCCGCAGCAAAGAGTGCTTATTGTCAGAATTCTACTTTGACCGTGCTTTCTGGATTATACAAAGGAAAGTATCCTCAAAATTATGTGACTAGCAGACAGTCATTAAGACACTGCAGGGAAAACAGTTACAGAATGTGTTATATAGGATACCCCCCACCCGCACCCCCTGGTGTTAACGGTAATACCGGTGTGAAAATTTGCTCACCGTGTATTCCATAGTTTGTAAGCCATATGATAGTTTTAAAAAATGTATGTTATTCATTGATAATATTTCCCTCCATTGGCTTGTTAATAGCTGCACCAAGATCATCGAGTCAGTGAGTTGAACTCGAGAACTTGATTAGTCAAATACATTAACAAAATATACATATTTTGAAAAACTGGTGATTTAAAGGAATGATTAATTCACCAACCAAAGTGTGCTGCTTCCCTCATTGCTGATTTTCTGTGAATAGCGACTTTCTGTCACACAAAACTATGATATGACTTCAGAAGAGCTGGAATATTTTATGTTACTTTTATGGTGCCTTTTTTTTCATTTTGGAGTGACTGTTCCATACGATGGCCGAGAGAGCTCAACACTCTGCAACTGAAGAAAATACATGTAAATAGAAAAAAAGAATTGAATATGTAATATATATTTTCTTTCAATTGTAGTTTTTTAAAAAGGCATCTGAAATAATAAACTAAGTGCAATGTAGTGTTGTCAAAAATATAGATTTTTTTTATGCATATCGATACTGAAACGTGAATACTCAATCCTTCCAATACTCATTTTCCGCAGAATAGATACACGATACCAGCTGCGCTTTCTCACTCTCTCATGTCTCCGACAGCGAGTTGACACAAACCCGCCTCCCCTCACTCACTCATTTTATTTGCTCCGGATAAATATTGTTGGTGTTACAGGGCTTGAATTTCGGCGTGGGATTGTACGTATTGCGCATAATCTTATTAATTCCCGCAGATTTTGTGCTCACACCCAAAGTGCGTGCACATAAAGCCATTTCTCAGGACTACATTGAGTTCTTTTTCACTGCTTATTGTGCTTAAACAGTCAAATACACACAAAATAATGTCAAAATGCCAGTCTTCACAAGTATTCATGTAAAGCATGTGGTACAGAATGGATCTGGCATCAGGTCTTAAAGTGACAGTAGCCTAATATACCTGCTGCCAAATTATGAGATAATATTAAAAATATCTATATGTCATTTTTTTTTTTACCCATGGTGTCGATAGCAAAATTGTGGCCAGTAAAAATGCTGAGTGGCTACTGGCTAGTATAACTTCTGAAAAACCACTTGCAACAGTGGCCGGTGAGCAAAAATGTTATGTCAAGCCCTGTTAACAACACATGCTGCCAATACTTACAACGCAAGCAAATACAGAAACATGCTGCAAGTACTCACAACGCACATACAATCAGGATGTAAAAAAAAAAAAAAATCTTTCAGCGGTCCCAGCCGGGTTCGTCACTTGTTGGGGTACCATTGAAATATTTCCCTTGTGGTCTGTGCTTTTTGCAGCGCATTTCTGTATTTGCTTGCGTTGTGAGCATTTGCAGGTACTTGCAGGTTATGACCAGCATACTTTTCAAAACAAGTAATAAATTCATACAGGTTTGGAGCAACATAAGCTTGGGTAAATTATAACAGAATTGTTAGTTTTGGGTGAACTATGCCTTTAAAGCATTTTCAGCCCAGAGCTTTTGATGAACCCACCAGTGTCTGTTTACATGAGCCAGAAGAGCTGTCCATTTGTTTTTCTGTAGGTAGCAGGTGTATTGCCTTTTACTCCTTTTTTTATTACATAAAGCATCTTCCTCCATACACTTTAAAAATTGATCCAGGGTTCTTTTGTTTTTGTTGTTATATTAAGATTTAATGTTTGCACTGGATCACTGTACACACCTGTGTAATTGTGTGAACATCAGCTTTGCCCTCCGGATATGTTTCTGCTATAATAAATGCAGGGTAGAAGCTTTCACTGGAAAAAAAAAAGGTAGTACAGATATTTCACAATTTGGACAATAAATGTTTCGTTAATAACTTAACACCATTTCATCAAGATGCGGCAGGAAAAACAAGTGATAAAATCAATAACATTTTTTACAGATATAGTACCATTCAAAAGTCAGAAAGATTTTTTTAATATTTTTAACGTCTCTTATGCTCACTAAGACTGCATTTATTTGATCAAAAATAAAACAGTAATATTGCAAAATATTATTACAATTTTATAGAAATGTTTTCTGTTTTAATATATTTTAAAATGTAATTTACTCTGTGATGTTAAAGCTGAATTTTCAGCAGCCATTACTCCAGTCTTCAGTGTCACATGAGTCTTCGAAAATATGCTGATCTGCTGCTCAAGAAACATTTCTTATTATCAAAAGAGTAGCATTTACTTGAAACAGACATCTTTTGTAACATTAAGTGTCTTTTATGATACTTTTGATCAATTTCATGCATTCTTGCTGAATAAATGTATTATTCTTGCTGACTACAAACTTTTGAACTATAGAGTAAATCTGAGTTTATGTCCTACAGTGACAACAAATTATGCAGAATATGAAATTTTGTCATTTCATTGGTTTCTAGTATTTCTGTGATGTCAAAAATTCTCATTCATTCAAAAACCTTCTCACTGTACTTTAAACATCCAATACATTCTGTTTGGCTGTTCTGATTCTGATTGGCTACAATTCAGTTCAGTTTCAGTCAGGCTAAAGCAATAATAAGTCTTTAAATGTCAGAACTTTAGTCTGATTGAAATCATGTTAGTCCAACATTATTTTGTGAATGTGTATTTCATTTCTCAAATGTTCGATTACACATTGTGTTGTTTTTAGGCTGAGAGCTGAAACTTGAAAATGCAAAAATCTGCTGCAGCTTGACCATAACTGTGCATGTAAATCTACTTTGTGTCATGCAGCAGTTTTGCATTTAGACAAATTGCTTGTCACTAGAAATGTATCACACCTGATTAGGACATGTAATATTCATATTCTCATACCCAAGATCCTCTGTGGTGTATCCCTGCTGACCAGTAGACACAATTAAGGAAGCCACAGCTACTAGGGATGGGCGATACCACTTATTTTGTTTTCGATACGATACTGATACTTTCAAGGCCAATATCGCCGATACCGATACCGATACGATACCTCTAATATGAACTTAAAGATTTTAACATTTATTCAATTATTGAATTACTAAGAGTAAAATGGTTTATGATACCCACTTAACATTATATTGAAGATTAATACTTAACACTTAAAATTATATTAGATTATATTTTTGTTACACATGGTTAAAATGTTTACTTGGTATGAAAAATCTACAAATATGCCTAGCTGAACTATAGTCACTGTAGTAATGGTTCATTTTCATAAGGGACTGCCATTGACAGCCTGTTGCACCCATTAAATGAAACATTTGTATTCTGACAGAACATCAATATGAACTTTTAACGTTCATTTTAAATAAATGTAATTGCACAAACTATGTAGGCTATTTCATTTTGTTTATTGTGAAATAACTAATAATAATAATATTATATTTTTCTGTCTTCTGTTAAGCATTGTTCTAGGCTGCATTTCCCAAAAGCATCAATGGTTTCTTATGATACTAAACGCAGCCCTGTTTGAATGTAGTGTCGGCAGTGAGCGAATGCTCTCCGTAATTGATTGGTTCTTACTTGCAGCATTTGCGTCTTCAGATGAGCAGGAAAATACTTTTACTACAAATTATTCACTTACATAAGTTATTTGTCCAGTCCAATGCATATTGTATGCATTAAATGTATTGTTAAACAAATTCACTGGTAAAAAAAAAAAACACACCTTAGTTTCGATATTTTAATTTGAGTATCGATACTTTCAATACTCAACGTCAGTATCGATATATCGATACTTCATATCGATCTGCCCATCCCTAACAGCTACCTTGGGTAAGGCATGAAAGAATGCTAAGCAAGTGTGTGTTACATTTCCACAGCCCCTGAGGCTTTGACCCGAGTCTATTAATACTGTTTTCACACACATGTAGAGCATGTAAAACTCTCAGCAGTCTGTGTAACCCCTGACTGTGGTGCGAAGGCCGGTGCGCTGTAAGCAGACTGCCGAACAGCTGTATTTCCTTCATGCTGACAGCAGTGTCACAGAGGTCAGGCTTTCCCTCATTCTGGTTAAGGGCTTGGTTCTGACAAGAGCTCATCATGCTGAGCGGGACATCAGTCTTTTATCAGCGTTATGACAGCTCTTCTTCTTTACTGGGTAAGAACTGTCAGCCATCAATCCCCTGGACTCCCAAATAGGTGTGCGTGTGTGTCTTACTCTACTAGGACTCCATCTTTATTCACCTTCCAAGACCAGAAAGAGAGAGATAGAGACACAGGTTTACTGTTGTATTGTGCTCAGTTTGAGCTTAGAAGAGAAAAAATTATAGCTTTTTCCTGAGAAAACAAAGATGCGGTGCAGACCTGTTCTCGCAGAAAGGATAGGCCACGCTAAATGCAAATAATAAAGTACAACTATAACCATGTACAGGTAGGATAGCTAAATAAATAGGATTATTTCAACGCACATTGGAATAATTGATTCTGATTGGTCAGTTGATGCATTTAGCAACAAGATATTTCAAAATAATCTCTGTTGTCCATGGCAGCACTGTATTTCAGTTCGATCTTGCTTCATTATTGAAACTGGTGATACTTTCATGTCTCTCTGCCACATTGTGGACTTACGCTCTCTCTTGTTTCATATAAATGCAACTGGCACCATCTTGAATCTCAGCTCAGGTTGTAGTGAAAATAACATCTCATTGAGTCATTGAGTACCATAGTGTGTTCAATTCATGTCATAAAAATCTATCTTCAAGTTGAATGCCATCACAATGTAGTAATTTTCAGTGGGAAGCCCAGGATTTTCTTTGAGTTTTCAAGTTGTAAGAAAAGTGGATACATTTGTATAAGCAGGCCTGGGTAGGTTACTTTTAAAATGTATTTCACCACAGATTACAAAATACATGCTTTAAAAAGTAATTTGTAACGTATTTTGTTAGATTACCTGAATTTTGTAACTTAATCTAAATACTTTAGAATACTTTGGAATACTAATAAGTATGTAGGCTAACACAAAAACAAGGTAATTGAGTTTTTATCTGACAATTCTGACTTTTTTCTCAGAATTGGTGATATAAAGTTGCAATTGTGAGTTATAAAGTCAGAATTGTGAGTTATAAAGTCAGAATTGTGAGATATAAAGTCAGAATTGAGAGATATATACCAGAATTATAAGATATAAACTCGCAATTGCGAGAAAAAAAGTCTGAATTTCAAGTTTTTGTCATGCATTTCTGACTTTATAACTTGCAATTGTGAGTTTACAGTAAATCTCCAAATTCTGTCTTTATAAAACGCAATTGTGAGTTTAAATCTTGCAATTCTGAGGAAAAAAAAGTCAAAATTGTGAGATAAAAAGTCACAATTACCTTTTTTTACACTTACAAGGGACTCACAAACAACTATCGCAAAACATGAAAACAGTTATGGATCATTCAGGTAACGACAGACCGTTAAGATTCAAGGATGTCAATTTTTCAGTGGGGCAATTTTTATAAATTCAGTCATTTTTTCTTGTGGAGTGTATGTAAACATCTGTTATATGAAATAAGCTTATTCAGGACAGTATTAGAAAAAAATAACATGCAATTTTTATGATCCCTCTTATTTTGTTAAAATTATTAAAATGTTGTATATTCTGCAAAGGGTATGAAACTTATGAGCAGAACTGTAGCCTAGCTTAGGATGCTTTTGCAGTGTCATAGTCAGAGAATCACCAATTGCTGTTTGCATTTAATTGCCCGTCACAGTTTATATTAATCTTTAAATGAAATAAATGGTATTAAAATTCAAAGTTATCACTTTGGTAATCTAAAATACTTTTCGGATGTAACTGTAATTTGATTACCACCCATTTAAAATGTAACTGTTATGAAATACAGTTACTCAAATTTTGTATTTTAAATACGTAACTAAGTTACGTGTATTTTGTTACTCCCCAACCCTGTGTATAAGTATGATAGAATATTTAAAAATAAATTTAGCATCTTCATTAATCTTCACAAACACTTGTGATGCGCATTCTTTATTCACCATTTTGTAGAGGTAGAGTTAAAAAACTTTGCTGCATTTTTGGTAGAAAAGGTACATTGCCATCTGGCTCCAATCAAAGAGATTTGAATGCACCTGACTTTATAATTATGACTCATTATATTTATGACGATCACAAAGTGTTTTGTATGCCAAAAGCATTAAAATTTGAATTCACTTGACATTTACAAATCAAACACTCAAGCAATAAAGAATGTCAATTGCACTTTTGCTTTATGCATTTATGAAATTGCCACTTTTCCTGTTCAGCCTATGGCATGCTAATCATTTTGCATGTAAATCATTTTGTTTAGTCTGTGCAGATCAGTGTATATTCATAGATTTTGGTACTTTGTTGGATTTAATACAAACAGCAATTCTTTGCGCTCAAATAAGGGACAATTTCATATTATATGTGATGGTTGTCAACCAACATGTGTGTGTGTGTGTTGGTGGTCCTCTATATCTGCAAGTTGTTTTGATCATAGTTGGAGTGGAAATAGCGGAATGGATTTCTCTCCGTTTCATATCCGCTGTGAAGTTCTCTACTCTTTGCGTTCAGATAAAGTTCACACACTATAAAGTGCTGCCCACCTACCCTCTCCTTCCTCTGATCTGTGTAATGGCCCATCTCCTTATCCCTCTGTCATTTGAGTTTCCATTTACACTTTCTCGGTCTATCCCCTTCATCTCTCCGCTTTCAGTCTGTCCTGCTGTCTCATTGTCCATCTCTCCTTTTCTCTCTTTTTCCTGTTTATTCGGTCCCTTTCTCCAATTCTCCATTCTTTTCTGTCTCTCTTCTGTCATTTTGAGTTCCATCACATGTTCATTGGCTCTTGGCCGATAGAGCTCTCAGGCTCTGAGATTAAGTGGCTGTCTGGCCTAATCTGAGTTGTGCAGCAAGCTATGAAGTTCAGGTTGAAGCAATGGCCAGCCTTTCGAACGAGATAAGAGGCAGACAGAAGATTGGAAGTGTGGAGTGTGGTATTTGACCTATAAGAAGAAATGATAACCAGCCAGGACACACAAATATCTGGAGTCCCTTCATAGGTGTGATTCAGTATGGGTGCTGCAACATATAGAGTAAACACACTACCTCTATTTCAAATCCTATACTGGCAAGTAACTAGCTAAAGGTAGCAATGCCACTAACTTTGCTTAGCTGGTTTAAGCTGGTTTACCTGGGCGGCCAACTGGTCTCTTTGACTGACTAGGTAAAAAGTGGCCCAAACCCCTGTAAAACCAGCCAACAGATGAGGCTGTCAGAACTAGGAGGTCATATAGGTTATTCCTAATGACAATTTTTTTTTTTCAGCAGGATATTTAGAAAAGATTTTAATGTGTAGTTAAATGCTACTGATTAAATGATGTTTAAGGCTCTCTCCTTATTAAGCCAGCTATTTTTTAGTACCTTGTAGTGTAGCTAACTACTTGTTCATAAGTGTATCTTGATGGTTGTTCAACTTTAGCTTATGGGTCTACCATGTAGCTTTCCCAACGGCTTTCCCGGATTTTTACTACTGAATAGGCTTGTATCAATGCCTATGAGATGCTGCCTTCTGTGGATGCCTACTGTTTATGACAGCCTTTAGGTGGCAGTTGCGAACAGAACCTCATTCTCTCCTGCAGGGCCCTTTGACAGATGCATTCTTAACACTTTTCCCTAAATGTGGAGCAAATGAGAGGTAGATGAATATTTATCTTGCATGAAGGTTGTTTACCAACTCTGAGGCTTGTAACCAATTAATGATGATTTGTTGCACTCAGACGCCATTAGGGAGGCTTGAGGAAAAGAAAAGTTAAGAATTCTTTAGGCCAAAATAGCAGAAACAACTTATACTAGACCTGAAAACTAAAGCTTTACTCTACATAGGCTTTCTCAAGCTCTGAAATCATTATTCAGGAGAATCCCCAAAGTGTTTTTGTACATGAAACACTGGCCTTTACGCTACAATTCCCAGCTGATTTGGCTGTGGTTGAACATGAGCTTAGTGCATAAATCCTTTCTGTTTCTCTCGGACCTTCAGGTTGAGTCCTGGTGGAGTGAAGGAGTGTTGTTGTTTGACAGAGTGCCAGACTACACTGACTTTGAGAGGGTGAACAGCAGTAAATGAGCAAGAAAATGTAGTAGTAAAAAACGAGTCTCTTCTTTGCTCTAATTGATCCCATTATGCTCTACAGCAGGTTATCAGAATTCCATGG
>RJVU01051648.1:13637410-13658226 GCA_003731715.1 Anabarilius grahami
CAACATGAATGCTCATCTGTGACGCCATAATGGCAGTTGTATCTTCAGCACGCCTCATTTCCTGTTTGTGCAGGTGAGCGATAACATGCATATAGAAAAGTAGGGTAAAGCTTCTGTAATTTCCTCTTATGCCAGCAGGTCTCTGCTGGGGAGATATGTTTAACATGTTCACTCTCTCTCTTTCTTTCGGCTGCTCCTGTTAGTGGTCACCACATGTTTAACATGTTCACTCTTGTCTGGAAAAATTGCACTCTCTTTGCCCTTAACAAACAATATGGGAATGATTCAGCAGATGCAACCCCACTCTTTATGATGCATCACCGAAACATATGTTAGCTCTCTTTGTGCAGATAAGCTCGGTTCCCATATCTGGCTGGTTCCGTAAGCAGCGTTTTGAGGTAACATAGAACATGCCGACATCCTGCTGACAAAAAATATTAGATCAAATCTCCATGACCAGAATATTTGGATCCAGTCTCTTTACCGGATCCAGTCTCTTTACCAGATCCTGTCAGAAGACTGGTATTCAAAACTGTCAGCATAGTCTGATACTCCAAATTACTGTACTGAACAATCTTAGTTGTGTATGTTTAAATACTCAGACTTCATCTAAGCTTCATCCCTACTTCGTCTGAACTTTGTCCTGTACTTCTTCTGACCAGCACAATTCCAAGAAGTGTTATTTTATTTCAAAACCTTGAAATGGAGGCATTTTCTTATCTCTAACTCATGAAGACAAATAATTATTGAAACTACACAGTCATAAGATTAAACAACAATAGCAAGCATTGCAAGAGCAATGAAATCCTTTCAAATTTAAATACATGAATAAATGAATGAATTATAAATGATTTAAATGGGAAAAAAAGAATAAAGAAAACAAAACATAACACAGATGTATGGTCGCTATCTTGAAGCCACAAACACACAGGTTGCTATTAAGAAACTTTAGCTCCTTTAGTAGCCTAAGACTCTTTAAGAGAGCGTCACATGCTTCCCTTCAAGAGAAGGCAATCTCATAATGCACTGGAAGGCGGTAGATAAATATACTACTAATAGAAATTGGTAACTATTTTCCTTTTAAATGGTGTGTGCTGTTTTTTTAAATCAAATATTGCATTGCCTGTTTTGAATTCAGCTGTGAGTTGAGTCTGTCCTTCACTTCCTGTGAGGAGCGTGAGTGCTTTTTGTATGGCGCACTGAGTTCATGATTATGTAGAGCATTTCAAATCAATCACTAATGGGTTCCATTTCAGTTAGGATGGTTTCATAGAAAACGGCTGCCTATGTAGGCAGCGATGCAGCTCAATAGATTTTGAAACAGAGCTAATGTTTCAGTAAATTCATTAGTGAGATTTGTTTTTATAGTTATGAACTCAATGTACCCCAAAATAATCCATATATATATAATAGAAAACAACTTTACATTGAGGTTCAGTTCAAGATTATTCATAAACTTGTTCAGAGTCTGCAGTGCTGTGTTTGTTCAATAGCTTTGTATTGAGTACAGACAAATAAAAGAAAAACATGAATTTATGCATGTATACGCAGTCAGCTTAAAATCACAGGCCCTGGGGCTCACTGCAAACTTTTTTTAGTGAAATATGAGGGAAAACTGTTCTGCATTTCTTCTCTTTTAAGTTTCTTTTTAAATGTGTTTTCCTTGTCACAGTATTACATTTGGGTAGGCCTGCTTATCAATTTAATTGTCTCAGATAAGCTATAAAAATGAATAAAAACATGCGCAAAGACATGAATGTGGTATACAGAGGTCAAGTAATTAATGAGAAAAATGTTTTTGCTTTCTTGGTGGCATAGTAAATAATAACAACCTAATGCTTATATTGAAGTAAGTTGCAGTTCAGTATGTGAGTCTTGTTGATTTGTAGCCGCTATGATGGATTTGGTGAGTTTATTTAGTGGAGGATTCATCAAACTTATTCAAATACTAGTAACTCCTTAGTTTGTGAGTCTTTTGAACGAATAATTAAATGAAAGAATCAAACGAATCGTATGGATCGGTCTGCAGGTCGCTCTGTAGGTTTGTTTTGCCGTGCAGCTCATGAAGAACACTGGTGCTGGAAACACTGCTATGTGTTGCCATGCCAGAAATATGTAAATACGAGTTATTCCCACCTTAAATTTGTTCATTTTAATTTTCTGACATGAACCTGGACCATTCCCCATTCACCACCATTCCAAATTAATTTCCCAGCTGTCCCCCTTGGAGAATGAGTCATGTCATTATGTGTACATCTTGTCGCAGTTTGGCATTTCAAAAAAGATTTGACATCCTGATATGAAAGAGCATTGTATTCAAGTTCAGATTCAGAGAGGATTTAGCTTTTATCTGGAGTAATACGGACATAAAGGTGCATAGATTTCTTCAATCAGCCCAACATCAAGCTAAGTTTGACAACAGATGGCTGCAGTTTGTTCATTATTGAGACTGTGGGTCTTGATGAAGGGCATGCCAGACGTTGCCTTATCCTTCCACTTGTTTTATATAATACAGAGCAGACCTCATCTTAGATTGATGGCAGGCCAGTGCAAAAGCATTCATATGTAATACTTCTGCTCCCTAAACTATCATCCAATTCCAAACTGAGTTCAGATGAATTAACCTGTGCTCTGGACCATGTGTTTCACATCAAGGTCTATTATACAGATATCACTTTGTGTATTCTCTATTTCTCTATCTGTCTCTGTCAGTCTTGCTCTTCAATTCTCCGCCTCCATTCAGTCGCTGCATAATTCATATTTTCTTCATAATAACATTGTTCCTGCAGGGTTAAGCATTAAATCAGTTTTGCAAGAGAAAGAAAGATTGGTGAACAAGATGTGTGGTCTCAGTTCAGAGACTGCCAGGGTTGCCAGGTCAGCATAACAAAACTAGATGTGCTGACAGATTCAGTGTTTTTTGTAACAGAATTTTTTTTTTTTTTAAACAGACACAAGCGTTATTGAGACCCTTGACTTGACCATCACTGATTGGTCAGTGTTAGCAACTCTGTGTGGCTCAAATCTCTTTGGCTCGAGGACTTGGAATGGAAACGGGAACTTGGACTATGGAATCAATAGCATAAAGCCTGTAATTACAAATGTGAGCTCAGTAATGCCTGCGGTCTCCCACACTCTGTTTCTCTCCTAATTCTCTTTCGTCTACGCCTCACGTCTTTCCGCACAGCAGATAAGAGCAGAACGACTCTCCACTGCTCTCCATGCATACCAATGTTTAAACCTACCCACAGGCAGAGAGTGAGACACACACACGCACACGCACACACAAACACACACACACACACACACACACAGAGATGATCGCTGACAGGAAACCAGGCCAGAGAGAATACTGGGAATTTTACAGTTTGACAGCTGCCTAATGATGGAACCTCTTTCTAAGTGATTAATGAGCTTCATGTGCAGAGATGTACTGTATAACAGTCGATACAATAATCCTGCTTGAGATTTCTATGCTGAAGGACAGTATTTATGCATGGAAGAAGTGTTTTTTGTTTTAGTTTTATTAGGATGAAGTGGAAAAAACTCAATATTGATGATCCTGTTATTTTGCAGTGTGTGTCTGTGTGTTTTGTTTGTTCTCCGCTTCATTGCTTGTTTCAAGTATATAATATTCCACTGTGTGGCGGTAAGATTCATCGTTTTGTTTTTTGTTTTTTCATTCTGGTTTGACTGCAGAAGAGAATTTATTCTAATAACCTCATTTAGAATAATAATCATTCGTGTCAAAACATAATTACACATGAATTCTTTTATTTTATGACCACACTTTGTGCTGTGTGATTTTATAACATCAAACAAAACTTCACTGATCACAAGCTATTTATTAGTGTCGCTTTAGATCCTTGTTTCTAGACCCCAACAAGGACAGTGTAATATATTTTTCATAATTTTTTATCATTTGTAATAACCTTAATAAATTTAAAGGGTTAGTTCACCCAAAAATGAAAATTCTGTCTTTAATTACTCACCCTCATGTCGTTTCACACCCATAAGACCTTCGTTCATCTTCGGAACACAAATTAAGATATTTTTGATTAAATCCGATGGCTCAGTAAGGCCTGCATCGTCAGCAATAACACTCCCTTTTTCAATGTCCAGAAAGCTACTAAAAACATATTTAAAACAGTTAATGTGACTACAGTGGTTCAACTTAAATATTATAAAGTGACGAGAACATTTTTTGTGCGCCAAAAATAACAAAATAACGACTTTATTCCACAATATCTAGCGATGGGCGATTTCAAAACACTGCTTCATGAAGCTTCGAAGCTTTACGAATAATTTGTTTGGAATCAGTGGTTCAGAACGCCAAAATCACATGATTTAGGTAAACGAGGCTTTGTTACTGGTAAGTGTTTTGAAACTTCAATAGTTCACGTGACTTTGGCAGTTTGATACATGCTTTGAACCACTGATTCGAAACAAAAGATTCGTAAAGCTTCGAAGCTCCATGAAGCAGTGTTTTGAAATCCCCCATCACTAGATATTGTGGAATAAAGTCGCTATTTTGTTATTTTTGGCACACAAAACCTATTCTCATCGCTTTATAATATTAAAGTTGAACCACTGTTGTCACATGAAGTGTTTTTAGTAGCTTTCTGGGCATTGAAAAAGGTTCCGAAGGTTTGTTCGAAAGATGAACGAAGGTCTTACGGGTGTGTAACGACATAAATGACATCATTTTCATTTTTGGGTAAACTAACCCTTTAAGGCTTTCTCCTTTTTTAATGACTTTAATTAATTCTGTCTTTCAAATTACCAAGGGTGGTACAAATAAGTTAGGAACTGTCATTTCTCGCATTTTCAGTGCATCACTACTTAACATGTTCTTGACTGAAACCAAACTGAAAAACTGATTACACTATGTTTGTCTCTAATGGTGCCACTGAAATACCATCTAGGCTCCAACAATTTTAAAACGCATTCCTTAGGAATCGAACCCATGACCTTGTCATATATATATAATAATATATAGCGCTTGGGGAATAGTGCAAATATAGATACCTGTGTGCAGTCTGTGCAAGCATGTAAAAAACATTATTAATGCACTTGCTTTTGAGTTTGCTGTGCAGTTGTGCATGAATGAACATCTCTGCAAGACTCACACACCACATACAGAGAAGTGTGTTGTTTTGTATTAAACATGAATTAAAATTGGATCAATTTATGTGCTCGCTGCTTTTTGTCCACAGCAATGATTCTAATATAGGATGTCAAAGTAATGGGTTCCGTTCAGCTTATCTCTTTCCTTTAATCTGAACAGTGAAAATGGCATTTCATGGTATTTTTTGGTTGAAAATTTTCAGTGGCAGAAAATTTGCATTCCCATGTTGTAAGTGATCAAATTAAATGACTAACCCTGAGCTTTATAGTCCTTCAAAATCTTATTCATCTGCCTTTAACTTTCATTTACTTAAGAATATGTTTTGTTACAGGCATTGATTAGGAGCCAAGTGTCTTTTCAAACTATCTAGATATATTCTCTTCAAGTTTGACAGCATAGGAAACAGCACTGATGTTATAATGTGCCCAAACAAAAGCTCTTCTATTGCTTAAAAAACATTGCACATTTAGCTCCTCATGCTTTCATGAGCTTAAATCAATGCATTACGGCACACTGTTTTCCATTTCACTCACTGTTACGGTTTAATATAAGCTACCTCAAACACAATGGAATTCACACACCATCAAAACCAGCGCAGCAGGCGTCCTCGAGCATGCATTCAACTTGTTTGTGTTTCAAATCAGCATTTTAGGCAGTGTGGTGTGCCCTGGGATGTATTTGAAAACATGACCATGATATGGGGTGTTGTGCCTGAGTCTCTTGAACACAAATGCAAGTGTGACTGGATTGAAAATGTTGTACAGACTGTAAAAACCACATTGCGGAAAAATCCAAGATGATTAATTCATGAGCGGCTGAATCTAAAGTGATTTGGTACAGGTGTGTCCGGTGTGAAAAATTACATATTCTGTAAAGGTCTAAGCACATCATGGTTTATT
This sequence comes from Anabarilius grahami, assembly GCA_003731715.1. Lineage (NCBI taxonomy): Eukaryota > Metazoa > Chordata > Actinopteri > Cypriniformes > Xenocyprididae > Anabarilius > Anabarilius grahami. The sequence goes on from RJVU01051648.1 coordinate 13,643,438, forward strand.
TATGAACAGTTGGCTCTAAAGCAATTTGGATTCTAGTTTTTAGGAAACTTTACACCACGCAGGAGACAGAGTAGATCCCGACCATTTTATATTTTTAACAGAGAAGACAGTTATTGTATATATGTTGTAATGGCTCTTTAACATGTAATTGAATATAGTTATAGGGGGTCTCGCAAAGGTTTCTGCAATCTGCAAAGTTGTCACCCATCTTCTTCAGAAGAGAGAGGCAGATTTTAAGTGCTCAGTTCAGGAGAGGCTCTGCTAAATGGAAAGCTGTTGAGTCCAGGTGAGACAGCGGTCATGGTTCAGGAGAGAGGTGTGTGCTGCTGTGGGTTTTTGAGCACCTTTTATCGCTGTTGTGGTCCTCTACTGTAAACTGAAAGCATCAGTATGATTGAATGTCTTCAAGATCAGTTTTAAAACATCCATTGCCTGTACATTTATTATATATCGCAGAGAGAGTGTGTGGGAGAGTGAATGCATGTGTATGATTTTAGTTTTTTTTCAACAAGAATTTCCCTCTGTTCTTTCCCTGTAAGGATTATCACGCACACGCTGTGATTTATATCTGCGTAACGGTGAGATTTCAACTGTGTGTCAAGTGTCAAGTTATTTCAAGATGTTGTTAAGCCCTGTTCAAACTGACTGTGATTAAATCGCAGGACGTTTGCTGTGGTATTCAAATGTGGCAAATTACTTTCTGCGCTCCCATCGGTGGACATCAAAATTTAAAGTTTTTGTGCCTTTACTCAATGTCTATCAGTTTAACCCCCCAAAAAGAGAAAATCCTTTTATCAGATATACAGTACACTACCGTTCAAAAGTTTGAGGTCAGTAAGATATTTATTTTTTTAAGAAATGAATATCTAGTTCAGTCATAAAACTCTAGAGGGTGCAGGCTGATAGATCCTTTACATGCAAGTAGTCACATCATTACCGCATGACACAAGCTGATTGGCCTCTGCTGATCCTGCAGCCAATGAGATTGCTTGCTCAACATTTAAATAGTCTGGTTCATTAGCCACGTTTACATGGATACTTTTTGTTTCAATTGATGAATCTGAACATAGTATTTACATGAACGCTAAATAAAGTGATATGGTTGATGCGCGAGTTTATATGTCGCAAGCTTTAAATCGGATTTAATCATTTGACCTGCGCATACTGCACAAATATACCAACATGTGCAACATGTTCTCCAACCAATACGCCTATATAGGTCATTTGTCACTTCCCTGAAATATGACCCATAGGAGCGTTTACTAAAGTTGCGCCCCTATCGACAACAGGACACTTTCATTTGAATGCATTGTTCCCTTTTATCTGCGTCATATTTCGGGTTTCGCGTGGCTCAATTGGCAGAGCATTGCAATATATAACAATATGCAATCATGTGATCATGCGATCGTCTCAACCCGATTGAAATTTCATTCGGTTTGGGCATTTTTATTACAGTTGAGGTGTTTACATCATGAAGCATTTTAATTCAGATTGGACTTTTAAACTGATTGTAATTGCAATAGAATTTTCCATGTAAACGCACCTATTGTTGGCCGTAAGCTAGTCCTGCAGCGTGCTATCAGAGTTCCTCTGAAACACTCCACCTCCCTCTGAAACACTCCACCTCCCTCAGCTCCACCTCTTCTACAGAATTTGGAAAAGTCAGAAAATATTAAAGACTCAATCTTCAATGTAGGGTCACATACAAATTTCTCTCTAGAATGAGAATGTCTTTTTAATACTACCACCAACAGACTAGCATTAGCAATTAAAGTAATGTTTGAAAAAAAAAAACACTATATTTTTCAAGGAAATAATGTCATCAAAGGAAATTGTATCTATAGTTAGTTGCAGTAGTTGTGTTAGTTGTACATTCAGGTTGAACATTTTCAGCTAAATCCCAAAAATGCTTGGTTAGACTGAGGTCATGTGACTGTAAAAGGCAGCTGAAATACATACATTATCCTGCTGGAATAGCTGTTATTGGACATAAAGGCATGTGCATGGTCAGCATTCCAGCAGGCAGTGGTTTTTAAATACTGCTCAATAGCTATTAAGGTGCCTAACATATTCCAAGAAATGATTTCCTATATCATTCATTACACCACTGCCAGACTGAGCTACTGACACATGCAGGCTTTATGCTTTATGTCAAGCAGTATCAAGACCAGTCAAGCCAGGTGACGTAGGACTTCTGTACAGTTTTGTTGGGTTTCTGCCCTCCGTAGCCTCAGGTGTGGTCTCACCGCTGTAGCTCATACACAATAAGGTTTGATGTGTTCAGAGATGTTCATCTGCACAGCTATGTTGTAACGTGCACTTATTTGAGTTGTCTTCCAGTTAGCTTGAACCAGTCTGCCATTCTCCTCTGACCTCTCTCACTAACAAGGTGTTTTTTTCCCACAGAACTGCCACTCACTGGATGTTTTTATATTTCACGCCATTCTCACTGTTGTTTGTGAAAATCTCTATATATGCACGTAAAATATTGTGATAAATCAATGTTTTTTTTTTTTTTAGATTATTGCTGTTATTTATTATTTTTATTATTTTTATTTAATCAAACTGCCGTTTCAGTGCTGTATAGCTACCCAATAACCACCAGAAATGTGTTCAGCTCCCAGTCTGTCTGGGTCAAGGCTCCTTGATCCTGCCCAGTGGCAGTGACGCCAGTGTGCATCACTATCACACCAGCAGCCTCTGAAAATGTCAGAATTTCCACACTTTACCTGCTAATCCAGCACCCATAGCCTTTTCTCATGGCATGCTTTTGATGTAAAGGGTAGATGTTTCTCCACAGAATTACATTATTTTAAAATGTGCAGTAAAATTCATTGCAGGTTGCTTTATTACTCACCAATGCTACTTTTTTATATAAAGGACACAGCACAGCAGATCAGCTAAGCCTGTTCAAACACATCAACCTCCCAAAGGACCGTAATGAAATACCAATTCAGATCCAAATTAATGAAGGCTTTGTTGAGTTTTCTTGCAGTTACATGACCACTCTGATGCGGCAATGCCCAGTGGGAAATAACACAATTCACATGTTGTTGCGCTATGTGAATTTGGCCATTGTGTGAGAGATGTATCTGTTCTGCCCCTTTAACATTCACTTTACCTTGTTACTGAATAAAGTAGGTGTTGTGTAGGCTATTACAGCTGAAGGACTATGCATGTACGAAGTAGGCTATTTTGATTTACTGCTGACGAAGGAAACCGTACAAATGCTTGATGTGGCAAATGGTTCGTTTATATTATACTAGCAACCTTACGCAAGGTTTTGAGTACTGAGTTGATAAAGTTGTGCAGTTGTTTCAGTACAAAAACTGAATTGAGCCATTATGAGTTTTAAGATAGCAAATAAAAACTGTATTAAGAGATTTGCCATCTGCTAAGCTTGTTGCAGATGTTCATGAGCTCTTTTAGCAATCACTAAAAGACTGGGACCAGATATCAATGAAGAAATCGATGAAGGACATCTGGGGATTTGAAAGTGCAAGAAAGGGGCATATGAAGTTCATATTGGCCAAGAATGAATCAAGACAGTGTAGTAATCTCAATGTCCAACATCATACACCAGCCCAATAATTCTAGTTATCCACTCAAAAACATCCATTGTGTACAATAATGATATTATGCAAAGGTCAACTGGTATTGTGAGAAGATGCAAGAAGGAAAAAAAGTACGTTTTTGTAAAACAGCACATCAAAATTGGCTATGACAGTACTTCTAAACATCTGTATCATGCAATTTCTTGAACTGCATGAAACTGAGTTGTTGATTATCTTTCAAGTCAATTGATTATTGATGTGATAATGCATGCTGCACTAGTACATTTCTTAAAGGAATAAGATAATTACTTTATTGGTTTATTCGTACACTGTGTCCCAATATGCATTTTTCTACTACATGCTAAAATATGTTCATATTTTTGAGTGTCATATTACCATGCACATCATAAAATTGCATCTTGTTGTTGCATTTGCATGCACTTTGCATATAGCTTTAATAAATTAACATCATAATTACATCTGTTTTATTATATAGCTGTGGTGACTTCTTTAATATTCGACTTGAAGCGGCAGTACGATCGGTGTATGACATCAAAGCATTTCCCTGTGCATGAAATACCCCATATGCCAGCAAACCAATGAGAACGCGGACCAATGATGACGATGCATAACAACAGAGCGTAGGCGCCAAAGTTGTTGTGGATCCGCTTACCCAAGACACTTCGCAACTGGCACAGATTTAAAAAAAATTACTGTCATTTGGCAAATAAATAAATAAATAAATGACAGACAGTTACATACGTATTACTTAGATTTTTTTTATGTAAGTTTTGTGTTGCACCTCAAATGACAAGGAATAGTAATTTATAGTGTAATTCATTAGTGAGTCCACAAACTATTAATTCATTAGCAGAGCCCCACCAAAATATTCATTCCAAACATAGACCTCTATATACACTGAATTAATAATAAATTGTAAATGTGTTCAGCATTCTGAAACAAATATTTGCGGATTTTATAGACTATTTTAAGTCGTAAAGTGAGAAGGATATATTAAAATTAACGTATGGATTCGGCCGGCAATCTTGGAGTCCTACCCAGCTCTACAGCGCCCCACAAATTTCCAATGTAAATCTGTGGTGAAAAATGGAACTGCACGTCCGCCCATCTTTCAAAGTATACTCAACCGCGGATGCGCACGGACGACCGTGTTTGACACATACACGGTACAAATTTTTTTCTATACTCTACCATACATCGGAGGGCAGCACTGAGTCATCAACGGGACATTCGCTGGGCAGGATCGGAGAAGAAAAATAGTGCATTCACCATTGCAAAATAGTTCAGAAGATACAACAAGAGAACAAGAATCAAAAACGATGGAGAAGGATATCCTGTGTACCTTCTGATCTCTTTGCACAAACGCTCGTCAAGTTCACAGTCCATTGTCGTGTTTTCCTCCTTGTTTCAAGCCTGTCGTTTTTGAATCGCTCTTTCCACACTCTTCTTCGACGACTGCACACTGTGCTCAGTACTGTGCGTATTGCCACCTAGTGGACTCTTCTAACCTGCTTGTGCATGCACTGTTGCGCGGTCTCGAAATTTGGGCTGTACGCGGACAGGGTATGCGACCTTAAGGCTGATTTATACTTCTGCGTCGAGTGTACGGCGTAGCTACGGCGTAGGCTGTTTGTACCACGTGTAGCCTATACGGCGTAGCCTGACGTGAACCTCTTCAAAATGTAACAACGCGTCAATTCTAGGCGGACCGCAAGCGTTGTGATTGGTCTGCTAGAACCCCTCCCTCAGGTCAAAAAACCGCCGCAGAGCACTCAGAGAAGAGCGAGCGTTTTCAACTTCAATAGGAATGAAATACGCTCTTCAGGGGACACATGCAGTCAAACTGCAACAAAAGTCGTTACCTATCCGTTTCTATTTGTAAGCTTCTATGACAACGTACATGACAAGCTGCTTTTTCTTCGGCTTTTGCCTTGATACTCAACATGACCACAGACACTGCCTACTAGTGGTCTCCATGCATGTCGACGTGGACAACGACGCAGAAGTATAAATGAACACAGACGCATAGCCTACGGCGCAGAGGCTCCGGCGTAGGTCCGACGCAGAAGTATAAATCAGCCTTTACGCGAGCCCTCCGGATGACGAAAATTACGTCATGCAGACGGTGCACAAACGTGGACGGCCGAAGTATACTTTGGGCTTAAATTGAGAGCCGTTGTGGCAGATTTCAGACTTACCCCGCTTATTTTCACAGTACCTCACGTAAACCAAGACAGCCAGGCCAAGACGATATCATTCCGCTTCAGCTATGTGTACATTAGTCTGCATCAGGTCAGTAACTAGTTGGCATGTCTATACTTTGTATGTGGAGTAGCATATCAAATGAATGAAAGTATAAATCCTATAGTTTAAATGTGCTCATGTGAATATTGTGTTACTCCCTAAAAAAGTTAATATTTGTGTTACTTTTTCACATCTGGGCTAGGCTGTTTGTATGTTTGTTTTTATAACAACAAAAAAGTTCTATTTTTGGCAAATGTAAGGCCCACAAGAAGTGAAATGAATAATCTGAAGGAAATGCAAATTCACGCCTGTACAGTAGAGGGTGCAGTCCAAACAAACAAGCCTTTCAGCTTTGCTGCCATTCTGGAATACAGAAGAATAGGACTCGGGAGAAGTAATTGAGTAAATTTACTCTCACATTTAGTCTAGACTAGATCTAGTCTAGAATAACTACACAGTGCACACAACACCTCTGCACTCCCGATTTCTCTCAGCATGGGGACAGGAGAGGTGTCAGTCAATGACAGGGAAAACAAAGTAACTTGCGTTACTTATTTGAAAAAAGTAACAGTAAAGTAAAAGTAATCAGATATTTTGTTATCAGATATTTTAAATTTAAAAAGTAATGTGTTACTTTACTTGTTACTTGAAAAAAGTAATCTGATTACGTAACTCTTGTAATGGGTTACCCCAATACTGTGTGAATAGCCTTTATATACAGTAGTTCTGTTGTGTTTGTTTTATGTTTGTTCGGAGAATATACATGACTTTGTTTTCCTCACTGAAATTCCTACACAACTTGCAACATTCTAAAACAACATAGAGAGGCAATAAATACTACATTAAGGCAGATGGCATTCTATGCGTGTGTCATGTGTAGCCTACTATAAAGTCTATCAATCATCATTAGAGCGCCACCCTCAGGCTGAATAACACAAGGACATTAGAATTCTGCCAAAAGTGTGACTGATGTGTTCAGCGATTAGAATATAAATTCTTAATAAGCTCCGGCCTAGTGCCACCACTGCTTGGGGACTTTTCTTAGGAAATACTTGTATATGTAACTATGTATGTGCTTAATTCAGTTAAAGTCTAAAAAGCGATTGACAGCCCGTATTTATATGTATAAGGTGTTAAGGGTTTTATGTAAAATCAGTCTTGTGGAGTCTCAATACTTTAGTCATTTTCAGTGATTTATTCACATGGATGCCAGTCTGACAGTCATATATCAATGTTTGATTTACTCACTAAGGCAGGTCATGGCAGAAAGCAAAACCCTGTTATCTCAGAATGACTGTATGGATTACAGGTCCAATGTTATAAAAGAGGTCAGCAAAAGTTTACAGCAAAGGTCCTTTAACTCAAACAAAATATCACTTATGCCTTAGAGACAGCAGAGATCTGGGTGAATGGTGGGCTGGCTGCCCACACGGCATGTTCCTGTATAGAAAGTATTGTCATGGCAACCCAAAGGACAGCTCATTTCCATAATTTTACAAACTCACATTATTCAGCACTCCATAACATTGTACACGCGGTACATGCCCCCAGACATCATTTACTTGTACTGCGCATCTTGTTCTACACAAGTAAATGAAGTAAAGCAGTTATGTAATTAATCTCCACAGTTCAGAATCAGCAGGGAAGCTGCTTGTTGTACTTCTTTTAAAAGTATAATTCCCCTGAAAGGGAACATCAGGGACCCCAACATTCTATGTTCTATTTGTGTGTTCTATTTTTGGGTGAACTATCCTTTTAAGACTTGTTTAGGTCACCCAAAAATAAAATACTGTCATTTACTCAGTCTCATTTTGTTTGAAACATGTCTTACTTTGTGTTTTCTGTATAGTCACCATCTTTCAAACTTAAAAAAGGCCATAAAAGTAATTAATGGTGCAGAATGCCATTGGTTCTCATGCATCACATGATCAGTCGTGACACCAGTAATTAGAATATGTGGAAATGCAAAAGTGAATATACATTTCAGTGAATTAAATGTAAGCCTGTTTTCTTAGTATTCTTCAGAAATCATATGGTGCCTTTTTGAGCTTACCAACCCATAGTAACTTTATGCTTTTTTTTGCAAGGAAAAGAGCAGCTGCAGTTTTTTCCCCCTACACTTTCATGGAAAAAAGCCATACAGGTTTGAATTGACATGGGTGAATTATTCCTTTAAAGAATTTCAATTCTCACAATGGATGTTCTTTAAAGGAATAGTAAAAGCAAAGCAAATGAATAATATTGCACCCAGCTCTAGGTTAAGCACCAGTTTAAACCATTAGCATGGATCATGTCAAACTTTTTTCCCTTGATGGTAATAACTAATAACCTCCTCTTCCCAAGAGTGAAATACCCTTTTCATGATGCAACAATGTGATAGTGACAGAAGCCCTTTTTTAATGTCTGACTGCCATAACCTTTTGTTCTATATCTTTATCTCTGAATCGGTGGCTACTGATTTTCATCAGGTTCTCCCACTCCATTCTGTGTTCTGGTGCAATATTTCTGCTCTCTTTCGAAACTCCCCTTTCATCTGTTGCAGATTTGCTTTCTAGTCAAGTCATTTGTCAAGACAACACCACCAGGCTCATGTGGTGTCCCTTGATTGTTTGTAATAACTGGGAATGAGAGGGAGTCTTATTAGAAGCCGCCCCAACTGAGCACCTCCCGTCTGTTAGCAAACCTTCCTCAGCCAGATCAATCTGTGCTGATGGATTTCAGACAACACCAACAACACTGATCATCACTGCTGTCATGCTTCATAATTAGCTGTTGTCTTTAGAGATGCTTTATGGAAAAGGCTTCTCTTGTTACTCAAAATCTTTTACCACTTTGAGTCACAAGTTAATGAAAGAATGATGAAACTTTAATGAATTTAAAATAAAAAGTCCTGAAACCATGTTTTAAAGGGTTAGTTCACCCAAAAATTCTGTCCTTAATTACTCACCATCATGTCGTTCCACACCCGTAAGTTGTGTTCGGAACACAAATTTAGATATTTTTGATGAAATCAGAGTTTGTTTTTTTATTCCCCATAGACAGCAATTTAACCACCACTTTCAAGGTCCAGAAAGGTACTAAAGACATTGTTAAAATAGTCCACTTGACTGCAGTGGTTCTTTCGTGTTTGGAACGACATGAGGGTGAGTAATTAATGACAGAATTTTTGGGTGAACTAACCCTTTAAAGGTGCAATATGTACGAATTTTGCAGTAAAATATCCAAAAACCACTAGGCCAGTGTTATATATTTTGTTCACTTGAGTACTTACAATATCCCAAATGTTTCCAACTATTTGTAAATCATAAGAAAATTGCAATTTTAACCAAGGCTCCGGGACGTGTGAGGAGTCGCCTGTCAATTGCGTCATACCCGCGTTAACCCTCGGTTTTATTTTGTAGAAACCATGGAAACACCAAAGACGCTTTAATATATTGCATGTTTTAATAGACAAGGGAACAACTGTTTTAATATATTTATAGACAGAAAACTAATTATTGTTATATAGCTCAACACGTTTAGTCTTATTGTTTAAATCAATTTTCTTGATTTTTTTTGCGAGTTCACTTTTTGAAGTAGTTAGCATAATCAGATCATAGCATAAGCTTTATTTTTAGTAACAGTAATACAGCATTTTCTCCATCATACAATACATTTTAAAAATAATTGCATGCCATTTATCAACACAAGCCATCCAGCATTTAATATGATATTCTAAAACAGAGTTTCAACACACTCAAATGTATCTAATATGATAAACAGAGCTGCGTTACCTCATACTCATAACCGGAAAAGCGGAAGCCACACCGACGACGATGGCATAATAAAAGATTCCGCGCTCAAACTTGGCGTCATCAAGCTACGCCTTTGTTTTGAATAGGTCTCTAGCGGACAGAAAATCCTACATATTGCACCTTTAATATATCTAAAATCTACTTAACGATGAGGTATTGGTTTGCAACTTCATGATTGTTTCTAATTCTACCTAATTATAAACAAAATATAGAACATAAATTTTAAAATATTAAAATATTAGGAATACATTTAATTATTTAAAAATGTATTTAAAAATATATTTTGTAAAATCTTATTTCATTCATTTATATAGTGAAAATGTTTTCTAATAAAAACAGTAAGACTAGTAATCATAAACAAGTAATCAAAACAGTTTTACTATTGAAGGTCATAATCAAGAAATTTATAAAGCTATGAAAAAATCACATTTTTTAAATATGTAATTTATTCCTGCTAAATATTCAGCGGCTATTACTCCAGTCTTCAGTGTCACATGATCCTTCAGAAATCATTCTAATATGCTGATTTAGTGCTCAAGAAACATTTCTTATTATTATCAATGTTGAAAACAGTTGTGCTGCTGAACATTTTTGGAAACTGTGATAACACTGTGATTCAAAAGTTTGAGTTAAGTAAGATTTAGGGAAAAAAAAAACATTAAAGTCAGTCTGAACAGAAAATGGTTCTCTTCTTGATTCATGTTCACGTTGTTCTTCATCATTAGTGCTTGTGTCTCTCCCCAGCAGCAGTTCCTGAGGCAGTAGTTATGTCTCTCAGAGGGAGATGTCTCATCGATGTGCACTCAAAGGGCAAACTCAGATTGTTTTCTTGGCTGTCCTTTTCCCTCCTGTCTGTTTTTTGGTGCTCTCTGTGGATGTGAGTGTTTGTTAATGTTCAATGCTGTCCTCATTTAAACCCTGTATATCTTCTCTGTGGGAGTGTGCGTTTTGTTTGTCCCTTGTCTCTTTCTTTCTCCATATCTCTGTTCCTTGTAAGTGCAAACAGACAGACACCACCCAGCAAGGTTAAATGCATGCTGACCCTCTCCGTCCTGTTTCGCTGCAAACTTAACGTTATCTGAAGCTCCTTGCTTATTTTCCTCTAAAGTGAGGTCGCAGGCCATCTCTCCTCCCGAACCCCCCCCCCAAATCAAATGCCTGTTTGTAATTTACATTTACATTTGTTTTAAATTGATTCAGCGGCACTGTTGATTTAAACACTTCCTGAGGCTGAAATCAGGAGATATCTAGCTAATTGTGTCTCTGTGTCACCTTTCACTTATTGAGTGCTCTTTCATGACACCCTGCTTCAGCTGAAAGAGAAAAGAGAATCCTGCTGAAAGCGTGAAATAAAGAAAAACAGGAGCCTTACACGTGGTTTTCATCTGTTCACGCCAGTAAATATCTTTTTGCAAATCAATAAACTCATTTGTTGCTGTTTAATAGGCTTTGTTTACTGATGCTGGTTTAAAATGCATGCATCCTAATTTATGAGACTTAATTAATTTGCAATTTGTTTTGTGAGCAATGAACTGAATATGAATAATGCATCAAGTGAAACTGCAAACATGAGAACATTAGGAAGCAAGAACGCATGGATATTTGTGAAGAAAAACAAGTTAGAAAGCTGGGGGGAACAGAGATGTGTGGCAGAGATTTTACACAACTGAATAGAGAATGCCAGTTCAATTCAATTCCTGATATTCAATTGAATATAAATTGAAGTATCAAACTCAGAAATTTGAAGTTATGGAATTAGGATAAAAAATATATATTTAACAAGAATCTTGTGGGGGAAAAAACTGCTTTGTGCTTTGAAACTGCCTCTGGTGTCTCCTAAAAAAAATCATGACACCCCTGACATGTATACAATTTTAAACCTAGTCAAGTATTAAGCTAAACCATATTGAGAACTTTATTGAAGGGATAGTTCACAAAAAAAATTAAATTCTGTCATCATTTACTCATACTCATTTTGCTCTAAACCTGTATGATGCTCTTTCTTATGCAAGGGGAAATGTCTCTGTTCACACAATAAAAGTATGACAGCATTTTCATTTTGGGTGAAGTATCCTTTTAAGAGGTTGTGTAGGTTTTAGTGAACAGAAAATGTCATAAATACAATAGATGTCAATGGAAAGTCTCTGTTGCGTATTCATTCAGGTTGTACCTCCTCTATACATGAACGTATCTTTTCGATCTTGTAATCTAGTCCATCTCAAGACGGCCACAAACTGATGAACATCACACACATCACACCAGCCTTTGTGTACCAAACCACATATTGGCGAACAAATATTCGTGTTTGGATTTACTAGTGGTTGTGAAGTGAATGATAATGAGTCTAAAGATCTATTTTATGGGGTGTGACCTCATCCTTGCTGTGTGGATGAGAGAGAGGGAGCTCTTTCTGTTGACATACAGACTGTGAATATACAGACAATCTATCTCAACCAAATAGCCCAGCACAGCTTTACCCCCACTCTCAAATGGGGATATGCCTCATTATTCCTGTCTGACTCAGGTCTACAGTCTCTTATTGCTTTGTTTTCTTATCAAAAAAATCTTCTGAACCAACACAGCTGACCTTCATCATAAGAAAGAATGATGGAGGGCAAAGTTTGCCAATTTCCTGGATGCCATTTTTCATATATACCACTGCAGTCAGAGTTGCTTCCATTTCCACAAGTTGGATTAGTGGGATATTTGACGAGATAATGACCTTCACACCAATACAGTGGTATGCGAAAGTTTGGGAACCCCTTGCAGAATCTGTGAAAATGTGAATAATTTTAACAAAATAAGAGAGATCATACAAAATGCATGTTATTTTTTATTTAGTACTGTTCTGAGTAAGAGATTTTACATAAAAGATGTTTACATATAATCCACAAGACAAAAAAGTAGCTGAATTTATTAAAATATCTCCGTTCAAAAGTTTGTGAACCATTGGTTCTTANACTGTGATTCAAAAGTTTGAGTTAAGTAAGATTTAGGGAAAAAAAAAAAACATTAAAGTCAGTCTGAACAGAAAATGGTTCTCTTCTTGATTTATGTTCACGTTGTTCTTCATCTTTAGTGCTTGTGTCTCTCCCCAGCAGCAGTTCCTGAGGCAGTAGTTATGTCTCTCAGAGGGAGATGTCTCATCGATGTGCACTCAAAGGGCAAACTCAGATTGTTTTCTTGGCTGTCCTTTTCCCTCCTGTCTGTTTTTTGGTGCTCTCTGTGGATGTGAGTGTTTGTTAATGTTCAATGCTGTCCTCATTTAAACCCTGTATATCTTCTCTGTGGGAGTGTGCGTTTTGTTTGTCCCTTGTCTCTTTCTTTCTCCATATCTCTGTTCCTTGTAAGTGCAAACAGACAGACACCACCCAGCAAGGTTAAATGCATGCTGACCCTCTCCGTCCTGTTTCGCTGCAAACTTAACGTTATCTGAAGCTCCTTGCTTATTTTCCTCTAAAGTGAGGTCGCAGGCCATCTCTCCTCCCGAACCCCCCCCCCAAATCAAATGCCTGTTTGTAATTTACATTTACATTTGTTTTAAATTGATTCAGCGGCACTGTTGATTTAAACACTTCCTGAGGCTGAAATCAGGAGATATCTAGCTAATTGTGTCTCTGTGTCACCTTTCACTTATTGAGTGCTCTTTCATGACACCCTGGAGCCTTACACGTGGTTTTCATCTGTTCACGCCAGTAAATATCTTTTTGCAAATCAATAAACTCATTTGTTGCTGTTTAATAGGCTTTGTTTACTGATGCTGGTTTAAAATGCATGCATCCTAATTTATGAGACTTAATTAATTTGCAATTTGTTTTGTGAGCAATGAACTGAATATGAATAATGCATCAAGTGAAACTGCAAACATGAGAACATTAGGAAGCAAGAACGCATGGATATTTGTGAAGAAAAACAAGTTAGAAAGCTGGGGGGAACAGAGATGTGTGGCAGAGATTTTACACAACTGAATAGAGAATGCCAGTTCAATTCAATTCCTGATATTCAATTGAATATAAATTGAAGTATCAAACTCAGAAATTTGAAGTTATGGAATTAGGATAAAAAATATATATTTAACAAGAATCTTGTGGGGGAAAAAACTGCTTTGTGCTTTGAAACTGCCTCTGGTGTCTCCTAAAAAAAATCATGACACCCCTGACATGTATACAATTTTAAACCTAGTCAAGTATTAAGCTAAACCATATTGAGAACTTTATTGAAGGGATAGTTCACAAAAAAAATTAAATTCTGTCATCATTTACTCATACTCATTTTGCTCTAAACCTGTATGATGCTCTTTCTTATGCAAGGGGAAATGTCTCTGTTCACACAATAAAAGTATGACAGCATTTTCATTTTGGGTGAAGTATCCTTTTAAGAGGTTGTGTAGGTTTTAGTGAACAGAAAATGTCATAAATACAATAGATGTCAATGGAAAGTCTCTGTTGCGTATTCATTCAGGTTGTACCTCCTCTATACATGAACGTATCTTTTCGATCTTGTAATCTAGTCCATCTCAAGACGGCCACAAACTGATGAACATCACACACATCGCACCAGCCTTCGTGTACCAAACCACATATTGGCGAACAAATATTCGTGTTTGGATTTACTAGTGGTTGTGAAGTGAATGATAATGAGTCTAAAGATCTATTTTATGGGGTGTGACCTCATCCTTGCTGTGTGGATGAGAGAGAGGGAGCTCTTTCTGTTGACATACAGACTGTGAATATACAGACAATCTATCTCAACCAAATAGCCCAGCACAGCTTTACCCCCACTCTCAAATGCTGTTTGAGAGCCTGCGGGTAGCATGTTCTGGGGATATGCCTCATTATTCCTGTCTGACTCAGGTCTACAGTCTCTTATTGCTTTGTTTTCTTATCAAAAAAATCTTCTGAACCAACACAGCTGACCTTCATCATAAGAAAGAATGATGGAGGGCAAAGTTTGCCAATTTCCTGGATGCCATTTTTCATATATACCACTGCAGTCAGAGTTGCTTCCATTTCCACAAGTTGGATTAGTGGGATATTTGACGAGATAATGACCTTCACACCAATACAGTGGTATGCGAAAGTTTGGGAACCCCTTGCAGAATCTGTGAAAATGTGAATAATTTTAACAAAATAAGAGAGATCATACAAAATGCATGTTATTTTTTTTTTAGTACTGT
>RJVU01051648.1:13664903-13733707 GCA_003731715.1 Anabarilius grahami
TAATGGGGTCTAGTGCTGTTGTGGACCACACTGACTTTCACTGTATTAACAAATACAAAATATAATGTCCAAAATATCTTCTTTTTTTTTTTCTGCAGAAGAACGGAAGTTATACAGCTTTGGAACAACATGAGTTTTTAAATTGCAAAAATAATGACAGGACATACATTTCAAGAACTACAAATGCAAACACAGTGACAAGTCAAATAACAGTTAAGGCTAACACTTTATTTTGATGGTCCACTTTAGGCATTCTATTAACTATAAGTAACTTTGCAACTATATGTCAACTAACTCTCATTAGAGTATTAGTAGACTGTCTGCTCAAAGGGTTAGTCATCCTATGATTTACTCACCCTCAAACCATTCTAGGTGTATATGACTATCTTCTATCAGATGAACACAATCGGAGATATCCTTGCTCCTCTGAGCTTTATAATGGTTCTGAATGGGGGAAAAAAAATAAATAAAAAAAACAGTGTTAGTGTATACAGGCCCCGGTATACTTCAAACGAAGTTCTTTTTCGTTCTTCGTTTAGGGGTAAAACGAAGTTCGAAATGCGTGACCAGCGATATACTGTAAACGAACATCTGACGCCGCCCACACTGCTGAGAGCGACGGTTAGATGAATATGTAAATATGTGCCGTGCACTTTCTTCTCAGTAACAAAATAAACAACAAAAATGAGAAAACAGCAAGCATTTATTATAGAAAGCATAAGAAAAGTGTCTGATCATAACAATATGGGTATGTTAGCACGAGCTCTGCAAATTAGCACTCCAGTCACGTCATATTGCACTTCATATAGCACTTTATTCAATAGATTGCTTAAAATCAAGCAGCTTTACATTATCAAACATGAAAAACAGTGTTAGTGCCTCATTTTTTTTACAAGCACAACTTTTTTGTACTATAAAGCGGCTATCCAGTGTGTTCATGTTTTCACCCGCGGAGCTCTTACCTCGACGAACTCAAACACACGAAATGAGTCAAAGACACGTCCCACGCGAGTGAAGGCGGAGCCTCGGCGCACACCTCCTATTACGTTATCGTCACGGACCAATGGTAGGTGTTTTGCAGCTGGAGCGAACTTTTCCTGAAAGTTCGCTTTGGCAAGCCATTTCGAACTTCCAAAAAGAACACAAAACAAACTTTGTTTTGGCCTGATTTTGTTTAAAATGACGTCACATCAGTTCGTTCTTCGATTTCGTTTGAAGTATACTGGGGCCTTACCAGTCTAATAATACTGTAATGAGAGTTAGTTGACATGTAGTTGAAAAGTTACTTAGTAGAATGTCTAAAGAAGACTATCAAAATAAAGTGTAACCAAGTTGCGTATTAAAGTCTAAACCATGTGATGTTAATAAAAAGCTCAGAACAAATACAGTTAGTTAATAACACAGCGCTAGTTAATGGAATAAGAGAATTGTTTGTTCTGTCAGTTTATTGGTCAAGGATGAGGGTATATTTCAATTTATTTTTTTCCACTCAAATTGTCTGCCTGTGGTTATAAAATGAAACAGACTGCAGCCATGGTAACAGAGCAGATCTGGATGTTATTGAATGATGTCAGTCTTGTATGTTTTTGAGATGTGCATCAGTAGAGTGTTTTTGTGTGTGGCTGTGACACAGATTTGTGTAACAAATAACTATAACCCTAAATCAAACTCCACTGACAGATAGCAATCTCTCACTTAAAGTTTTCATGTCCTTAGTTTGGCTGGAGTATAAGTCTTGCTTTCAGCTCCATCTGTAATAAGTCTTCCAATAACTTTTTTGTTGTGACAGGCTGATGGACTGGAGACCATTTAGTCATTGTGACATATTACTTCTAACAACCTTATGTTTTGAAGGTTTAGAAGTAAAGGCCCTTTTCCACCCTTTTCAATTACAGCTGCAGATAGTAATCCAACACGACACAGATTGTCTCTCGAAAAAAGAGCCAATCGATCCACCAATCTCCAGAAAAATGTTTAACAAAATGTGACAAGTTGGAAATGTATTATTTTACAAAATAATTTTTTACAAGCAACAATTTATGTGAAGCAGAAAATTATATATTTACATTTAAACAATATGTTCATTTTAACCTTTACATTTTCTTTAATCAATAATAATATATTAAAATAATAAAAAAATCAAACTCCGTTAACACTTTGAAGTGAGCAGAGCTGAGGTCCTGAAATCTTTTCAACATGCATTTATACAGGACGTGTTTCAGTGGACGCAATGCGACTAATGCATATACTATAAATGTTTTCTGTCTTCTTAGATGTGTAGGAGGAACGCTGGAGTTAACAAAAAACATTGTGCCTCTTTCACCACTCTGGATGACTCATCAGGTAAGTACCATAAGTTCACACTTCTATTAAGGAGCACCTTTTGTGGGCATGTGATAACAGAACTACTGGGAACCGTAGGAGGTTGTGATGTACTTCTGAAAGGTACATTCGAAGTTGCTCTAAAGCTTTAGAATTTGGGGACTTTTTCTGTACCCCTCTGTTGAGGCAGATGTGATCTGATGAGATTTGGGATGTACCTTACTGAGTATATAGATTTAGACACATTCTAAACTTCAAAAACTCAGTGTGTTCTTTTTGTAAATCAAGCTGTTGTGGGCACGACTGTGGCCTGGGGGCAGAGCGACTGCCATTGTCGGTTTAATGAGGTGAGTTGGGTTAGCAAGTAGTGCAAAAACTGCACCCTTAAAGGGTAACATCTCAGCAAAATTCTGCTTCACCAAATCTTCATGATTTCATTACATATGAACTGAGAAAGAAGTCTCTTATGCTCAGCAAGGCTGCATTTATTTGATCAAAAATACTGTAATATTGTTGACAATTATTACAATTAAAATGAAAATTTATTGTTTTCTATTTTAAAATGAAATTAATTCCTGTGATGGCAAGGCTGGATTTTTCAGCATCATTACGCCAGTCTTCAGTGTCACATGATCCTTCGGAAATCATTCTAATATACTGATTTGCTGCTCAAGAAACATTTATTAATATTTATATTATTATATCAAATTTGAAAACAGTCACACTGCTTAATATTTTTGTGGAGACTGTGATACTTGTTCAGAATTATTTGATGAATGGAAAGTTCAAAAGAACAGCATTTGAAATTGAATAGGACTACATTTCTTTCAAAAAATATTTTTTACTGGCCCCAACCTTTTGAAGTGTATATGCTGTATATGTAAACGTTCAAAGTTTTGTCACACAGCTGTTCTTAGACATTTAATGCAAAA
Source organism: Anabarilius grahami (assembly GCA_003731715.1). Taxonomy (NCBI): domain Eukaryota; kingdom Metazoa; phylum Chordata; class Actinopteri; order Cypriniformes; family Xenocyprididae; genus Anabarilius; species Anabarilius grahami. Next base: position 13,668,158 of record RJVU01051648.1, read on the forward strand.
GCAAGTGTGAGGTCTGAATGTGGCACATGGGTAAATTGCTGCCCAAGGTGATTTTGTCCTGTATTCCCAAGGTGACTGCATGTCCTAGACTAGTCAGTAGGTATTTCTGTGCTATACTTTTTCATTTCTTACAAGAAGTTATAATCAGGTCAGATCTTCACACTTCTGCAAGGACACATGCTTTTCTTTCTTCCTTTTGTCTCTGTGTGTGTGTGTGTGTGAAAGAGAGACTCTATTTTAATAGTAGTTGCTTTTGTATGAAAGCCTTTGCCCAGGACATAATTGTAAATTTGAAATGTAAATGTCTGTCTCAAACAAGTAGGTCAAAAATTGTAATACAAATCTTCCCAGAGCCCAACTGAGAGCTTCTCTGACCTTTCTCCTCTCCTGTCAGGTCTGATAAGTGTTACATTTGCACCAAAAAAACACTGAAAAAAAAAAAAAAAAAATAAAAAACTTGGTGCGAAATATGCCGGCAGGCTTTACATGTCTCTTTGATACCATTTGACCTCCACCATTTCTGCCTTTCATCTTCATCTCCTCCCACTCTTGCCCTTGCTGTTGTGTTCAGTTTTGGCTCTGAACTTCTTGAAGTTTTGAACAGTGATGAGTGGACAAGTGGTATTATTCAGGATGATGATGTGCGTAAAAGCCCATTGATGTAGAAATAAGTACAACTGGAGACTTGAATTAAACTGCCAGAGCTTCCTGTGAGTTACTATTATCCTTAGAGTTACAAGAGCAGTAAAGGCCCCGATATAACAAAGTTCTTTTTTGTTTATTTTTTTCACTTAAGAGTAAATCTCTCTCTTTCATTAACCATTTCAGTCATATCCGATTCTTGGTGATTCTATGGCCATCATATCGACCATAAATTTTCTTTCTTTTTAAATTTTCTTCCATAAATTTTCTTGGCATTGTTTTTTCCAGGGTAGGTTGCCAGGTCTTTCCCCAACCCGCCCCATTACATGGTTTGGGACTCACACACATTCACAGCTACAGCCAATTTGGCATGTCCAATCCACCTAACCTGCATGTCTTTGGACTGTGTGGGGGAAACCTGAGCACCCACGCTGATATGGGGGTGGAACAGGCAGACTCCACACAGAGAGGACCTGAGCAGTGGTATACTGTTAGACCGTGTCTACACCGGACGCGGCTGTTGATGCTTCGCATCGCGCCACAATAGCTAGAAGCTGTCTACACTGGACGTGACAAAGCGACCGTTGCAAATCCATTTGTCCTTCCTGTGAGAAGTATAAATAGAACATCACAAATAGAACAAGGCATCAGTTTACTGAAGTCAGGGATTTGTCATGTCGTGCCACATCCAGTGTAGACAGCATCACTGATTATAATGGGTTCTTTTGTCGCATTGCATTGCGCCGCTCGTGTCCGTTGTAGACGCATCTCGAGACCGTCCACACTGACAGTGGTGAGAAAACAACAGTCAAGTAAGCATCTGATCATAACGATGCACTTTATATTTATCAATAGCACTTTATACAATAGATTGATTTAAAGCAAGCAGCTTTACATTATTAAACAAAAACTGTATCAGTGTCACTTTCAATTACAATTACAACTTCATTCCTACTATAAATCCAGTGCTCATGTTTTTACTCGCTTCTGGCCTCGACGGTCTGAACAGAGGAAATGAAGTAGATTTCACCTTTTCACCAGATCACCAGATTTCAGTCAGAGCACACCTGTCTATTACGTAATCACCATGGACCAATGGTAGTTTGGCATTTATCAGCTGGAGCAATCTTTCCCGGAAAGTTTCTTTGGCAAGCTGTTTCGAATTTCTAAACAAACTCTAAATGAACTTAATTTTGGCCTGATTTTGTTCGATATGATGTCACACCAGTTTGTTCTTTGGTTTCACTTAAAGTATATTGGGGCCTTAAGGTTGTTTTGAATATTGATATTGCTATTTACCAGTTTCAAAGAATTTATTTTGCTTGCTTTTAAGTTATTGCCATATATACTTCAATATAAAGATGTGTGAATGCTATGTGCTTGGAAAGTACCATCCTGTAAAACAGGATGAAATAAACAAAAGTTGTTAACTTTAACAACTTTTGCTCATTTCATCCTGTAAAACTCCTGTAAAGTTGTTAAAGTTAAGCTTTTCTGAAATGAATGTTTTTAACCAAGCGCAACGGTTAACGAGAGAGCACACGGGGGTGAAGAGAAGTTGTTAAAATCACAAGTGGAAATAAGAATGACGAAGACTAAAATGAGGAGGTGGACAACAGCATAGGCGACAGCAGAAGGACATCCGGCTTATTAAACATGATTTACAGAGACTGATAGGCTACTCCAACAGGAAGATTGGATCATACATGACATATGTTGATGAATTAAAAGGAATTAGAAATCCCCAAAAACAAGTATAAAAGACTGAGTAAAGCACTCCTGACACCATATTGAGGGGTGCTTAACAGCATCTCCAATGTTGCTGTTTAGAGCTTGATTGTAGAGCTCTTGGCTTAGCTGATTTAAATTTTTATTTTATTTTTATTTGCCTTAAGTGCTTTGCATTGTAACCAATAAAATAAATGTTTTTGTTACGATTGCCTCCTGTGAGACTTTACTTATAACTACAAACTTAGCCTCAAAAAAGAACAACCACAAGGAAATCTTCTACGTCAATGGTTCCCAATCTTTTTTACCCCAAGGCCCTCCTCCTCTCCGAATCAATACTGCAAGGCCCTCCCTTTTTATTCCCAAAAACATTTGTATTCAAGTGTGATTACTTTTCAACTCCATGTTATTATTTTTTAAACAAAAGAAATTCAAGATAGATTTAAACCTTCAGTGTTCTTTTTTGCAAACATACTTTGTAGACATTCTTTACAAATTAAAGGCCCAGTTTCACAGACAGGACTTCAGTTAGTTCAGTTAGGATATTTAAGTAGCATTTATGAATGTACACTAGAACAAAACATTACTTGTGTGCATCTTGAGACAAAACAATGGCATTGACATATTTTAAGATATGTCAGTACAAGTTGCTTTCAGTTAAAACAGCTCAAACATGCATTTTAGTCTAGGACTAGCTTAAACCTTGTCTGTGAAACCGGGGGGTAATTATTTACTCAGCTCAGTTATAACTTAAGTAAGCACAAGTCAACCTGCCATAGCAAACACGACCTCAATGAGATGCCAAAGGACTGCATATAGCTACTATACGAATCCATTCAGAACTATTAAACACACCAAAATACAAAAGAAAAATTAAAAACATTATAAATGTGTGGAAACTCAGCGATCTAATGGCAAGTCAATGTCATCAGTGAACAGTTCCTCTGTCAGAAGAAGCAATCGTGTCTATGTTTGGAGCGTCTGATGCCTATATGTACATAAACACCACTGATCCTCACAAACTCCTCCAAAACACGCTTCTTCTGTTAGCATCCATTATAAAACACTCACAGTAGGCACATTCATTTCGATAACTACACGAATATACTGAACTGTGTTTATGCAGAAATACGATGCTATAGTGATCAGTAAGTCGAGAATGCACATATTGTAAACAGTGTGTTTGTGCATCAATAATAACGGACTATGTCACTGTAAATGTCTTTACCTTCATTACAATCGTCATCCATCAAAATTTTTAGCAACACTGGTTTTCATTATCCAACTGAGAGATGTAGCCTAGTTTGCGAATCCTATGTTCATGAAGCGGCTGGGTGTTTTGGGCCTCCATTCAGTCAAATTGTGAGAGAATTGTTGGGAGGGAGCATGAAGAATCATTTTCACACATGAATTGGCACTGACCTTAACCTCAGTGTAAGTTTTTGGGATGTGCTGGAGGAGATTTTACAGAGTGCTCACCTCTTGCATTGTCAATACAAGATTTTGACCAAAAAATGATGCACCTCTCGATGGAAATAAATGTTGTGATGTTAGTTCCATCAAGAGGTGCATCAATTTTTGGTCAAGATCTTGTATTGACAATGCAAGAGGTGAGCACTCTGTAAAGTCTCCTCCAGCACATCCCAAAGACTTTCAATTAAATTAAGATCTGGACTCAGAGGTGACAATTCATGTGTGAAAATGATTCTTCATGCTCTCTGAACCATTCTTTCAGAATTTTAACCCTGGTGAATCTTGACATTGTCATCCTGGAATATGGCCATGATGTGTCTTTCTACATGGTTGTTTAAGAAATAAAAAGCTACACTCCATCATTTAGGGTTAAAAGAACCGTTGCCAAACATATAACATGCTAGAAACATAATAATCAGTGTAATAATGGTCCATTCATAGATTCTTAAATATTTGCCCATTAAAATCCAAACAGTGACTTTTTTTTTGGCCGGGCAGTGTATTAATATATTTAAATTAATTTTAAGTTATCTGAGGCCCCCTAGTGGGGTGGATGAGTACTTTATGGTTCAGACTAGATTGACTATCCTTACCCTACCTGAATAATAAAAGGTGAAAGGTTAAAGGTGAAAAAGGTAAAAATAAAAAAGACAAACCTAGTAACAAGGTAATCTAGGACAGTGTGAGAGAATTCAGGCCAGATGATGGAATTACAATTTATTGGTTCAGTGCTGTGGTGATGCTACAACTAGATTTTAATTGTTTGTAGAAAAGTATTTATAATATTTGATTTAAAAATAAACAAAAAGTGTCATCATTCCAGTCGACTTACCAAACCAGCATGACAGATATTTTCAAAATATCTTCTTTTGGGTAAATGTAGGGGTGAGTAAATGATGACAGAATTTTCTATCTATTTAAATAAAACATGATTGTTTTAAACAAATATGCATATAATTTGTTGCTAAACAAAGGTTTTTTTTTTTTAGAGCATTTTAAAATGTGTATTGAAAACATTGGCAGACAAGTACAAATCTAAACTTCCAGCAGAAAAAAAGCGTTATTATTGATCACCTGAAAGGTAATGAATATGGGGAAAAGCACAAATCAAAAACAGACAGCAGCAATCAACTTGTGGTCTGGTATTGTAATTGACACAGAAGCACAGAGACTACACTGTCAAACTGCACAGTGCATCTCTGCATTTGTGTATGGAGCCAGTCAAATAGATTTTTCAGTTCTAGTTGTCTTCACTGAAGGATTACGATTCAAGCAAGCAAAAAGCTTGGACCAGTTCAATATCGGCGCACAAAAGATGACCTTAATTTGTAGAGCACTATGCAGTCCTTTTGAGTTTCTAAAGTGCTCTAGTCCAAGGTAAACTTTCATTCCATAGTAAGACGCTTTTATTTTATATGGTCACATAAGGTTATTCAAATAGAGCTTCAGAGAAAAGCCAATAAATGCATGATATAATATGATCAGTAATTGTATCTGTTTCTCTACTCTTTTACATGCAGTAGTTTAGTTTTATGCCTGGTAATGCAGGCCGCGAACCTCCAGAGGACTGTCGCTGTAATTACTGCACCGTAGGTCACTTTGGGATGAAAAGCATCTCGTAGATAACCGATTGAACTGATATAGAACTCTTGCTTAAGAAAACAGCACTTAGGCTCATACTGCAGTGTTATCGCATCCCTATAGTCTCCAATCAAATAAAAGCTCAGCCCTGCAAATATATTTTCATGCCCCTTTGACCTTTTCACTCTTGGTGTGAATGTCCTGTAGATTCGATTTATCAGATCTTTATGAACCCAACCATTAAAGGAGGCTAAGAATGATAAGTGTGAATGTGTTTTGTTGAGGCAGGACAGCTGTTTGCTTTTGTGGATTAAATATTGAAGACCAGCTGAAGTGTGTGGCTTGAGTTTGAAACCTGGGCTTCGGGCCAAACGGCACAGACTCCAGGCAACGTGCGCTGCATTTGAATTATGGATTCGAGAGGCTTTATGATGATCACGGGTCAAATATCGTCAGAGTGACATGCAGAGATCTGTGTATATCAATAAACAGAAGAGTCTAAACACACTTGTTCATTTGTGCTAATCAATGTATCTGGGAACAATCGATATCAATACAAACTAAGGGCTGATTTAACTCTTTAATTTTGCTCATTGAGTGGTTGCGATTGAATGATTGAATGAAAGAGATTATTATCTAAAGGGAAAGCTAATTTGATTATACAAACAGAATGATTGTGCTCAGTACATCAATACAGAGTTTGGATTATGTTGCTCAAAAAGAAGCATTTTCTTTTATAGTTAGAATGAATGTGTCAGATACAACGTATGAACTCCGCTTTGATCTGTTCATGGGAACAACCTCAAATCTGGAACCTTGCTGTGCAAAGCAGAAGATGCTTGTCGACTCTCATCGACTGCTCGATCAGTGTCTCTACCACTCTATTGAATCCCACCAAACATAGAATGAAGATCCACAAGTATGCAAGGGATTCGAGTGCTGCAATGTTTTAAAATGTAGTCTGTGTCTCCGATTTTAAACCAGATAAGCCGCAAAAGATCCTAAGCCTCGCAGTGTTCATGCGATTTTCATCTGTTGCCTTCTTAAACCTTCAGTAATCATGTAAACCTCTGACTGAATTACATTGCAGAGCTTTGAATCCGAGGCTAAACAGTTAAATCCTAAAATAGCCCTTGCAGATAAGCCTTCATCGTTTCAATCACAGAATGACTTTAGTTGTTTGAGGGTAGCTGTGTGGTGAAGAAGTTATGGAATAAAGTTGAAGAACTCATGATGATTTATATTTTGGTTTGTTCCTCCCACACAGCTATCATATGACTTCAGAAGATTTGGAATAGAGCTTCATATGGACTACCTTCATGATGTTGTTGTAGAGCTTGACAGGATGCACCAATTTTAAAATGTGGGTTGGCGCAACAAACTTCCATATTGCGTAAAACAGTTCGCATCTCTTCTTGTTCAGGTCTTTTGTATGTGATACATTAAATATGGAGCTGTTTTACTCAAGATACCTTCAACGGAGCTACCAAAGATGAGCATAACCAATATCCATCACATATGCCGGTTGACAAATAAAAGTTTTTTATTTTTCTAAAATACATTTCTAAAAGATCATACTGCTGTCAACACCGGCAACCGGATACAATGAAACCAGTTTGTTTATGTAATGTTCCGCATAAAGAATATTCTGGCCTACACTGATAATTATTTTTACATTATGGCTGGTAAATAAAAAAAAAGGCAGATATTAAAATTAACGTTGCGTTATTCAGCCTGGGGGTGGCGCTCTAATGTTGATTGACAGGGTTTAAGTAAGGTTTAAGTAAATATTTGTTGCAGAATGCTGAACACATTTACTATTTAATATTAATTCAGTGTATATAGAGGTCAATGTTTGGATGAATATTTCGATGGGGCACTGCCCCACACCTGCCCTTACAGATGAGCTGCCGCTGGATACCGGTTATACTCCCAAAAATGTTATCGGATAAAACAAAACGAACGAGACTCACTTAATAACAACTGTTCCAATATCAATTACCTAATGAATAGAACAGCCACAATAAAGTTATATTCAAAATTTGAAATCCAACGTGCATTATTCTGTGATCTATTGCACAACACCACCTAGTGTCCAATCAGTGGTATTACAGGTATAGTTGTTTTGAACACGGATGCTGCACTGGTTCTATTGTATGAAAAACATTTAACACTTATATTTATTAGTGTTTTAAAGACCAACTTTGACCGTTAGTTGACGCCAAGGGTAATTTAACTGTAAAAAATCAGGGAAATAAGCATGAACAATGAACCATCCAATATCTAATAAAATATTCCACCATAACTAATATGGTACCGTGCATCAGTATGGGATCAGATTCCCGCCAATAGTATTGCGGTCACGGATCGAAAAATAATAAGCGTGAATGTAAAAAAATATAGCACAAACTTAAAAAAAATAATGCAAAATGATCGGAATGGCAAAGAACGTGGTCACGGATCAAAATATATTAAGCGTAAATCGAAAAATTAAAAGCACATTTAAAAAAATAACAAGCATGAATCAAAACTTTAAACACATTAAAAATGATATTGCACAAATCTTAAACTTGTTTATGCGTTCTTAAAAGTTGTTTTCCTTGCTTTTATTACTCTTTTCTTTCTGCTCTCTTACATTTTCTGCTCATATTTTACTTTTTTGTGCGTTTGTGCTGTTTTTCTCTTGCTCTTCTTTCTACGTTTTGCTCTTGCGTTTCCAAATGTTGCAGTTCGAGTTTCATGTAAATTAGGCCGGGCTTAAGCGCCACCATTGGTCCACTAGTTCTAGATTGACAGCTCCTCCTCTAGCCAATCAATCGAAGAGAGGGAGATGACATCACTTCAATGCGACTCATGGCTACTGATGCTCACACTCATACAGGAGATAACAGTGTAATCTGAAACTTTACAAGGACTTTCAATCTGTAAAGTTATCTGAACTATGGATAAATAATTCCTCTTTTTGAGATACTCTTTTTATTGTGCAGTCTACTTATGATTGTTAATCTTTATGTTCACAGGCTAATATATAGTATTTGGTGTTAAAATATTACTTGGATCATGGTGTTAATATGCTAAGGCTACTGTAGCTAATATACTTCTTAATTGTTGTTAAACGATCATAGGTAAATTAATTCTAAGACTGAATGTATCATTTCTGCATTGACTACGCTAGTGTTACAGAGAAGATAGTTAGCTACAGAAACCAGGTGGATTTGATATGCAGTGATTTATTCACTCATTTATTGTGTTTATTTACATAACTACATAATTGCACAATACTATAAGATTAATGTTTTAAATAAAAACAAAATTATAGATCAGGGATAGGCAACATCAGTTCTGGAGTGCCGCTGTCTTGCAGAGTTTAGCTCCAACCCCGATAAAATAAAATAAAATAAAAAAACTCATCTGTCTATAGTATTAATAATCCTGAAGACACACTGATTAACTGGTTACGGTGTGTTTGATTAGGGTTGAAGCTAAACTCTGCACTCCAGGACCGACATTGGCCATGTTATAGAAATATGAATTTAAATGGCCAGTAGGTGGCGGAAAGTTCATTCAAACTTCTCGTCCAAATCAGGAATTCATTAATAAAACACTGCTGTTCTGCTGTGACTTTGTTTGATACTCCTTTCATCAAAATAGTGCAAAAACACACTCAAAATTAACTTATAGCTATATTGATTTATACAACAGCTCAATAAACATTTGCAATCGCTCTAATATTGGGGAAAACACTTGCTGATGTGAAGGCTATTGCTTAACTTTATAATTTTATAATCTCAGTGTTAAAATGTGATCAAATTCATAAACCAACACCCTTGTCAAAGACATACTGTACATGGAAGACAAAATCTATAAATCTGTTTACAGGAAAACAATAGATGACAAAATATGCACAGTTTACAATTACGAGCAATATACAATGATCTAAACCAGTAGTTCCCAAACTTTTCAGAGTACCCCCTGAGACATTTGCCATCCTTCTGCGTACCTCCTCTCTTCCACTTAGATGGTAAATTTTCCATTAAGGGACAATATTTACCGCCTAAATTGACTTTCTAGTGCAGTTTTTAATCTTTATGAATATCTTTACAACATTAATAATGTTTTCAATTAAAAAATGTTCAATAAAGAAATATGCAATGCTAAAAACGTGAAAAGTGATTATTTTAAATACTAAAACTGGCAGTAGATCGGCGGTAGGTCACTGTCTTAATGCGTGAGTCATCGAGTCATTCATTCAAAGAAGCAAGTGGTTGTATTTAAGAATGAATCATTGAATCATGACTTTCACGAACAATTCGTTCAAAGTTGCAGATTCGTTCTCGAAACACCGCTGTGTTATAATCCTGCTGTTGTTTTCGTTGCAAAATAGAGCAAATACTGACAATTATGAATACTGTGAAGAATAACACTTAATATTACCCCTTTGTTTGTTGAACTGTTGTGTGGATATTTGGATTTGCATTCTTGCTCGTATAATGTTATCAACATTAAAAACAAGAACTCACAAAAGGTAGGCTATGTTTTGTATCAAGAGATTGAATCTTAAATTGATATTTATGCCCCTTTTGTGCCAGGCTATTGTTCTTCATGCTAGTAAGTGCTAAATCTATAGAATGGCAGTATGTAGCGCGATTTGCTCAGGCAGCAGACTCCGCACGCAACCTACTGTGTAATGCACCCATATGCGCGCTGCGTATGGAAATGGTCTCTGTCAGATTTGACCACAAAAGATGTGGTATTTTGATTGGATGGCATATGGCATATTGTGCCTGTTAGAAAATACATGATCGGTTTTCATGTTATTTGAATGTAGGGAAGAATTAAATGAACGGCAAAATTCTACATTTTGTTCGCGTACACCCTCTGTCACCTCACGTACCCCAGTTTGGGAACTACTGATCTAAACAACTGCCATGGCATATCTTACTTTAAATGTAATTCACGAGCAAATATATTAGTAAGGTAGGTTTCATATGTTATATTCTCTTGTGCAAAAGACAGAAATAAAATAGACAACAAGCAAGCATATTATTATTATTATTATTATTATTAATATTATTGTATGGATACTAAAAATATCTAACAGTAACATAACAGGTATAGACGAGCCAGGCACACATAAGAGTGATGTTGTGAGGCCGCTGCATGGTGGACGCTGCGTTTCACAGTGCCAAGTCCAGTGGTAGGTGCTTTAAAGATGAATATAACAATGATAGATCGTCAGACAGGCACAACTGTGACAGGTTGTCATTAGGATGGTGAATTTAACAATAAAAGATTGTCCAGGTAGACGTATATACCGGTGACAGGTCGAGTTGCAGGTACATATACATTATAACGGTGTCCTGCCAAAGAAAGAGTTTACTCCAGCTAGGAAATTGCCAGCTGTGATGGTTATCTTCTCCTGTATGAGTGTGAGCATCAGTAGCCATGAGTCGCATTGAAGTGATGACATCTCCCTCTCTTCGATTGATTGGCTAGAGGAGGAGCTGTCAATCTAGAACTAGTGGACCAATGGTGGCGCTTAAGCCCGGCCTAATTTACATGAAACTCGAACTGCAACATTTGGAAACGCAAGAGCAAAACGTAGAAAGAAGAGCAAGAGAAAAACAGCACAAGTGCACAAAAGAGTAAAATATGAGCAGAAAATGTAAGAGAGCAGAAAGAAAAGAGTAATAAAAACAAGGAAAACAACTTTTAAGAACGCATAAACAAGTTTAAGATTTGTGCAATATCATTTTTTATGTGTTTAAAGTTGATTCATGCTTGTTATTTTTTTTAATGTTCTTTTAATTTTTCAATTTACGTTTATTGTATTTTGATCCGTGACCACGTTCTTTGCCATTCCGATCCTTTTGCATTATTTTTTTAAGTTTGTGCTATATATTTTTACATGTGTTTTTAAATTTTTGATTGACGCTTATTATTTTTTGATCCCTGACCCCAATACTATTGACGGGAATCTGATCCCATACATCAGCCCAGAGAAACAGCCCCCCAGCACAATCTTAGGGTACATTTACACGACAACGATATGGTTAAAACGGAGAAGTTTTTCCTTTCAGTTTTCTGCGTAAAGACGACACCATTGTCAAAACAGTCCCCATTCATATGAATCCGTGAAAATGACTAAAAACGCTGTATTCTGCTGACAGGCCATTAGATGGCGATGAAACTCTATACTGAACATGTAATGCGCATGTGCATTACGTCATCGTTTTCACAGATTTGCGTTTTTGTTGTCTACAAAATTGTATTTTATTTTTTTAAACTTCTCCATTTTAATCATATCGTTGTCGTGTAAAAGTACCCTTAAACAGTTTGAGTTCAAAGAAAACAAAACAAAACAAAAGGGTGAGTAAAAGATGATAAAAAAACATATTTGCTCTCTCCACTCTTCTTCACCCAAGCACCGAACTCTGGGTGAAATAAACTATGAACCTATCTAAGCACACAAGGCGAAGAGATAATCTGTGCCATCTGCAGTAGGAAATTCAGAACAGAGATCATAACAAGGTAAAGCTGACTGTACTTATCTGACTGAACTCGTAACATTTTCTTTGAAGCACGTTTTAAAGCCACGTTACAATCTTCAAAGTACATGTTTAAAAAGCCAACCACTGACTTATCCGAGATAACATTTCAAATATAATGGAAAACATGTTTTTGCCAAAGAGCTGTGTAACACAGAGACAGCTCTGAATGCATGATGAACATGTTGAGTTCCTCCATCACGTCAGGCTCCACAGACCTCAAAGACTGCAGTGACATGGTGGAACCTGGGAAATGATGAATTTTTAATAGTTTAGAAGAACAGCATTCAATCATCTTTGCTAAGAGATTGGCCGGCACTGAACCTGAACCTGCTGAATCATAATAAGATTGGCTGGACTTGGGCTGCGTTTAAATTAAGCCACTTCTGAAGGTCAAGAGTTGTTAAAAGTTCCACACCTGAACAGAATCAGGGTGGTGTAAATACAGTGTTGTGGGATTTTCTCCTTAAAACTAAAGGCCCGCTCACAACAAGAACGTTAATTATATTAGCATCTAATCTAGACAATGATATTGTTGTTTATTATAAGCATGCACTGCAGTTATGTTGTCTGACGCTTTAAATGCTCAAGGTCTTTAAAGCAGGATAGATTCTGATTGGCTGTCAATGTTTTTATTGTTTATCAGCTGGAAAAAATCGTTCTGAAAGTGATTCCAACAATATAATCGTTCCTCTGCTCCATTATTGTTATAGTTGTGGTGTGAACTCTGCTGTTCTTTTTATATTTTTTAAAACTATTGGCCCTATTTTAACAATCTTAGGGCATGCATATTACTAACGCGCCCTTTAAATTACAAAAAATAAATAAATAAATACTGCGCCATCACCACTGACTTTAGACCAGGTTTTTGTTGGTCAACGCAGTAATTTTCAATTGCCTCAAAATAGCAACACGCCAACACTGCACCTGAACCAACGCTATCTCACGACCAATTTTACGAGGTGGCTAATTCGTACGAAGTCACTCATGCGAATTCATACGTTTTGTCTAAACCCCATGGCAGGTAGGTTTAGGGCATGGGCGTTTCCTCCGAGAAGGCAAGCGAGGCAGTGCCTCCTCAAAAAAAATAGGATGAGAAAATAATCCATATTACATATAAAACAACACAAATATTTCAAATTATTACATTAAAAAGAGTCACTCTTAGTCACTCGTATTTCTTAAGGAACACTGCCCAACAGCGACACCTGCAGGTAAAGTTACAGCAGGAGTCATGCCTCCCTTTCCACTCATAGAAAACCATTAAACCCCCGGCGTGCGGTGGGTTTTGTGGGGGGTAATTGAGAATGAATGGGGGAAAGTCACGTGAGAGGAGGCAACGTCTCCATCGCGCTATGAATGGATATGATTGGTTTGTGTGATAAATCCCGCCTCTTGACATCTTCGTGTCTGTGACCACTGACCAGTGTGTACAAGCTTGATGACTGCTGAAAATAAATTGACTATTAAAAAGAAAAGCTGAATATTAGTATATAAATTATATATATTGTTTAAATTGTTACTGCCTTTAGTTATTTTGGAATAAATATTAAAATGAGTAAAAACACTAACTTGATGAAATTTATACTTGGTTTTAATAAATAGAACATTACATAGTGTAAAAATAACAAAATAGAATTGTATATGGTCTCTCTTTTTATGTAATGTTAACTTAAAATTTTGTAACAGGGACATAAATGAGGACTTTGCCTCCTCTTTTTAAAACATCACCGCACACCACTGGTTTAGGGGTGGGGTTAGGGGTAGGTCATTCGTACGAATTCATATGAATTTGGCAACTCGTAAAATATGTACGTTTAAGCAAAAAAACATTCAAATTCGTACGAGTGAGGTCGTACTAATTCGGCACCTCGTCAAATACGAACAAATTGCTGAGAGATCGGGTTGGCCTGAACACACCTCGTTTTCAGACCAGCACGCCCATGGACGAACAGATGGGAGCGAGTGCATTTGCCATTTAAACAACGTGGGCACTGGACATGAAAATGATAACTGCATCGGGTTGAAACTAGCAAAAAACACTTGCATCGCGCCTGGCGTCGCATTGCGCCGGTTGTATGATAGGGCCCTATATCTTTATCATCATTATCATTATCGTCCTTGGTGTAAATGGGCCTTAATTCTTGCTGTATTTAACAAAAACCTTTTAGCTGTTACCCTAAAAAAGATCCTATTATTTCTACCCTGCAAGGGAGAGATAGACAGAACCTTTAATTTTTTTTCCGCCAAACTGTCTAACACATACATATTAAGAAACTTGAAAAAAATAAAATAAAATCTTCAAAGACATCCAGCTTATGCAATGCATTTTTAAGTTGCATCAGATGTGTTGAAAGAGTGCTAGAATTGAAGAACTTGCTACAGCAGAAGTGGTTTATATTTCATTCTGAAAATGAACAGTAAAGTGGGACAATCCTTGATTCTTAACACTATGGACATGCCATCATGTGTGCGAGTGAGCATGCCTGTGTGCGTTCTGAGTGCTGGCTTGTATGAGTTAAAGAAAATGCAGAGATTGTTTGTAATTCCTAGAAAGGAATGACTGTGTTGAAAGCACGATGGAAGACCCTCAGACGCCACTCAGCACTGCACACATTATTCACAGGCTGTCCTTGGTGAAAGGGGTTGATCTGTGTTGATATTGAATTTTTCTTCTTTTATTTCACCTAGATTTCTGGCTCAAAAAAAGATGGAATCACATTAAAGCATGACTAAACCGTTTCCAGACCTGCAGCATTTGTTGGAACTGTAATTCTAAAAAATGAATCATTTGAATCATTTAGTCACTCATGTCGATCAAAACATATGTTTTTTTTCCTCTTCTGTGAAATACCAGTAGAAAAACTTGAAAAGAAACTCATGTTTATCATGAGGATGAGTAAATGATGACAGAATTTTAATTTGCAAACTATCCCTTAAGAGAACCTATAGCCATAAATAAATCTCTTTTTTTTTTGATTGACTGATTGATTGCTCAGTTTCGCTGTTTTAATTTTCATTTATGTTAAACAAAATTAACTATTAATGAACTAAAATATCCTCATTATCACATACATTTACTACAAGTCAAAAGTCTGGACAAATCTACTCATGTGTAAGCCATCAAATCTATCACACAAATCCAGCTCTGTACATTTGGCATTCTCTCAATAACATTCATGAGGTGCCACCTGGGCATTTGTTGGCAGCTTCTACGATCCAACTCATCCATTTAAAAAAAAAAAAAATGGTAAAAAAAAATGCATAGTGGACAGTTTAAATGTGTACAATAAGGATTTATACTGTAATTAATAATGATATTTATTTGTAATGCACTCAAAACTCATATTAAGAATTTTCATAACCCTTTAGATAATTTTTTTTTTTTTAAATCATCAGTATCATAAATTTAGTCAATCATTTTCAAACATGATATATCATATAGCAAGATGTACTGCAAAGAGATTCTTTCCTGAACTTCTCCATCAATAAGCAGAATTGTCAAGGCAGAGTCAGACTATTTAAAAAAAAAAGCCATATTTGTCTCATGGGTAGAAATTGACTGTAATGACTGACCAGAAATAGAACAGAGAGGCAGTAAATGCTAATGATCTGGAGGTAGTTATAGATATTATGTAATCATCCATTACAGAGTAATGAACTCATACACTAGGGAAAAACAATTATAAAAAATATGGTTCACAGAGAGAGAACAAATCATATCTGAAAATATTAGTAAAGACTCTAGAACTAGAGTAATCTAAAGTTTATATTTTTACATAATAATTACAGCAGTGAGGCAAATGAGAAACAGAAACTTTTTCAGGGGTTTTGGGTAAATATGTCAAAATATTAAAGAAAGAAAGATCGACGAATAATGTGAGGGGAATTTTATAATATTGCTTATACCTTAGTATGTTTTTCCTCTAGAAAATCACAGATTAAGATTATCTCAATGGGATTATGGGAACAGTTTCTTTCTTCTTTTTTTCTTTTCTTATTTTACCTGAGATAAAACAGACTTTGTTGTAAACTGTTAAAATACAAAATAAATAAATAAAATAAAAACGATTAGTTTGATTTTTTTTATTGCTTTATATACAAAAAAATACAGATGCATAAAATATCCTGGTTGTGCCCTGTGCTGTATGTCTATTATATATATATATATAGTCTAGCCTATGAAAATATGCAAATATAATTCATCAAACACACACAGCCAATTTATTCAGAGCAAATGTGCAATCTCAAATGCAAATAAAATTATATATATATAATTTTATTTGCATGTTACATGTATACATTTGCAACCAAACCTCTGACTAAACCGGTCCTCCCTGACTAAAATGACCAAACCGGTTGAACTGCTGTCCTTTATCACACAGCTAAATATACAGTCATGTCATGTCATACATGCATCCTCTGAATCTGTCTTGCAAACAAAGTCTTTTGTTCATTTAGGGTAAACACAAGCTCAACCCCTCTATACTAAATCCAGGATGAAATGGGTTCTGCACAGGACTGGAAACCAAATTTCTGAATACCTTCTTCATGCCTAAGTCAATTTCACAGGCTAACATTCATACGATTTGAAAGAAAATGGCATACAGTGTCACACACTGGCACCTAAAGTCCATTTAGCCCATTCATTTATTCTTAATAAATCCACAGACATCCTTATCTTATCAAAAGAAAAACTGTGTATAGTCAGAACAAAATCACTTGATTTAACAGCAGGCCTACTTTTATGATTCTCCAAAGCAAATTATAAAATATACGAACACAAATTATGCTTACTATAAAATCTAAAAAGAAACGCTATCTATAAACCATAACGATTATGAAATGAGTCTGTGTATATAAAATCCCCATCTACCTGCCATGACTTGTTATCTGCTATAAAGTGAAGACCTGAATTGCTTTGATTCTCCAGAGATGTTGCTACGGTTATGCAAATGCAACATTCCACCGCTTGTGAGCAGATACAGAGAGCCACATACTCGTGTGTAAGCAAAAAATGTGCCAGGTACTCTCCTCCCTTCCCCAATCCTCTGATTTCTACCTTCAATTTTACCTACCTACTCTTTCATTGATTCCATATAGCTGGAGATGGACAGCTCTCTGTAGAGAATAACTATATGGAACATGTGTGTGGATGGGTCAGGTTTCACCTACATTTCCACCACATGGAAAGTACAACGTGAAATCATAGAGACAATGGAGAGCAATGGTGTCTAGGAGTAAATGGGTAAAGAAACTAAATGGTGTATTAATAAAAAAATTAATAAAAAAAATGTAACAATGTAAAATGATTGTGTAGGTTAGACAATGATTTTATTTAAAACTAAATTTCTAAATTTATGTCGTGAGTTCAAATGAGTTGAAACTGAAACTGAAAAAATTTATTTTAGCAACAAACTTCATGGTAAATCTTAAAATAACAAAGGAGAATATACTTCTCCCACATTCAAAACCATTGCGACCTAAAATTGATCTTGACTCAGAATTGTGGTAATTAAAAGGGTAAAAAAAACAACTTTAAATGAGTCATCACTGTAAAATAATGTCCCTGTGTATTTCCCACTGAATCATGCTTACAAAGAATTATGTTTTTAGAAAGCCTATATGCAAAAATTGGTTTTATTTGTATATCAGGACGTCCGTATGCTGGTCATTCAGGCAGAGGTCACAGCTATCTGCTGACGACTCACGCTGAGCATTCAAAGATCCAGCACATATGCTTCCCTTTCACACCAGCTATCTGTCCATCTCACACACTGCAGTTGTGTTGTGTGCGTGTGTGTGTGTGTGTGTGTGTGGTGTGTTTGCATGAGAGACAGATAAGGGAGGAAGACAAAGCGGGAGAAAGGAGGCGAGTAAAGTGAGAAAGGAGAAAAGAGCAATTATGTATATGTGATTGAATGGCGTTGCCGTTCTGCAGTGAGAGACAGTGACCAATAGTGCTCTGCCCTTCATATATTATCACACCACCTGTGAGACTGATAGACTCAAACACACATTCACACTGATCATGGTCATGACCTTTAACAATGGCCAGCCATGTCAGGCGCTATGCTTTGCAGACATTCAAAACTCAGCCTGACGGATTGAACATCACACTGCAAGGGTAATTAAGGTTGTTAATTAAACACCACAGTAGGCTTCCTTAATTTAAAAATGTGGTGGGGGGGGTGTTAAGAAAGAAAACAGAGGAAAAGAAACAAGGTCAGACTCTGTGCTATGAGATTTAACTTTCCAAGGCATCTTAACTAGCCTAAAATTGAACCTGTAAAGATCATCTTAAACCAGTAAACCAATTTAGGCTGTGTTTCTCAGCATCCATAAAGGATTGATGGTGTAACTTGAAGTAAATCACTCTACTAACTGGTACCAGAGCACTTCTCTGTTGGAAAATCCAGCATAAGATGCTACCTGTGTTGTGGAACATGGTGCCTGTTTCTACCTGGTCCTAAGATGGTCATTAGCTGGAAGCAAGCTGATTGACAATCTTGGACCGGCAACAAACCAGCATGGCCATTTTACACTAGAAAAATAGAGCTAAAATACAGCTAGAAACCAGCTAACATGTTCCAAAACATAGCTATTTTTCAACAGGGTTGAGGAAACAGACATCACCCATATTTTCAACGTACACGTTGAGCTATTATCCCAAAACAACAAGCTTTCTATGATATGATAGTTTTTGTTAGCCAAACTTGATAATTGATCACGAACGTTTTAATTGATCTTCTGACACGCATAAATGCTGAGATTTGAACGTGCAGAAAATAAATCTCTAACCAGAGTCACTGTATTCTGAGCACACATCGCATCGGATTCAGACTGAGCAGGAAATCGTCAGGTGTTTCAAAAACTTACCAAGCTGAAGTTTTTTCCTCATTTCATCAGGCGCGAGACTCTAAATCAAAGTGACCAGTCCGTTTCAAGTCGAGTATCCGAAAGAACTGCTACTTTTAAATGGTAACAGTCACTTAAGATTTCATGCTGTGCGTTGCGCCTCATCCAGCACAATGTATGGTTAAAGATCATGCATAGTTACACGAGACTCCAAAGCCAGATGAGAAGACACTTTATATCGTATCATAACGAAAAGCGCAAAAAGCTTTGAATAAAGTGCTCAACACATAAAATATTATTGTATTATTGTTAGTGTGAAGCGATGGGTACGCAAGAGTACACTGTCCCGTTTCGTGCTGCTGTCTTCTCTGCTCTCTCTTTCATCTTCGCTCTCTCTCTCTCTCTCTCTCTCTCTCTCACTGACACACACACTCGTCCGCGCTCTCTCTCTCTCACTCTCACTCACTGACACACACACTCGTCCGCTCTCTCTCTCTCTCTCTCTCTCTCCTGCCGCAGCGCTCTTTCTTCGTTCTCTGAGGTTCGTCAGTAAATGTCAACAAGTTTTTAGAATTTCCTTGAAAGTGTTTCTGTTGGTTTTAATAAAGACTTGGAGCAGCCATTTCTCAGCAAAACGCACAGAACAAAAAATGCGTCACACTTTATTGCGTGGTCAACAGCATGACATGTAATTCTTCTTTTGTAAGGAACCAGAATAATATATGCTTGGAGCTCCACCTAGTGGTTAATCAATAAAACTTAAAGGAGTAATTCACATGAGACAGCTTGATAACTTAAACAGCTTTAACTGAAATACATAAACTAAAAACAACTATTCTGGTAAGAGTGTATTTTTCCAACAGTTTCTTCTAATTAAAGAATAGAATATTAACCGTTACTTTCGAGCTCTTTTCTCGGATCCAGAGGATCGGTCCCTACCTATTCACTTCTCCCTACATAGCCTACTGAACAGGTGACATCTGTATTAGTTTAGGCTATACTTCACTTGACAAAATGCGTTCATTTAAAATGCATCGTCATGAAATAAATATAGTCTATAGCTATAAGCCTATAATGGAGAAGGGTATAGCTGCAGCTTGGAGATTTCAAAATGGGGTGGGAGCTCCAAAATAGGGCGTGGCTTCCTCCCATTGACAGACAGGCACATAACATGCATGCATGATTTTTTCTCCCCAATAAGTTCAGCGCAAATTNGCAACCGATTCTAAAGATTTCATTGGTCATGTGAATCACACTGCTTATTTCCTACAATGCAATGCTACGACAAATTCAAACTCCTAAACCTACCCTACACCATAGCCTTAACCAGTGAAATTGACTGCAAGGCGGGATTTGCACTGAATAGCGTACTAAAGAAAATGGCAGTTCAGGAGATATGCAGTTAATAAGAGCGTGCAATATGAGATCACTGAGCTGGGCCGTCAATAACTTCCCAACTCACCGGACATTGGCAGTTTTAGTTGCACCCAACATCACTACCCTCTCCTACCCTGCGAATCTCGAGCCCCAGGACACACCCCCATCGCTTGGGCTGTTTCCACCTGGCATTAAGATGCGTTTTGGTCGATCGGCTCACAAGGAGACGAGGAAGACACATATGGTAAGAGAACATTGTGCTTGGTACGATTTTCGTCTTCAAACCAAACTTGGGTCTTCAGCCGACAAAGTTTAAATCTGTCTGGCTAGCGCGCTTTCCATAATATTAGGTCAGTAGGCAGAGAGTAGGTGTCCATTTGAGGCTGTTTGAACACATTCGACCACATGAGCTTTTCCGTAGGGCTGGGCGATATATCGCATGCGATTGTCACGCGCATTTCGTCAGTAAAGCCGGTTCCATTTAATAGACAGAGCCGTAGATCACTGACAAGCCACGCAATATCGCGTTCATTATCGAAGGCGATTCATCTGCGATATGAACGCGATATTGCGTAGCTTGTCAGTGATCTACGGCTCTGTCTATTAAATGCCGCTCCATTTGAAAGCAGGTGATGGCGATTTAGCGGTAATCAGGGAACCGGCTTTACTGACGAAATGCACGTGACAATCGCATGCGATATATCGCCCAGCCCTACTTTTCCGTTACATCTGGAAGCAGTCGAAAGTGGACAAGCTCAAAAGGTTGTGATCCGATCAACCAAAATGCATCTTAATACCAGGTTGAAACAGGGCCTTAGAACAGCGATTGAGTAGAACTTTCCCACACACTGCACTGGGACGGCTCGAGGGAGAGTTCACAGGGATTTCCTGTCATATCATTGAGCAGAGGTTTATATTCCGATCCGAATGCCACTGACCACTAGCTCTGGGCTCCTATTTCACAGAACATATTTATTTATATAGGCATATTTATTGATATAGTATATTTTCAAACTTTTTTGTTCTAATATCATCTAGAAACAATATTTAACACTCTGGGGTTGGGAAACACACTGGCGCGTTTTGCTGGATTTTCTTCACATAGCAGCAAAATCGACTTAAAATACTCCATCATACAGACAAAATTAATACATCAAAAACTACAGCATGTCTACTTTTATTTGTGTGCACTCACAGTAAAAACCAAATGTTGTGCATTTTGCAAAATAAAGAAAACTAACATGGTGCGCGATCTGGCATCTCTATCTGAATGAAGTCTATTCTGATACTCCTCAGAAAATGAACTGTAACTGAATACTTATCACACAATCATGAGACATATGTCCAAAGAATCGTTGAAATGTCAGATTTTAAATAATGCAAGTCAAATTGTTATGATCACCGTCTGTTCCTGTCACTTCCCGGACTACATTCCCCATCATCCTCTCTGCCAGTCACACTCACACACTCCACACTAATCACCACACCCAGCTGCAGCTCATTACCAGGACTATAAAGGACTTTCACTTACACCACCTCAATTCAGAGCATTTATTCCCTGTCTGCCTGTCTGTTCTCGACCTTGTCTGTTTTCCCGTTTATGATTCTCTGCCGCATACCCTTGGACTGTGTATTGTTTCCTGGACTGTGAATGCTTTCTGCCTGCCTCGATCTACTGCCTGCACCTTGACTACGATTCTGCCTATCCCCTGCTGTCCTTGTTTGCTCCTGATTGACCCTGCCTGTACGACCACGCTCACCTTTCAATAAAGCTTTGCAAATGGATCTTACCTTTAGTCCCGCTTCGTTACAGAAGACTTCGCCGTACCCAGATCCAGCAGCTTTTGTGAGTGTTTCTGCTACCTCTAATATGAATCCATCGGCTCAGCTAATGTGTCTCCGTCAAGGAGAAAGAACCATAGAGGAGTATGTCATGGACTTTATTGAACTGGCACCATTAACTTGTTTTAATGAGGAATGTTTAATGATATTCTTTTGCGGTGGACTATCTGACCCGCTCAGTGCTGTCATGCCACTACATGATCTAAACGGGACTTTAGAACAATATATAGAGCTGGCTTTACAACTGAGCGGATCTCCCTTTACTGTGGGTGTCGCGGAGGAACACGACACCACGCTGAATCACGTAATGGCTGCTGTTAAAGAGGACATTCACAAGATGGCGTCTACCAAAACAACAACACCAGTCCATGTCTCCGTTGATCTTCATGAGCAAAGTCACGTCTCCGCTGATCGCCCAGTGCCACGTCATGTCTCCGCTGATCTCCCAGAGCCACGTCACGTCTCCGCTGATCAGACGCAGCCAGTGAGTCCGCTCCAGAGTCCGCTCCAGCCAGTGAGTCTGCTCCAGAGCCCGCTCCAGCCCGTGAGCCCGCTGCAGCGTCCACAGAAGAGGTGAACACAGAGTCACCGCCTCATTCACGTAAGAGGAGGAGGAAGAAGGCTTCATCCATTCTTCAAGGCTCAGAGGCCTTCCCAGAGCCCGCTGTGGGCCCGGAGACCACTCCAGAGGTCTTTCTTGCTCCGCCCGAGCTCCTCGCACTGCCGGCGCCGTCCGAGCGTCTTGCCCTGCCGACGTCGTCCAAGCGTCTTGCCCTGCCGGCGCCGCCCGAGCTCCTTGCCCACGAACCAGCTACGGCCTCCGTTGAATCCCCCAAGAACTTTTTTTGGGGGGGGGGCAGTATACCTGAGGGTGGGGAGCTTGTGGGTGGGGACCCTGCCCTGCCACAGCCATCAACGGCCTTCAAACTGTTATGGCCGTCTATGGATTTTAAGTTACTGTGGTCATCTATTGACTCTGTCTCGCCAGGGTTGCCCACGGCACCTGACCTGCCGTGGCTGCCCGTGGCACCTGACCCTCCGTTGCTACCCGTGGCACCTAACCCGCCGTGGCTGCCCGTGGCACCTGACCCTCCGTGGCTGCTCGAGTTCCTGGACCTGCATTGAGGACCCCGTTCCTGTCGGCATGCAGGTCTCCAATGCACCCACCCCCCCCTCTCTAGCTGTTCCTTTTACGCCGCGAGGACGCGCCTTCCGGGAGGGGGGCGTTATGTTATGATCACCGTCTGTTCCTGTCACTTCCCGGACTACATTCCCCATCATCCTCTCTGCCAGTCACACTCACACACTCCACACTAATCACCACACCCAGCTGCAGCTCATTACCAGGACTATAAAGGACTTTCACTTACACCACCTCACCGCGAAGTCTTGCTAACTCATGTTACAATTCCGAGCGTTTATTCCCTGTCTGCCTGTCTGTTCTCGACCTTGTCTGTTTTCCCGTTTATGATTCTCTGCCGCATACCCTTGGACTGGGTATTGTTTCCTGGACTGTGAATGCTTTCTGCCTGCCTCGATCTACTGCCTGCACCTTGACTACGATTCTGCCTATCCCCTGCTGTCCTTGTTTGCTCCTGATTGACCCTGCCTGTACGACCACGCTCACCTTTCAATAAAGCTTTGCAAATGGATCTTACCTTGAGTCCTGCTTCGTTACACAAATAGTCTCTGTTTGTGTAATCTGTTTGAAAAGAGAGATGTCAGGCGTCGAGAATCACCTCATTATCCACTAATGTGGCTAATGTGGTCAAAGGCAAATTCTGAGTTGCGACTGAGTTCCATGTAAACAGTCAACGCCGCCTGCTGTCAACAACTCGGAAAAAAACCCGCATCATTTAGTCAGATTTATGCATTTTTCATTATTTTGAGATGCAGTGAGGAATAATGCTAGAAGAATTTACCTCAGAGGAAGAGTACGACTGGTTTCAGTTCCATTTCGAGGATCAAGGCGAGGATTGTGAATGGTAAGTTCTGTATTCTTAAATCCTTTTTTTCTAATTGCGACATAGTGTCTGTGAATATTAAACTGCAAAAAGACCATTTAAATATGAATCCTACATGTTCTGTGTGTCTCTGTATGAATGGTGCAGATGTGTGGTTTCGTTTACTACACAACTTACATTAATAAACGTATTGGCTTTCCCCAAACTATATTGCTATACTGAGATGAGTGAAATCAACTGAAATATGTAATAACTATTTTAATGATGTATTTAGTACCTTTCTGGGCCTTGACAGTGGTAATTAAATTGCTGTATATGGAGGAGTCAGAGAGCTCTCGGATTTCAGCAAAAAATATCTTAATTTGTGTTCCGAAGATGAACGAAGGTCTTACGGGTTTGGAACAACACGAGGGTGAGTTTTTAATGACATAATTTTCATTTTTGAGTGAACTAACCCTTTAACGCGTTGTGTTCATATTCTGGATTCATCTGCTTACCTGTATAACGTATGCATCATCAATAAGGTGTATACTGAATTTGATCTTTTAATACTACTGTTTTAGTACATTAAGGCACTTTAAGTGTTTTTCACGTTAGCGTTTTAGAATGTCCCACTGTTTTTAGTGATTGAAATACTTCAGCAGGTGCTGTATATAGATCACATGTGCTTGCATTTTATACACATTTTTTTCATCTTTTGAGATTGAAAATTGACAGGCCTGTAATGCAGTTCTATCGATGTTTTGCCTTGCACCAGTCACATGACTGATAACTATAAATAGGGGGGAATTCAGGTTGATGTCTACTCGTAAAAAAAGAATGTGAAGAATTAATAACGCTCAAAATGATATAAATACGATGTAGTTCCATGAGAGCAGATTTAAAAACTCAAGATGGCCTGAATACCCTGCAAACTTCACACAGCACTATCTTACCTTCTGTCACACTGACATGCTGTTGACTATGCCATGTAGCCCAATAATTACTTAAGCTGAAGACAGCGATTAAAGCACACAGTAATCCTTGAGTGATCATGCACACAAGGCTTATATCATTTGAAGATGATCTCAAAGTAAAGTACAAGGCATTCAAACCATGAGCAGGTCATTCAATTCAATCTCTAATGCGATCAGTCAGTTCTAGCATGAATCAGCAACATGAATCAGAATTTGATCAGCTCCGAGAAAAAATATGACTCAACTCTGACAGGCCTCTTTGCTAAAGAATGATGAGCCACCTAAGAGTGGAAACCCACAAATTGGTTTGGGAAGGTGTCATACTGCCAGGAATAATTATCAATCCAACGATAACATTAAAAACCCTGCATGATCTTATTTTCACTGTGAGGAGAAGAAAGCTCTATGTGGTTGAGCGTGTGACATCGGTCTATAAATCAAACAGAAATGTGTGACAAAAACCCAGAACCGCTGTATATAATGCCCAGCCTTGAGCAATTTAACACAACTCATTCTGAGGATAAATTGCCATTTAGGTTACTGAACGTGCAGAATACTGCATAGAAAAATCTGCTGAGCAGCAACAGAGTTTGTTTGCAACATTTGAAGTGGAAAAGTGTAATAGCCTATACTATTACTGTTGCACATCATAATAATAATAGACAGATCCCACAACTTTATTCACATATGCTTTGTGTATGAGAGAGTGTGAATGAATAGGTGTTTATATTCAGCTGTTTTGATTAAATTGGACGGAAAATTTGGAACCGTTCCACTCAATCTTTGCTGGCTGTCTGCATTAGATAGATATGTCTAGCATTCAATCACCACACAATGACTTCTTTGCCAATTTTATGGTGGGCCATGAATCAGTTATTTGTAATCTATGGGGTGTAGATTTGGGTATAGATGGAAGTCTACCAGAGTTAAAAAGCTACTGAATAATCCCTATAATTCTGTAGTACTCAGAGTGATTAAATGCAATATAAGTGCTGAATGTTGCTGTGCCATGTTTCATTTGTAAAATAAAAACATTTCATTTCCCTTTATAAAAACACTTGCAGATTCAAGTCGCAAGTAAACTGATGCAGTGGGTTGTTCAGTTAGGTAACGCGGTCCCACTCGCACTCGCACAATGATGCAGGTTTTTTCTGTTGTTTCAAACCTACTTTATGTAAGTGAGGAAAGGTTATTGCAAGCAATGTTTTTAAATGGAGATTGTGCATATTCTGGCAGGAGTGGACTGATGTGACTTAGCGCTTAACAAGAAAAATTAAAAAGTGGTTAATTTTGATATTAATTGGTATCAATCTAAACACAGTCAGTAGTTAGTGAATGTAAACGGTCTGAGCAAAAAATAAGTTTGTCATGATAATGTGTACATGCAGCTTAAAATATCAATATTAAAGGGATAGTTCACCCCAAAATGAAAATTTTCTCATTTTTTACTCACCCTCAAGACATCCTAGATGTATATGACTATCTAATTTCAGACGAACACAATCTGAGATTTATTTAAAAATATCCTTAGTCCTCCAAGGTTTAGGGAGCTAGTTATTTGAATTTATAAAGTTTTAAATATGGATATTTTTCTTACAAAAATGCAACGCTTCGCTTCAAAAGGCCTTTATTAACCCACTGGAGCTCTATGGATTACTTTGATTATGGATGGATGCATTTTTTTTTTTTTTTTTTCAAAATGCAGGCCCCCATTTACAACCATTATAAACCTTGGAGGACTAAGGATATTTTTTAAAAATATCTCCAATTGTGTTCATCTGAAAGAAGATAGTCATATACACCTAGGATGGCTTGAGGGTGAGCAAATCATGGGAGAGATTGCTAATTAATTGTTTTGGGAATAAAATGTGTAATGATAAAATGTGTAAAATGCTGTTGGAGTCCTAAGCCCAAGCTGTTCTTTTTTTTTCCTTCTTTTTTTAAAGATTTCTTCGTTGTCTATCTCATGACACCAAGAAGAAAGCAAGATCACATTAGCTTGTTTGAATTCACACAACCTCTTGAAGTGGGAATATCAGCAAAATTCAGACACTTTCACAGGTAAGACTCTCAGCTGTTATATATATACAGGCAGGAAAACTAATACGTTAGAGATTTATACGTATGCCTATATGTATCAGTTTGGTTGATTTAAAATCATTATAATATTCTGTGGGAAAAAAAGTCAATATTAATTTTAAGATTTGTTAAAAAAATTTTTTTAAATGTATTATTTTTGTTATTAAATTCTTAGTGTTTTTAAAGCTTAACTTTCAGTAAGCGTAAAAATAGGGGAAATGGGCTAGCACAATAAAGTACAATTGTGTATAAATGGTATAATACTAAACCTACATCCTTGAACCTAATCCAATAACTATTAACTCAACTTTTGATGAGTTCTGACTTGTAGATAATTGCAGTCTGAACTATTGAATGGATTGGTTGTTGAAAGAGAATTACCTTTGTTGCAGCATAGTTTTCCCACTTATATATACAGTACACACACACATAGCTTTAAAGCAGGTTAACAGGACAAGGCTGGAATTGCCAACATTTCTGAATGTAAAGAAAACATATAAGCATGTCCTTGTAATGTTCCTAGTAATGTTCCAAAGGCACTGAAGGAGAAATATCATTGGCTCTGTTTATGCTCTGGATGAGTACATCATCAAAATCACCAGACAGCTCGGCTCGCCCTGTCTCACATCCTCTTGCATCACACACATAACAACAACACACACAAATCTTTATGCCATGAGTGTATCTCTCAGGAGTTTCAGAAGAGAAAGCAAGGCTCAAAGAGGAATCTCACCAGCAGGAGTTCAGTGCTGCTAGAAACAGTGTGTATGTGTGTGGAGGTGGGTGGCTGGATATAGTGAGGTTGCTATAGTGCTACATAATTATTTTGGTCTCAAGTTTGTCTTTCCTGTCCAATGTTGCTCGGTTCCAAAAATCTGATGTGGGTTTTCTTGGAAAGGTATAGCAAAAATGATCTCATCAAAGTTATTGAGATGACACGCCATGTTGCTCTTGTCGTTTTAATTACAGCTGTTTTACTGCCTAACAAAAGCCAAATCAACAGCTTCTTAAAGCTGAGTAGCCGTTTATCAAAGCATCATTCGGAATGATCCACAAAGGAGAATGTGCTTGCTGATTATATAGCTAGTTAATTATATATCCTCCTAGGAACCATCCCAAATCATATGTCAGCTTTAATCCAAGATGTCAGATTTTCTCCAAAACCCACAACTGGCACAAAAATGAATGGAAATCTCAAAGGCTTTCGAAATGCCTTTAAACAGTGAATCTTATTTAACTCGCTAAATCACACGAGGCGCAGGTACAAGACATCAATGCCCGGCCGCGTCAGATTGTATCCGATTTCAATACCATGGAGTGTTTAACATTCATTTAATGTTAGGCAGTCACTGAGTCACTTACTCTATTTTTGCTCTTTCAAAGGAAACGAAGAACACTGAGAGATTAATGATAGCATCTAAAAGGACAATGGACATCAAGCCTAAACATGACAGGCAGCCCATAGGGTAATCGGACCATCTCTGAGAATATGAAGCCTCATTGATTTCCGTGTGATGTCTGGCTGCTTTATCCACTCATTCATTCCTCTTTCTATTCTCCCATGAGGCACCATTGTGTGGATCTCGCTGACAGAGCTGAAGTATAAGCCTAAGCTCAGAGTCCCTGCACTCCACCGCCTTAAGTAACAGCAGCGGAGATCCACAGGGGTTTGTGTTTACAGTTGTTTCTTGTTGTTTTGTGCACCACATCACTGAGATAATCATCAGTGGTTTATTTCATTCTGACCTTTAAAGGGCATCTGAATATGAGTCAGTTAAAACATGAGCAGGAAGGAAAAAGTCTGAATTCCTCAGCATACAAATGATGTGTTTGTGGTGCTCATGTCATGTTCTGCTGATTTGAAGAAAGACAGTGAAAGCGAAGTTTTGACACCACCTTGTTTGTTTATTGAAATATATTCTGGACATTTGATTAAACATGCAAGTGCAGCTCCTATCTCTTTGAATGGGGAATCAAACTAATGCGCATGCGCAGTCCTGAAGTGCGCGTCGCTTGTATTTCAGAATGCATAATTGTTTTCAGTGCTGTGGGGAGCATACAAGAGCCCCTTTTTCAATACATTTACCTTTTACCTTCATGTGGTTTGCCATGTCCATGTTTTATTGTTCTTTGGTGTGGTTCATAAAATGAAATTGAGTGAATCAATTCCAGTTCAATCAACTGTTGTGTACTGTAGATTAAACAGTGTTTTAGTCTTCAGGAAGACGGAGAGCTAAATTAGAGATTCTCTTGCATGTAAATTCATTTCAACTTGAAAAATCAATGAAAAAAATATGATGGGTAAAAAATATGATAAAATATATGCCTTGTTTTCTTGTAAGATTGCCTTTTGGCTGACACATTTGGCTTCTTAAACAATGGCTGGGATTTACATCTGGGAAACAAATAAAACCACTTTATTTTACGAAAGCTTTTATAGATTTTACATTCATGGTAATGTTGCTAGTGGAACATGTTCACGGCTCAGATGAAATTGCCTCTGACCGATATACACTGTGTGGCTCTCTAGATGCCGTAGATAAGTAAATACTTAGCAAAAAAAATACAAATAAAACAGTTGACAGTTCATAACCAGTTGCCATGGTTTTGCTTGTGGTAATCAGCTGCGTAAATGAATTGCTCACAATGCCTGAAATGTTACAATGGCATGTTATACAAGGACAAAACAAGTACACTTGCATAAACACTCATCTAAATACAAACATATGCACTTATACAAAGAGAAATGTACTCTCATAGTTTATTTTACTAATATGGCTTCTTGCTTTTATAAGGTTCTGCTTTTTCTAATAATAAGCCCCTTATGATCTGAACGTAAGTACACTGCTGCAGAATCTGATAAGGGAGTAAGATGCCACTCACCAATTTTGTGCCAAGAATGGGAGCACAAGTGTGTTGTTGATTTGCTACACTTGTGAGGGCCAATTTCCTGAAAATCTCCTCACAAATATTATAAACCTTTCAAGTATACTTGTGAGTATGGTACTTACTTGGTACTAAAAAGCTTTATTAAGGAACAGAATAATGTCTTTTTTGCATCTTTTTGACAGTGAGAGTCCTGACTAACTTGCCATAGGCAATAAAAGACATGACTAGAGAGACTATTAAAAAGAATGTATGTTGGTATAGTTTCTGTTTAATGTTCATCATTGTTCTAATTTAACTTGTATGGTGATCACTGAACAATAGGGGTGTAATGGTACACAAACATGACCTGTTGAAGTCACGGTTCGGTACAGGTTCAGTACAAAAATTGCTTCTTTTTTCTTCTTTTTTATTAAACTGGTTTATTGAACAAACTCTCTCTTTAAATAAATTCAATTATAATTAACAGTTTCTCAAGGATAACAAAATCTATCTCAGCTAATGTTGTCAACTATATAAAGGGAGCCATTTCTTACACATCACTATAATGTTAAAGGTTACAATTAGCAACAGAGCTTAAACTATTACATTCAGTTGCTATTTATTTTTAGATATAATAACCAACACTCAAAATACAAAACAAAACAACAAAAAAAACATGCAAATTGCACATAAGGCAGGTTTTGCATTAACTTCTAAATCTTCTAATTTTCAATTACTTTTCTACTCCAATTCATTTTTGAAATATGATAATTTACACAGTTACTGTCATTTTCATGATACATTTATTTAAACATATATTAGATAATTAAGACATTACTAACAGGTCAAGTAAATATAATGAATATATAAGCTAAAATAGTGCATATACTGTATTTAGTGATACGCTCCCATTTCTCTAGTGAACTAACATGCTGTGGACAATAAATGACTTGCCTAAGGTAAATGTAATGCTATGCAAGATATTATTCTCAAGCTGTTTTATTGATGTCTTTCCTCGGTTTAAACACTGGTTGAGAGATTACATGTAAATATATCTATGCATAGATCATCTGTTGTTCTTCTTGTGGCAGTTAGCAAACAGCATTGCATTACCGCACATGCCCCCTTCTGGACTGGAGTGTGGATTGCCTGTGACCGACTGTATTTGTCGTCTGCCTGCATACACCGAACCGTGACATCCGTACCATGACGGTTTGGGACCAACACATGTACCGTTACACCCCTACCCCAACAGTAATCATCATACATTTTTGACAATTAAAGCACTATTTTTATGTTACCCTTAAAAAAAAATCATATTTGAGCAATTCAAAATAATGTGTACATTGGTGTGAGGATGGGAAAATAATCTTTGCTCTTTAGCAACCTGTCACTCACATAAGATCGCATTAACAAACAACAACCATCCAATGATCCAATCAATTCCCAATGGACAAAATCAAGTCCAAGTTCAAGAAGCCGTTTCACTCAGATTTGCCACAAGAAGAAAGAAAAGATGATTGCAATTTCAGTTTTTTCCCAAATTTTACTTGGCCATGGCCATGTTGCTTCTATCTCCAAACATAAAGTGAACAGTTTTCTGCTCATTTTTCTAATAATAAGCCTCTCATGATCTGAACAAAAGTACATTTCTGCAGAAAAGTACATTTCAGGGCAGAAAGACGTCACTCACAGAGCTTTTTGTGCCAAGAATGGGAGCGCAAGTGTGTACTTGATTTGCTACACTTGTTAGGGACAATTTCCTGAAAATCTCCTCAAATACCCTCAAAACTACTTTCAAGTATGGTCTTTGCTAGTAAAAAAAAAAAGATTTAAAAAAAGTATTTTTCCAGCTAGATTAGGGTTATCTGAAGAAATAAGTTTGGTCAGGTGTGTGTGCTGAAGTTTTGAAGGACACACTGTCACTCTCCCCATGGAGTCTTTAAACAGCTTCAAGCTGTCACCCTTGGTAATCACTGCTAACTACAAGTCCTCAGACAAGCTGGCGAACAGACTCTGCCTGTCAAAACACTCAGTGATACACACAAATATACGCTTATTGTATACAGGCAAAGCAACCACTTTGAGAAGCCTCTGTCAACCAATACTGTGTCCATGAAATATTTGTCAATTCGAACCACTTTGCAGCTCCTAATGTAGAGCTAATTCTGTCAGGAGGGTCTTTTTAAGGTGAAGCACTCAAATTACAACTCTGAATGAAATGAAAATGATGGTGGGCTTGTGAAAGCTTCTAGGGCAGCTCTTATGATGGATACAACGCTGATGACAGAAGCGGCCGAAGAGTCTGGAGAATACTAATGACAAGGGCCTGTGGCGGCAGACACCACGACAGAGCTCATTTTCATGGGGAATAAGGGGAAGGTTACAGGTTTGTTTGGTGAATATGGAGGGATTTATGGGTATATGTGGAAGAAATGTCAGGTTCACTGATCCATTCATGTTTTTTAGCCTAGTGTAATGTAGCCTATTTGTAAAGTTACAGAACAATTCCAAATTCGATCTTATCGGTTTTGAGATCACATATGGAAGCCGACTGCCTATGCGGTCAAATTAAGAAAGTTATTTCCCATCAGGTTATAAAGCAATCAGGGCAGAATCTCCCAAAAGCTTCAGCTTCATTAAACATTATCACATTTCTCTGGAGGAAAAAGCATAAAGCTCTAATTCCAGTCTGCCATTAAAAAAACAGAAATTGACAGAAATCAATGTTGTGCAAAATCAGTACATTGCGATATGGAAGTGACATCGTGCAGTAAATAAGGCCTGATGAAACATTTAATTTGCCTATAATAAGTGAAATTTCTTGCAGAGGTTAAAATAGAACTCAATGCCTTCAAAAGCCCACATCTTGGCATTTAAATCAAATACTGGCCTGTGATTTAAATTTAAATGCGCTGAAGTTAATGAATCTGGTGCGGGACTCGAGGGAAAGACACTTGTGCATTTTGGGACATGGAATCGATGACTAAACTTAAAGAATTGTGACTGGCATTTTTCAGGTTTATGTGCTTCAATAAATTCACTCAGTAGTTCCTTTCGTTTTTGCACACAAGGGACCCACTCTTCTGGTATGCTAACTTTGATTAACTTTATGTGATTTGAAATTAATTAAAATCTGTGATAAAGAAATCTAAGCTAAATTATTCCCTTATAATCACATCAAGTCACCAAAGAACGTGTCACATCAAACTCTTCAAAACTGTGTAACTCCATTTGTTCTCATTAAATTGCAGTTTGCTGTCTGGTCTTTCTCCAGAGGTTCATAGAATATTCTCAGTGATTTCACAGCGTTTTAGTGCCTCCTGCTCACCCAGAATCTCGTTCCAGCTTTCTGCAGGAATCTATCCAGCTATCTTTCCAGCATTAATTCACGTTAAAGTTACAACTCTTTTATTAAATATCTTATAAACAATACAATTGATGTGAACAATTGAACATTTAAATAACCACAGACACATTTTAGGTTTTTAATTTTTATTATTTGTAAATTCAAAATCAAAAGGTTTAGCCAATAATGTTCAAAAAGTTTGGGGTCAGAGTTTTGTTTGTTTGTTTGTTTGTTTGTTTGTTTTTTGACAAGGATTCATTAAACAAATTAAAATCGACAGTAAAGACATTTTACAAAATATTACAATAGTAATATATATTTTAAATAAATGCTGTTCTCTCAAAAAATCCTGAAAAAATGCATCACGGTTTTTACAAAAATATTAATATTAAACTGCTTTCAACATTGTTAATAATAAGAAATTATTCTTGAGCACCGAATCAGTATATTAGAATGATTTCTGAAGGATCATGTGACACTGAAGACTGAAGTAATGATGCTGAAAACTCACCTTTTAAAAATTCACAAATAAATTCAATTTTAAAACATAAAAAACTGTTATTTAAAACTGCAATAATACACAATTTTTCTGTTTTTACTGCAGTTTTAATAAAATAAAAAAATGGATTCTTCTGTCAAAAACATTTATAAATTTACAGATCCCAAACTTTTGTAAAAGCACATTGTGTTTGTTTTAAAGACCTATGTGCTATCTGTATGTGCTAGTACTTATAATGTGTTAATAACATTTTTATAGAAATTGTAAAATGTTACATTATTTGAAAAAAATATATTTAACATTTTTGTTTAAACAAGTTGTTTTTAAAAGTCTCTTTGTCTCTGATGCATTAATTATTTAATAACATAATTGCTTCTTTTACCTCAAAACAAGAATTTAACCATTCCTGATTTATATTTATTCATTTATTTATTTTATTTTTTATAAAAGTATGTATTTTGAGAAAGCTGTCCATTTTTCCTCTGCAGTAGAAGATAATAGTAAATAATGCAGTGGTGCTTTTGTCAGCAATGTTGAATTTATGTTGCCATAAATAGAACAACTATAAAGAGGACAGTCATAGAATTATGGGTAAGGGCCAAAGGTCACCACTCATGATAAATGGATGTAACATCACACACTGAATAGTTAAAAAATAAATAAATAAATAAAAAGCCCTTCTGCTAATACTTCTAACAGCAAGTAGCAAAGCAATAGATGTGGTTTATATCTCTAAATATCTCTGGTGTTAAATCTCTAAAATTCTGTGACTCTTTTTCCTTATTGCCCCTCTCTGTTTGGCCTTAAGAGGAAAGCAGCACATGATAAATGTGTTCTTGGGACTCAGTGAGGCAGAATTAGGTATGTTAGCAGCCTCAGGAATACACAGCATACAAAGAGAATGGAATGGTTTTAACATTGATGTTTGATCACACTGTCAGAGTGGGATTAATGAGGTTTGATCTCAAACTTGAGGCTTTGGTAGACTTCATGCGTGTGTGTGTACAAGTGTGAGGCGGTTACGTAAGTGTGTTGCACAGGCAGTTTTTAATCCTCTTCAGAATCGAGAATCTGCCCCATGGTGGTTTTCCTTCCACCTGTCTGATAATATTCATTCATCATGTTCACTCTTTTATTTATCTCTATTTTTCATCATTTCCTCTATTCTTCCTTCTTTTCTTTCTATGCTTTACCTCTCTCTTACACACACACATCTGTACTGGCAATGATGGAGTCATCTTCAGCTCTGCTGACAGGAAGTCTGATGAAGAGGATCAGGGTGCTGTCCAGCACCTCAGGGTTGTCAACTCCAATCCTGTATCGCAAACACACACAGAGATGTGCGCACACACAAGTACAGGTTGATTCTCACGCTCTGGCAATTAATCGCTCTGAGACAGTCAACAAAACTGAAGTTCAGCTCTGCATACAAGTGTGTTCTGCCTTTTACAGTGGCTCCTATAAGTTGAATTTTTAACTCTGCAAACACGCAAAATGTCAGAGAGCATTAAAGGCTTGAATTATGCGTACTGGTTGCTCTTTTATGCAATTATCATGAATGGAGAATACAGCTTTCTAGCTCGAAAAAAAGCACACCGATGGATCACCGAATCAGTGAGTTGAGCTTGAAAACTGATCTGTCCGATTTGTGAATGAATTAATTCCGGGACAGAACTGCATAAATGATTCATTGTACAGGTTTGATTCAAAAGAACACTTAATGAACAAACGACATATTTGGGTTCTTTTTGAAACTTAAAAGAATCAGTCTCCATCAGTGTTGGGGAAAGTTACTTTTAAAAGTAATGCATTACAATATTGCGTTACTCCCTAAAAAAGTAACTAGTTGCATTAGTTAGTAAGTTACTTTTTATGACAAGTAATGCATTACTTTTTCTCACCTGGGCTGGGCTTGCTTGTTTTTTTAGTAGCAACAAAAAAAAGTTCTATTTTTGGCAAATGTTGAGGCCCTTTCACACCAATAGTGAAATGAATAAGCCTCAGTCTGAAGAAAATGCATATTTACACCTGTACAGTAGAGGGCGCAGCTCAAACAAACCTTTCAGCTGTGCTGCCATTCTGGATTAAAGAAGAATAGATCGAAGTTCAACACTCTTATTTCTAAATCTAATCATAATCACTCTTATTTCTAAATCTAAGTA
The DNA here is from genome assembly GCA_003731715.1 of Anabarilius grahami. NCBI lineage: Eukaryota > Metazoa > Chordata > Actinopteri > Cypriniformes > Xenocyprididae > Anabarilius > Anabarilius grahami. Next base: position 13,704,084 of record RJVU01051648.1, read on the forward strand.
ATTTTTGCTTAATAGTATGGTTGATTTATCATTGAAGGTCAGCAGCAAAGTCAGTGGTTAATAAAGTGAGATTAAATACATAAAGTATATTTATGTAATTTAATATATTATAAAGTTTGCGTAAAATTCAGAGATTGCATTTCACCGTTTTTATTCATTTTGAGGAATACTGAATGTTTTCATGCAGGTGAGGTGAGTAAATACCTGCTCACATTTAGTCTAGAGCTACAATACCCATCATGTTCACACAGCGCACACAACACCTCTGCACTTTATTTCTCTCAACATGGGGACAGGAGAGCTGCCAGTCAATAAATGTGAAAAAGTAACTTGCGTTACTTATTTGAAAAAGTAACTTAGATATTTTGTTGTAAACTGAAAAAGTAATGCGTTACTTTACTAGTTACTTGAAAAAGTCATCTGATTACATAACTCAAGTTACTTGTAATGCGTTACCCCCAACACTGGTCTCCATTAATTGTAACTGCATAAAATAAAATCACTTGTAATCATCATGTAATAATGAAATGACAGAAATTGTTGTGAAAAGTTAAATGAGTGGAATCTAAAATGTTATTGCAACATATGATAAAAAATGAGGGTGAGTAAATGATGACTGGATTTTCCTTTCTGGGGGAACTATTCCTATACTGTACAAAGTGTTCTTAACTGTGACAGTCTATGTTTCCAGGTCATTTATAAAAAACACATAATTAGAAAGTATTGATGAACAAGTGCCTAAAATCAGCACATGCTAATTAAAACAATTTTAGTCTACTGGTGCAACTGAGACAGCTTGCAGTAATTACTGTCACATGTAAATTTCTCTATATTTATGGCTAAGAGAGCAGCTTTCCTCATATGACATGATATTGATTTGCATACTTGAACAATCCATTATAAAAATGTGTTATTCATAAGGTAGAACGCTGAATGCATTTCATTTCGTGAGTACATTATCTGAAACACACTTGACTGGGACTTTGTGATGTTCTACAGTGATATACTACTATATATGCAACTATTGATACTCCTTTAGGAAAAAAAATATTGCAGGCGGATAAATAGCCTACGTTATAAAATTATTATCTTTGGGTTTATTACCATATTACTCAACAGAGCTTCTCAATGACAGCAAAGTACCTCTAAATGACTTTCCCGTGCCTGCTCTTCTTCTGAAAGCACAAAATCACGACGACGTTTTTGGCTCAGCTGGCTGACTTTGACGGCAGGCTTGACGCACCTGAACGCTTCAATCCTTCCCACACATGGACACACCTGTTCGCTAATCCATTAGACACAGCGGAAATGTGGGCATGCTGTGTAGATTTAGTAAACAAAGAGCTGAGAAGGGCAAGAAACTCGAGTCATCCATATGAAGAACTCCTCCAGACCTTCATATTGCATCTGTTTTTGTGCTATTATCATGACACAGATGTTTTTAAAACTATTCAAATCATTTTTGTTTACTGAAATTGAGCTTAAATAATGTAAAATAAAATATAAATATTAGATGAAAAACTTAAAAGAAAATTAAAAATGTTGCCTTGGCAACTAACTTGAGATAAAAAAAGGTTATGATCATATTAGCAAGGCAACAAAGCATAGCTCACACAGAAGTCACTTTCAAATCAAGCAGCTTTCAATCTTTTATGGGAAAATTAAACAACATTTTATCAAACTTTGATAAGTGCCTTAATCTTTTAAACAACCAAGAACATAGTGATCAAACTACATTATATATAAAAATCATCTGTCAAGTTTATAATATATATTACATTATATTACAAATTGGATGACAACTGGATGGCCCTCATCTCAAGATCACTCATTTAAAGTTCATCTATTGCCAAAATTATGAAAAAAAGTCAAGATCAGTCAAGAATAGAAAATTATTGAACATATTTAAATCAGGAATGTCAGAATTGAATGTGTAGTTTGTGCATAAAACATGTCCATCAAAATCAACATGTTGAACGCTCCTCTCTCCCTCTTCTCTAATTTTTTTTTTTTTTGACAGACATCGATATTGTGACATTCAAATGATGTGGATTTTAAAACAGATGGAATGTAATGTAATAATTATTTATTTCTTATCACTGGATTTAGACATGCATTGATGCCTTTCTACCTTAGGCCTAGTACACACATACACGGGTATTTTTATAAACAGAGTTTTTCCTCCTTCATTTTAAAACAAAATTCCATCCACACAAGCACAGTTAAAAAAAAAATCTCTATACACATGAAAACGCAAAAACACGCTATGAAGCTCTGTCAAAACTCATGTTGGCCAATCAGAAGCCTGCCCTGAAAAAAAAGTTTACTACCAGTTCCGGTAATCTAACAACATTTTCATAAGCATTTTATTATTATTATTAATGCCATAAACCAGAACAATACAATGAGACATATTCATTCAAAGTAAAAAACATTGTCATAAGCAGTGACCTGCGTAGTATTGCATTCTGACGCCTCTGTTTCCGCAATATAATGGGAGAACTGTGCATGTATCTGTATACATGTTATAAGCCCTGTTAGCATAGTTATTAGCAGCAATATTTTGGCTACGTCCATCATTGCACAAACTCGCTCATGTAAACAAAGGAGATAGCGGCGCACAATCTGACGTCAAACAAAGGAGATAATGTTGCGTTCCAGATGAGGTTGGACGTGGGAATATCCCAATTTAAATGTCCCACTTCAGACCTAAGTGTGTTCCAGTCATCACACGTCACGTTCACACGTTGACCATGTGGTGTCACCACAAAACAAGGAGAGCAAATCGCATTTTTGTGTCAGCTATGGCAAAAACAGATTAAAAATAACTTTAAAACAGCTGACGAAAAGTAAAAACTAATGTATCATTACATAAACTAATGTCAAATGTTAAAGTTTGTTTTTAGGTTTATGCTCATTAGAAACAGGACTTGCCGACATCTTGGAAGTGAAGCCCTCAGGTTCTCCACATGATGCTGTTCCTCCTCGGCTTTTTAAAGAGGTCTTTCCTACTGTAGGGCCATATGTTGTTGCAGTTGTTAATAGCAGTCTGGGGTCCCACAGGGCTCAGTTTTAGGCCCTCTTCTCTTCTCTTTGTATTTGCTCCCACTAGGTTCAATAATCAGGAAACATGGCATGTCTTTCCACTTTTACGCAGATGATAGCCAGATTTATGTGCCTCTTAAAAAGAACGACACTTTCAGACCGTTACTTGAGTGTCTTGCTGATATACAGGCCTGGATGTCTCTTAATTTTTTTAATTTTAATGTAAAAAAGACAGAGGTGATGGTTTTGGGTGGCACCATTGGGACCCCTTCTGTTGATTTGGGGGCCTTGGCCCAGTACAACAAACAAACAAACAATCACTAACCTAGGAGTTAAAATCGACGCTGACCTCAAGCTTGACAGTCAGATCAGGGCAGTCGTTAAATTAAGCTTTTTTCAATTGAGGCAGCTGGCCAAAGTAAAGCCATTTCTTTCGAGGCAACACTTTGACACAGTAATCCACGCCGTTGTTACCACTCGGCTGGATTACTGTAACACACTGTATGTGGGGGTTAGTGGGTCTTCTGTTGCTCGTCTGCAGATGGTTCAAAACGCTGCAGCACGTCTGTTAACAGGAACACGCAAATACGAGCACATTTCCCCTATTTTAGCCTCACTTCACTGGCTGCCCATACATTTTAGGATCCATTTTAAAATTCTCTTATTTGTTTTTAAATCTCTAAATGGTCTTGCTCCACCCTACGTTTCTGAGCTGTTACACCCTTATAGACCCACCCGTTCTCTCAGGTCAGCTGATCAACTGCTCCTGAATGTGCCCAAAACAAAACGGAAGCTTAGAGGGGGCCGTGCCTTTGCTGTGGCAGCTCCTAAAATGTGGAATGATCTGCCACTGCCCATTAGACAGACCTCTTCATTGTCTTCTTTTAAGTCACTTCTTAAAACCCACCTTTTCTCTTTGGCGTTTGACACTTGATTTTGACATTTGTTTCTTAATTTGTTTTTCTTGTTTTTATGTCTTGTATGAGTTGAGTATTTTATGTTTATATATTTTTCTGTACAGCACTTTGGTCAACTTCGGTTGTTTAATTTTACTTTGATTGATTGATTGACGTCAAATGACGCGTCTTGCTGAGGTCGGGGTTGATCAATGTACCCCGACAACAGCGGTCGAATGTCCCACTTTGAGTGATGTTCCAGACATTATTTCCTAGAAGGAGGTAGGAAAAATCCAAATTCCCATATGTCGGCGAAAACCGCATAGAAAAAGCTGTGGTTTTGAAAATACCCGTGTTCAGAATGAATCCTCCAAAGGCTTAAGCTTTCAGATGCAGCCACAGATCCAGTGAAAAGTGGAAACAAGGAACAGGTGGGGTTAATCAATTGTGACCCTGGACCACAAAACAGTTTTTTGAAATTGAGATTTATACTTCATCTGAAAGCTGAAAGCTTTCCATTGATGTATGGTTTGTTAGGATAGGACAATATAGGCCGAGATACAACTATTTGAAAATCTGAGGGTGCAAAAAAATCTAAATATTGAGAAAAAGTTGTCTAAATGAAGTCCTTAGCAATGCATATCCACTCACAAAAAGAATTTTTTGATATATTTATGGTAGGAAGTTTACAAAATATCTTAATGGAACATGATCTTTACTTAATATCCTAATGATTTTTGGCATAAAAGAAAAATCTGTAATTTTGACCCATACAATGTACTGTATTGTTGGCTATTGCTACAAATATACCCTTGCGACTTATGACTGGTTTTGTGGTCCAGGGTCACAAATAACAAGCTGAGTAACCATGGAAACAAATAGGAACATACCTATAAACTTGTTTATTAAACTGTTGCATAAAAGTAGTTACATGTGCAGTCATGCTGCCGCTTTATCTGTTTTCAGCTTGAAGCCTTTGCAGCTAAAATGGAGCAAAACTAATTCTTATTTGCAAATAAGAATTTGCAATTCACAAACCCAATCTATTTCATATTCACAACCAAATTTACATTTACGAAACAAGATTCACAAATGCAAAGTACAATTCATAAATACACAAGTATGTTTGCACATTTCAGAAGTACAGCTTTGCAAATCCTCAAAGTTATGTAAAGTTATTCTTCTTGAAAACTCACATCTGCAATACACACACACATGATTTTCAAATGCAGATTTTTCAATCAATTTGTGCATGTAGAAACATTCAGAAATGTGCACACATACTTGTATATTTATGAACTTTGAATGTAAATTTGATGTGCATTAGCAATTTGTATTTTGTGAATATGAATTAGGTTATGAATTTGTGAATTGATGTTTGCAAATACATCAGATTTTGTAAATGAATTAATTTTAAGACCATGGAACACTTGGTGCAGAGAAGGGAAACAAATGTAAATGCGTCCTCATTATATGCCGTCTAATTTTTTTCTTGAAAGTGTAAAGTGTGGACGCGTTCCATCTTTATGTGCCAGACTGAAAGAAACTGTTGAGAAAATAAGGGCTCATTTGCTCTTGCTGAAGCTGTAAAAATGTGTTTTAGTTCTGTCCGAGGATGCACTGAGGCCTTCATGATCTCATACAGAATTTATGTCCACTGAGGCTGAACTTCAGAATACCTGAAATTTAGCAAGAAAGGAGACTTTCTGAGTGTCCTGGACTCTACAAAAATTGTCTCACAGTTCCAAGTCCCATGGATGACTCATAGGCCACAATCACCTGTGCCTCAAAACAAGTTCACTGATATCTCCCTAAACTTTATCATATTATATTAAAACTTTCGGGAATTATTTAATTCTGCATCTATAACTCTGCAATGAATCAGATTTTAAAACCTTGTCATTTTTCATCCATTCCCTGAATCGCTCTGTGCTGCCCCCTGACTTCTGGGTGGAGATACGCCCCAAAAAATGAAGCGCCAAACATGTAATTAGGCCTCAAATTAAACACCAATGCTACTTGTGCTAATATTTAGAAATGCTTTTTCTGGGCCCGCAAACTACACTGAATAAAGAATCTCCCTATAAATTAGCTGTTTGTTTGTTTGTGTGTGTGTGTGTGTGAGCTGTGCCAGCAAAAATCATTTGTGGCGTGTCAGCGAACTAAGACAGAAAGGAGCTTCAAGCCATCAGCCTCATCTGTTTTTCACACAAACGTCTTCCACCGTTCATTTATTTCCGCAAATTCACTGACTTTTGCAGCACTTTGCATAACTGATTCCATGACTCCTGATTGACACCTTCACACAAATTACTGTGTATCAGCGCCTCAACCGCTGTAAGCAGGCATTGTCAAATTACAAAAAATTATTCTAAGCCCTTCCAACACTGACATACATCGGGATTTAGCAAGGTTAACATGTAATTTATTCCGTGGGCAGAGCAATTAACATTTAAATCCATTAGCATGCCTGGATATACATATAAACCTGATGTCTCGCTGGTCTGTTTGACATGAGACACTAATTATACTCTAATAATTATTTTGTATTAGCATGTGCTTCTTCTAATACAGTCCTGCAGTGTGTAGACAATATGTGTCACACTAACAAGTGTCTGCTTTAATAAAGCAAACCAAAGCTAACCTCCATTTGATGGCTTGTTGATTAGCCAGTGGTTTATATCCAAGTGCATTGGATATGGTAGAGTACACTAATTGCAAGGGTGGTCTCCCTAGAGAGGGATAAAATACTATAGTCTATTGATTACTGAAGGTTGTGCTGTCCCAAGCAATATGTTGACATACAGTACATATTGTACTGTACAGGGTAGAAAGTGAAAGATTTTTCAGCTGTTAGATCTGTAAACTTTGTCCTATAAAATCTCACATAAGTGGAAATCATTGGGAACACTGAGCAGTTACAAAAAGAGAGGTGAAAAGGTTATTCTAATAAGTTTTTCCCCCTCATTGTGTTATGCATGCGTATTGTGTGTGGATTATTGAACCTTCATCCCTCTCTTACATGCACCAAGGAATAATGATTTAATGATTTCATTTTGTTCTATCGCTCACAGAAAGCAATCGACTGACTTTGGAAGACTTACAATACAGTCCTGTCGTATGAACTAAGAACTTTTAAAGGGTTAATTCAACCAAAAATGAAAATTCTGTCATTATTTACTCACCCTCATGTCATTCCACACCTGTAAGACCTTCGTTCATCTTCGGAACACAAATTAAGATATTTTGATAAAATCCGATGGCTCAGTGAGGCCTCCATTGACAGCAAGATAATTAACACCTTCCCAAAAAGGTACTAAAGACATATTTAAAACAGTTCATGTGACTACAGTGGTTCAACCTTAATGTTATGAAGCGACGAGAATACTTTTTGTGCGCCAAAAAACAAAAACAAAATAATGACTTTATTCAACAATATCTAGGCAAGGCAAGGCAATTTTATTTATATAGCACATTTCATACACAGTGGTAATTCAAAGTGTTTTACATAAAGAGGAAACAAATACGTTAGAGTAAAAATGGAATGCATAAGAAATAAAAATAACATAAAATGCATTAAAAATGAAATAAAAACAAGAAAAGGATTAAAAGAATAAAAAGATGATACATATAAAATAAAGTGCAATCAGTTCGGGACATAGCACAGTGCTCAATCAGTAAATGCATATCTAGTGATGGGCGATTTCAAAACACTGCTTGATGAAGCTTTACGAATCTTTTGTTTCGAATCAGTGGTTCGGAGCGTGTATCAAACTGCCAAAGTCACATGATTTCAGTAAATGAGGCTTCATTACGCCATAAGTGTTTTGAAATTTCAATGGTTCACCACTGGGGGGCGTGACTTTGACAGTTTGATATGTGCTCCGAACCACTGATTCGAAACAAAAGATTCGTAAAGCTTCGAAGCTTCATGAAGCAGTGTTTTGAAATTGAAATTCTTCGAATACAATACTGAGTCAGTGTTCTGACGTAGAAGTGCTGTACTGTGTCTCCAGCGTGAATAGCATATAAGAATGACAGAGAAGAGAAAAAATTGTTGAATAAAGTTATTTTAGTTTTGTTTTTGCACACAAAAAGTATTCTTGTCGCTTGATAACATTAAGGTTGAACCACTGCAGTCACATGGACTATTTGAACGATGTCTTTACTACCTTTCTGGACCTTGAATGTCGTAACTTTGCTATCTCTTGGGGATCAGAAATCTCTCTGATTTCATCAAAAATATCCTCATTTGTGTTCCGAAGATTAACAAAGGTCTTACAGGTGTGGAATGACATGAGGGTGAATACTTAATGACAGAATTTTCATTTTTGGGTGAACTAACCCGTTAACTGTTGCATCTCTTAGCAGCACCGTATATGTGTTCAGTTCCTGAATGAATCAGTGTGTTTGAATGAACCGGAGTGAACTGTCTCACTCATTTACTTTATCACAAAAATACTGCATTTTTAATTAAAAACAGTTATTAAAAAAACCATCTTTAAGAAAAATACATGTTTCATAAAGGTTAAGTTAAAATATGTTCTGTATAATACAATTCAGTGCTTTAAAAAAAAAAGAGACTCCTTTTAAAGTGTTGTTTGATCCATGAAAATATGGAGCTCAGTTTAATAATGAATATAGTAATTCAAAGTGATCTTTATATCTCAATACCAGAGGCCTTCTTTTAACTCTCAAACTTCATTCAGCATTGAAAATACCATGAGCAAGAAAAAACTGAAAAAAAAGACGAGAAAAAAGTCAGTTAAGGAGCAGCTGTGAAAGTACATGAATTCCTATTAGATGATAAAGAAACTTTTCTGAAGGTTGAAAATGAAAGAGAGGGAGAAAGCGAGAGAGGGAGGGAGACATAATGACATTTGACTATGTCCCTTGCAGCCATTAACAGCATGCTGGGCATGGAAAGTAAATCACAGCTTCATTGTGAAAGTGCAGGCCTTCTCCACAGCAACACTTCATCAAGTACCATGGTTATTTCCTCATCAAACTCTTCACTGTGAATGTGAGAAAAAAAAATCTAATTACCAGCATGTGCATGTGTGTTTGTGTCCATAAAATATGGCGAGTAACTCTTCAAGGGCAAGGTTCATTATCTCACATCCTATATAAACGTCAATACATTTACTGTACTGTATTTCAGTTCTGATGGTAATATATCCTCTGCGAATAGCTTTCCTGTTGTCCTCTTGTAATGGCTTTTTGATGACACTGCTCATGAAGTTCAACGATGTGGTGCCTCTGAAATTCATCATGAAAACCAGCTTTAACCAGCCTGAATTAATGTCTCCCAAGAAATTGTATTTAATTACACAACACTTTCTTAAATAATTATGTTAATTAAATAGAATGACACTGCTTATGTTCACAGATATTCACTGCATTTCTCTAAATGATTAAATGAGAAACACTTTGATGTTTATGCATAAATATTTCCCATATTTTTCATATTAATTCCAGTGTTACAGAGAGAAAAGGTTCCCTCCAAGACCACATCCATAAAGATTACTTCATTCAGCTTCATGGAAATTTGATACTAAATTAAAATGTGTAAGTCTAAGAAACTGACTGATTTTGTTTTTGTGTGTGTCTTTGGAAGCCTCAAATTTCAGCATATAAATGGTTTTAGTATTCAGACTTACTCAACTTTAGATATCATACAGTCACCTTTTATATCAGACAGACAGACAGACAGACAGACAGACAGACAGACAGACAGACAGACAGACAGACAGACATATTCTTCATGCTGTGTGCACTTAAGACTGAAAATATCTTATCCGATCCACATTTCAGCCCTTTTGCGGGTTTGTGTTCAGAAGCACAGAGGCATTCAGTTACATCATTGTTCTTAGAGAAAGATCTAAATCCTTTGTGCCTGACAGTTACACACTCATCTGCTTACGCTCAGACAGATGGTTTTTCTGTAGCCAAGCGACAGTTATAGAAGGAAATTGCATTTGGGTGATTACAAGAATCATCTGTGTAATATTAGAACAGGTATTTGATGTACGCCATTGTTTGACATGATAGTGAGCTGTTTTGCTAGAAAGCAGGTGTGAGAGATTGAGTGGTTGAGTGCTGAAACATGCTTGAATATGAATGGAATCTAAATGAACTGGACAGATGTAGCACATGTGGACATTAAAATGTGAAAAACAACTGCAGGCACATTTATTTGCATGGTTTATTTTTATTCAGATGCTTAAATAGTTTCTTTTTGCCATATGAAAGTCAAATTAAAACTTTTTTTTTTCATTTTATTACATAGACATTCACTTATCTAAAAATATGAAAATATAATCAAAATAAAGACTAAAATAAATATTAACAAAATTAAAATTTTAAGGCTGATGTGGTGGAAATGACATTTGTGAAATGTCTATAACAAAACTGATACATGTATATCTGTTGGATATTAGTGTTAGTGTATGTTAATGTTAGTTTGGATGTTAGTTGGTTGTTAGTGGACAAATTAATTAAAGGGTTAGTTCATACAAAAATGAAAATACTGTCATTAATTACTCGCCCTCATGTCGTTCCACACCTGTAAGACCTTCATTCATCTTCAGAACACAAATTAAGATATTTTTGATAAAATCCGATGGCTCAGTGAGGCCTCCATTGCCAGCAAGATAATTAACATTTTCAGTGCCCAGAAAGGTACTAAAGACATATTTAAAAAAGTTAATCTGACTACAGTGGTTTAACCTTAATGTTATGAAGTGACGAGAATACTTTTTGTGCACCAAAAAAACTAAATAATGAGTTTATTTAACAATATCTAGTGATGGGCAATTTCAAAACACTGCTTCATGAAGCTTCGACAGTTTGACAGTTTGATATGTGCTCCGAACCGCTGATTCGAAAAAAAAGATTCGTAAAGCTTCAAAGCTTCATGAAGCAGTGTTTTGAAATTGAAATTGTTGAATAAAGTCATTATTTTGTTTTTATGGCACACAAAAAGTATTCTCATCACTTCATAACATTAAGGTTGAACCACTACAGTCACATGAACTGTTTTAAATATGTCTTTAGCACCTTTCTGTGCATTTGAAAGTGTTAATTATCTTGCTGGCAATTTGTGTTCCGAAGATGAACGAAGGTCTCACAGGTGTGGAATGACATGAGGGTGAGTAATTAATGACAGAATTTTCATTTTTGGGCGAACTAACCCTTTAATCTAAACTAATGAGAGTGTTATTTAACAAAAAAAAATTATTTAAAACCCACAAGGCCAAAAGCTCCTAAAAGTTGAAAAAACACCCTTTTTGCTGCATTTTACACTCCCAGCACCTATGCATCTGTTTCTTTCCTCCGAAGGCTTGTGTAATTGGTCTATGAATGAACTTACTCCATGTTCCCTGAGACAGAGAATAAGTGGTCGAATTTTGATGAACGATGGACTCCAATCTCTATATTAAACCCAGGAGATTGCACTATCATTCCTATCTGTCTCATTAAACTATGTATGTTTTTCATAGAACCAAGGCACAATCTTAAGGCAGAATTTTGCATTGCAGTAGCAGCAGCATGCAGTGAATTCTAACATTCAATCGATACACTTATAATGTCAACAGGGACATCACTTAATAGTCAATTAATTATAGTTGTAGCGATTGATCGAGTGGAGTTTTTGTCTTCATACTGATGCTAGAATAAGGTCAAACAGAACCTTTGAGCAGTTATGTGTGGAATCAGAATAAAGAGAAGCAGTGAAAAAATAACTAATAAGAGCAAAAGAGTGTAACCAGGGGTGTACAAAGTACTGGAATATTGTATAGTATGGAATATGGATATTTTTATTCAGTTAAATGTCAAAGTATATTTGACTTTCTTTGACATCTACATTTAAATTTTCTCATTAAAGTAAATTTAATGCTCAAGCTGTGCAAAACAAATACATATTCTCATTTTCTCTTGAACAATACTGGACCCTACTGACTGTATTTAAAAAAAAAAACATATATAAACATATTCCAAACAGGTTTGGAACAATATGAAGATGAGTAAAAACACTACACATTTTTAAAACAACTCAAACATGCATTTTAGGCCTCATTTACACTAGTGTGTTTTCATTTTAAAACGCATACGTTTTGCTACGTTTACGCCATGTCGTTTTCATTACGCCGGCGTTTTCGAACCTCGAAAACAGACTTTCAGAAACACTGCAAACCCCATTTTTGTTTGAAAACCCCGGGGTTGCGTTTCAGTATAAATGGACCAAAATGGAGGCTTTTGAAAACGATGGCGTATCCTTGATGACCGTGTAAACAATAACATGGAGACTGAACTGCAGTCTTTGCTGGCTTTGTTGTCATTTTTAGCAGCCATTCTGCAGTTAAACTCAGCATTTTTTAAATACTGCAGCTGCCTACATGCGCAAGAGGCAACTGTTTACACTTGCATGCACATGCCCAGTGTGCATGAATGGTCATGTGACGTGTTTCCGGCCGTGTAGTGTAGATGGAGATAGTTTCTGAAACGCTGTGGAGTAGATGAGGATCATTTTCATTTTAAAATGTTTTAATACAAAAACACACTAGGCCTTAGTCTGGACTAGGCTTAAGCCTTGTCTGTGAAACCAAGGGTAAATGTCTTTACTGTCACTTTTGATCTATTTAATACATCACTCCTGAAAGTTTTCTTTCGAAAAAAAAAAAATCTTACTGACCCCAAAAGTTTGAACAGTATGAAGAACAAGTACTCAAGTATTTTGCACCCCAGGTTCCAACAGTGTCATTTGTTAACTCATGATGAAGGTTATGGACTGGAGTATCATTGGATATAACAGAAATCATACCTAAGGGCGCAGCATCCCAGAGTGGCATACAGGCATGCTGTAGGGAATTACTGATGAGTTTCTGCAGTTAACTCTGCATTGAGAGGTGCCTGTCTGTTTGTATTGATAACTGAAGCAATTTGTTTCTTTTTATATTGTGATTGCCTAGTTCCAGTGTAAATCATTTTGCTGATGTATTCTTTTATATGCTAGGACGAGACACACAGGAGTTCGAAATAGCAAGAGGTAATGATGGAATCTTGACTGTAACTGAGCGTAATTTATCTTTTGCAAATGGCTCAGAGCAAAAGAGAATTGCTTGTTGAGTGTTGCTTCTTTCAATCGTCCATTTGTAAATGTAATGTACCTGGCTTTGTAATTAACATAGAAATGTACTTAAGTGTTACATAAAGAACTGATAAAGCTCTTTTTCTGGATCTGTGAATACTTTTGAGAACAGAGGAGATGCTCAGACTATCACCTTAATGAAAAGAGACCGCAATCAAGTCTATATGCATTTGAGAGTGTCTACCGCTGATACCCTCCACATTCCCTCTGGAGGCACATTTCAAAGTGCTGAATGCTTTGGTGAGTCTGACCCGTGTACTGCAGATACTCATTTGCATCCTTCCCCCACAGAGCCCAGATGTTGGGAAAGCACCTGAAGAAAACAGCAATCAGTGCTAAGTGTATCATATGCCCACAATCTCAACATAGAATCGCTTTTGCATTGCAGAACATCTAATCCTGCATTATGCATAACACCACAAACCGGAGCTTTAAATGAAGCAGATTTAGCATCTGCTACATTTTTTTTTCAATAAATTATTATAAAACATTCACACTTTATTTGTTTATATACATGTGTCTGTGTGTGTATATATATATTTATATATTTTTTTTATTTGTTTAATTTTTTTTTTTGCAAAAATACTTGCTAAGTTTCAGTAATAGTTATTCTGCCATTCAAAGTGTGCAAATGGCTTCTTGATAATAAAAAAAAAAACCTGAATCAAACAGTTCTAAGTATTCATTCGGTAAATCCATTAAAACATTTTCAATATATCTCATGCATCAGTTCACTGCCTGAAATTCTGAAAAGTGCTGAACAGTAGCACATTGTCATTTGGATCAGTTACAAACATTAGCATGGAAAAACTGTTGTACTATGGTATTTTTTTGTACCAACATACTGTACCGTACAACTCCAGCTTATATTGATTGTGCTGAGCTAATGTTACAAATATGAAAAGCACTGAACTTTTATTTGAAGGCCGTTTAAAAAAAACACACAAAAAACTGCTGTGGCAGTGAGAGGCAGAGAAAATACTGTAGCATGTATCAGCAGACTCTCTCAATGAATAAAATGTCATTGAAACAAGAAGGAAATAGATGGAAATCACAGGAGTTGTCTCAAGGGTACGACTCATATAACTTTAATAAGAAACTGTCTCCCTCTAATTTCAATAAATGTAAAATGCACTAAGAGGAATGGATGACAGATTCCTTTTAAGCGACGTCAAGTTTTTCAGGATGGTGTTCATTACTGTATAACTTTGGGGATTGTGTGGAAGAATTTGACAACTATCTGAGCACTCATTATCTGAATCACAAAGGTGTAAAAGCATAAAACTTGATTTAACACTCAGAAAGTAAAACGTGTGATTACTTGTTTACCAATTCAAATTATTTATTTTTTTGGTAGGGGTATGTTTCTTCCACAAAAAAATCAGCACAACTGTTTTCAACATTGAGAATAAGGAGAATTCTTTTCGAAGCATTAAATCAGCATATTACAATGATTTATGAAGGATCATGTGACACTAAAAACTGGTATAATGGCTGCTGAAAATGTAGCTTTGTCATCACAGAAATACATTCAAAATATATATTAACATAGAAAACAATTCTAAATATTACTGTTTTACTGTATTTTTGATCAAATAAATGCAGCCTTGTGTAACAGGGTCAAAAAAGTTTTTCCACTTGCTACACTCATTTTCATATATGGCCCCTTTAATCACACTCTACCTGCACTCTCCGCCCAGATAATGAACTGGTTCCAGTCGGGTCATTTAGATTCGCACCAGCGGAGAGAGTGAATGGCTGCGGTGAGTGAGTGCTCCATGAGTGTTCCTTGTTGCCAAAAGAATAAAAACCTATCCTAAAGAACAAACTGGTGTCCATTTTGTGGAGTCCCACACAACACGACACAGAGGCAACCCTGTTACACTTGCATAGTGGGAATAATAGCGAGTCACCGGGCGCCGTAAACAAACAGCAGTCACCTTTTACAGTTCCTCCTGAACCAAAACAACAAGCTTATGCTGCATTCATGCCATGTTATAACTGTAATTGGCAACCAATGTTATTATACTCAGGAGCTGTTCACGTTCTCAGATTCAGAATTATGCAATTTTATATCAATATCAACGCTGAAATGAACCTGCAGCAGTCAGGTGGTACAAATAAAAGCTCTGTAAGTTGTTTACATTCATTTTTATTGTAATGTTATGTGCTTTGAGACATGAGATAACATTGTCTCTTGTCTTGTGATGCTGTGCAGAATCTGCTTTGTGCGATCATGTATTTTGGAGGAGGCATGGCTTTGAAGAGTGCTCTCATGCTTTCAGAACTAGCTTGCTATTGCTAACCTCTCCAAAACTGCTTACCCTACCTTTAAGCTCATATAAAAAAAATTTGACCCCTAAAGTTGACAATCTACATTCTTCTTAAGCTTAAGCGGCTCATTTCACTGACAATTGATTAGAATTTCACAGATTTCTTGGTTTTTGCACCCATTCTGTACCTTGTTGTTACTTCAGAAGCAGTGTATGTAACAAAATGGGAAGGACGAATCACTATAATATGCAGGTGTTCTGCAGTTATCTGTAAGTGAGAGGATTTCTGTGGATGGCAATGCATTGTGTGTCACATACTCTGAAGCGCTCTGTCACGTGTGCACACATTCAGACAAAGAGAGAATCAATCTGCCACAAGTGACCTCCATTTGTCTGCAATGACAACATGAGGAGGGTCCGTCACTGTTCACTGCACAGGTCAATCCCCACAAGACCCTCAAACATCTTACAGAAATATGAGAATGGAGAAAGCTCCCCAAAGTATGAAATAACGACGAAGAATATTATATATTTTCTGCAGAATTCTCTCAACTGAATTTTTCCACTCAAAAATAGACAAACAGGCAGAGAGAGAGTAGTTCCTTAGCACAAAAATATGACACATTGTGTGGACACTTTCTGTGATTTGTGACACAAACTTGTAACGAGTCATCAAAACTTATGTCGGTCGATTTCCACCACCTCCATTATGCCACCAATCTTTCTGATGGTGAGATGAAAAATCGTCTCAGTGCACAGGCGGATCATGTCTTCCAGGTTGCTGTAGGAATGAGTTATGGGTGATTGACAAACCAAGCAGTCCCACTGCCATGACTCAACCTCTCTGAGAATCTTAAGACTCTGGTCATTCAGTACCGAGACATTCAAGCAATTACACAGACCTGAGGCTGGGTGAACACTACTCACATTGGTACAATGATAGTCTCAGCCACAAACCACCCACAGCCTGTTCACTGACCATCTCATGCATACGGCACACAGAAATGGCAAGAATCAGTTCCAGTCTGGTTTTCTGGCTTCTGGAAGTCACACCAAATTCATTGGTTAGTTTAAAGGGATAGTGCCCAAAAGTACAGTGCAAAAGAAGATATCTTGAAGATTTTTTGACAATGAAAGTCAGCAGGGTCCTCAATGACTTTCATTGTATGAACAAAACAACACTGAGACATAAAAATATATTCTATTGTGTTTGAAACTACAAGAGGTTGAGTAAATGATCAAATACTTTTCATTTTCTTTTTCTCAATTTGATAAGTTCACATCAGTTTCATTTGACTTATTCTGTGAATTTCTCCTGAAAGTAATTCACTCATTGATTCCATTAATCTTATATATAAAAAAGCTAGAATAGCGCATGTTCGCATGCTAAATATAGCTGTCTTTTTACTAAATGTAAGGGAGAAAAAATTAAAAAGATATGGTCACTGCTCATTGGGTACAGCTCCATATGCCATAGCTGTTGCATAGCCGCCCACAAAACACAAAAGTTCTACTCTTTAGCACAGTGGTAACCACAAAAACTCCAACATAACAGAAACCTACAAAACTGACAATTAAACACTAACAAGCACTAACAAGTCTCCTTACAAAAAAAAAAGAGAGAGAGAGAGAAACATAAAATATCGTTTAATTCTGTTATTTACTCTCTCAATTGTGTGCTGGGGTATAGAAATCTATTGTCAAGCTTCAGTTGCCAACACAAATGATTCATGTAGTCACAAAAGGATTTCAGTCAGGATCACTCTGTTTGTTAAAGATTACTATAGAGCTTCTGAACATTATTTTGGTGGCAGGCTTCGCTCTGAAGGGTTCACATTCTGAGTGGTCCACAAGCAAACCTTGCTGAGGTTTGAACCTCCCGAAGCCTAAGCAATTACCAGAATGTATATAAGCAAGTTACATAATCCATGCAGAGTATACATAAGCAATAAGGTACGAGAGGTTGTGCCTAACAATGCCCTTCAGCCGTGACTTATTCATGATACAGCACTAGCCTCAAATACCTTATATTGCATTTATAAAACGGTTACCACACAATACAAATATTAAAGCCAAAAATATGTATCAATGCAACTTTCATAAAGTAAACTTTCACTAAAAGCTTTCCTTCCGCCGGAAAAAAATTGTCCCTGACCGTGAATAGCAACAGAATTTACATTATTATGCCATTAGATGGCGGCAAAGACTGTCTTTATGAGAGTGTCAGTCAGTAGCGAAGACTTTTACATTGAAAAGACTGAATTGTTGTGAACACGGAACAAGACACAACTGACAAATGCTTTGACTAGCGCTGTCAGTCACGAAAAAACCCATTAACTGATAAAAGGACAAGATAATACATCGGACATTAAAACAGATTTTTTACAATGAACATAGGACTGACCTGAAGGAAAACGCTAAATCTGAATGCAGGTAATACAATCGCTCACTCGATCTCTTTCTCACAATACTCTTCTACATAATACAGTAAGCTTCAATGAACAATACCAATTGAGAACATACAGTTTACGTTGCTAAGAGTGGTTGCTTAGGGTGTTGTGTAATGATACACAGAACCGTTGGGTGAAGCGGTAATAGCCGTGTTTTATCGTAAATATTGACCAATTGACCAATGAGAATCAAGGACAGGAACAAACCGTTTATAAAGTAAAGTAAATGTAAATGAAATTGGACAGATTGAGCAACGGTGAGCTGGATAGATGATATATCTCCATGGACGAGCAGTTAAGTGATCACGTATCTGCATAAGGAGGAGTTGATGATGGAGGATGCAACAGACTATGGCAAGTGAGTACGGATGAACTCATATATCTTGTTTAATTGATAGTGGGAGGAGTTACGATCAGCTGAGTGTCACCTGATGGCTGGCTGTCACGCCGTGGTCTGCCTGAACTACGCTTGAGCTCCATTCAGTCGCTCAAACTATATTTAGACAACTTCTGACTTTATTTGGATTGAATGTAATGGAATTTAAGTTGTGATTAAATTAATTGTCTTGCTTTAACTCATTTTAATTAAGTTAAACAAGCAGCAGGATGGATGTCATTGTGTTTCATCAGCCTCGGAAATTATTTTTCACTTTAGTCTTCTTGTCAAAGAGGGCAATTCTTGGCTAAAATAAGCTGTGAAACGTGTTACTTCCCAGAATTAATTTAATGGAAATGCTATGACCAAGTTTTTAGGTTTTTGCTTGTGAAATATTAGGCTACCTAATGAGCAAACATAACTGGTGCAATCGCAACGAACAGTATGAATGGTGACTCTGGTCAGACTTGTTAGTTTATAAATTCAGCACAATGAAGCTTACCTTTCTCATTATTTTTGTCTTGGAATAGCTTAGCCATGCAGTTTTCTCCATATAGATTTCAATTTCCATTAGTTTCCACACTCACCCAAACCATGAAGATCTTACAGATTGTTCTCATTTTCCTCATTAAATAAAATGGTTTGTCTTGCCAGAAAAACCTCTTTAAAATTGTCCATCACTTTAACATTTGTCCAGTAGTCAATGTTTCTAGAAGATAAATGCTATAAACATCAGTCAGGGTAACAAAATTGTGCTTGGAAACCATTTACTAGACTTGGTGAAATGGCCTTTTCATCAATGCTGCTGTTATTTGCTTTTAAACTTATTACGTGATCTGTTAAATACATTTCTGTGGTGCTTTTTCTTTGAAAAAAAAAGAAAAAATAACTAATTTAACACAAACCACAATGTCTAACAACTCAGTTTCTTTTAACCACTAAATCAGTCAAGGTCGAGACTCTGCGTGATATTCCAGAGGTCCAGATCTTGAATAGGAATCAGTTTGGCAGCTGATAATACTGTCTGTCTCTCCTAGATTAAAAACAAGTTCATAAAAACAACTAATTTTATAAAGGTGACTAAGATTGTTGGCATATCCCGCTACATCGATTTCAGCATCTATGTTGATCATATCGCAACTATCTAGGATTGTGTCATATAAATTCAGCAGACCGTTACAATGATTGGATTGTGAGAACCACATAAAACTGTGCATTACTTTCACATGGAAACGTACAGGTTTTTCTCAATGTTTTTCTGAACTGAACGCAATCTAATGTCTCTCGATGGACCATCTGAATTCCAGCGGACGGAGAATATGGAGATCAAACAGGCTTCCTCTCTGCATGGTATAGACATTTTCTCCACCTCATGCTGGGTCCTGGATGCTTAGTATCAGTTAAGATATTAGCAGCACAGCGGGTAACAGAAACATGTTTAGATCTGAAGGATACACACAAACAAACACATACACACTGGCCAGACTTTTTTTTAGCACAGCCTGGCAGGGTGTGAGGAGTCTTCGGCATGGCACATATTGTTAACAAAATGGAACAATGTTAAGAGAGTCAATGAAAAATAAGAATGTCTGGGATGTTGAAAAGGAGAATTAGTTTAATATATAGTTCAAAACACCAAGTTCTTAAAAATGCACTCTTTATATCATATTGGTTTAATTCATTTTTGGGGGAAAAATGCCCTCAACAAAACAATGTACTATAAAAATGAAGTTTAACCATTAAGTAAAAAATCCCTTTTCAAAAATTTCAAACATATTTTTTAAGGGGGCCCTATGCCCTTTTACGAAGTCTTGGTTTTGTTTTCGGGGTGTACTAGGTTTTTATGCTTGGTTGTTCAAAAAATTCATTATTTTCCACATATTTTACATTGTTGCAGCTCTCTTTCAAGTCTGTCTCAAATGCTCTGTTTGGTTCCTGTTTCAGTCAAGCCCCTCCTTCCGAAATACGAAATGTGCTCTGATTGGTTAGCTGACCCAGTGTGTTGTGATTGGCAAACCGCTTAGAGCATGTTTTGCTAATGTCACACATACATAACTGCTAGTTTCATCTGCTCAAGTGTAAATATTAACGATGACGTCAATTTTGCCTTACCAATTCAGCCCGATTAAGACCCTGAGAATGTTTACGAACAAGAGGATTGTGCAGAAGCTTTGCAAGAAAGGATTTTACAGGATGTTTCAGAGTGGTAAGTTCCTAAGGATCGGTGAACAGTCTTACAAAAGCCAGAGCCTTGTAGCTAAACACTACAGTAGCTACATCAACATTGTAATGTTAGCTAGCAAGCTAGCAGAGCCAAACAGCTTTGCCTTTTGTTCACATCTTAGTAATAACACAAAACTTGTAACCGGAACACTACAAAAAATAATAAAACATACTTACAGGTTGTGACCCATAAACAACTGATTGTCTAGACAAAATGGGAACTGCTCCGTCTTTCAGGAGAAACTTTTGACTGCAACAGTCAATGTACTCTCTAGGTTCTGGAAGCTGTCCTCTGTAAAATGTGCAGCACACAGATAAACATTTGGGTTATAATGTTCAGGAACAGTGTTAAAAATAAATTGTAACCACAGTTTTCTAAGTTTGTCCACCTTAGGAAGGCCAAACAAAGGAGTTTTAGAACCAGGGTGGAAAAAACAGCGTCTCTTTGATATGGTAACAACACACTTCTAATGCCTGCTACAGACTGTGTGATTTCAGCAAGATCGGTAAGATTATTACAAATCACACTGTACGTCAAGGATCTAATAAACTTGGGCACGACATGTATGTAGAGTGTACGATGATGCCACCTATTGAATCATAGACTATGACACAAGTTAGTATAAAAAAATAAATAGTCATCATCAGCATGCGCTAGTGGTAAACAAAGAGCAAGATGAATTGTTCTTTGGCAACTGTGGTTTTTGTGTGCACTGAAAAAAACGGAGGAAGCAAAAGAGGACAATATGGACGCGGTCATGGCTAGGGAAAAGAGGCTAACTTGGCATGCCAAATTTAAGTTTTAGGGCCATGTCGCGTTGCATTTCATGTTGCACTTTTATTGGTTAGTCAGCAGACTGTCACAGACACGTCAGGCTCCACCGTTCACCAATCACAGCGCACTCCATCACCAGAGTACTAATCACCGCCACCTGCACCTCATCATGATACCAATCAACAGCACTACTTAGAGCACACACACACAGCACTCCACGTCCGGTCTCGTTTGCAGATACTCATGTTTATGCTTACCTCAAGGACTCCCCGCTCTCTACTTACCTGTCTCCAGCGTGTCTCCTTACCTCCGTGTGTTCAGTCTCCAGTGTGTGTGTGTGCACAATCCATCTCCAGCGATCTCCAGCTCCAGCGACTTCACAGATTCCTATATATAAAGATAAGAGGACAGTTTCTATCTCTACTCATCTCCATCATCATCCTATTATTCATCACTGCACTTCCGTTGACTGCACAATGCTCTACTGGTGTCAATAAACTACTTTACCTGTTTACATCCTTGTCTGACTCCTGTGTACCGTAACACAGACGTAGGTCGCAGCAGCACTGTGAGAAAATCATGCTAAATTTCTGACATTCTGACAGGCTAAATCTTTGGTCGCAAGACTTTGAACCTCTTTCACTGTATGACGTAGGACCACCGTTTAGGAGCCACGACCTCAGAAATTGCCACGATTGCTCATCTTTTGTCTGGGACAGTCCAAAATCATACAATGTATACTGGGCATAAGGTTTTCTTCTTTGTCTTCTGTAGCGCAGCTCAACCAGGACTCGCCCCCTTTTTTGCGTATTCCATTGACTTTACAAGATCACAAGTGTTGTAGTCCAAAAGAGTTGTTTGTTGTAGGTCTTTAAAAGTGTTTTCTGTTAAAGAGAACATCTCCCTTTGAAGTGGACTTTTAGCTTTGTAACCTTGCAGATCTTTTTTATGCTCAAACAGCAACATTACACACTAACTTAAAGTTAAAAAGTGAAAAAGCATAATATGACCCCTTTAAATGTATTCTTCAATTATATTTTTTCTGTCATTAATAACATTTTAGGTCCTAAAATGTTGTCCTTTCAAAAATGAAACATAGATGGTAATCATTTAAGCCATTTTCCATATGAATACATTTTTAACATACATTTAGATTAACTTCTAGCCAAAAAATAGGCATCATCAAGTCACTGGAATAAATAAAATAAACATGCTAAAAACTTGTTTCAAGGCTTTGCTGTGAGTTCCCTGAATTAAGATGGCATAACCTAAATGTATCAGCTGAACATCAGTTCCATCTAAGTGTTTTATTGTGTTCTGCTTCCTTGTGAATAGGACTCTGCCCTTTTCCCAATATCTTTTGGATGCTTTGACATCTCTGACATTTGTGTTGTCAGACATTTGTGTGTGGCCGGACATGAACATATGTATTATTTTATTAAATAAAGATCTCTTGATTTTGACAAGCTGAACTTTAGGAAACCAAAGGCAGCTGTCCAAAGAGATCTTAGTTAAAAATTTGCTATATGCTCAGTAGAGCATTTTTATGAATTTTACATTTTTTTTTACAGCCAAATAAGAAAAAAAAATTGTGAAGATAACTGTTTTGTACACATTATTAAATATTCGAATGTTTGAAGCAAATTATCAGGAAAAAAAATTACTTCAAATATATAATTTCAGACGACATATGAGAAGAAAACGACAAAATTTTTGTATTCAATGTGGCAAGCCATCAAAGCCATTTACAGTAATAATTGCTCGCTGTCTTGATACGTGCATGTCAAAAGATGCTGATGGTCAAAAGTCTGGCAACACAAGACTACTCAATGTCCAAGACCAGAGCTGAATTAAAAAATGACTATTCAACTTAATAATGCATCAAGATCAAGTTCAGTTTTCCAGCTAGCACTTTCTTTTTGCATATGGTAATGATGGATCTGTGCAGATTTTGTGAGGATTAAAGCTGAAGTAGAACTTAGAAAGTAAAGCTCAGCAGATAGCACACTTCAGTTTTTGTCACTTGAATATAAATGTAAACAAAAAAAAGTAGTTCAGATCCTTATAGTTGATGTAATTGCCCTACTTTTATATATAATGAAGGGGTTATGAAATGTTAGAATTGCATTGAACACGTATACGTTTGGGTAACATGCCAAAGGACAAAGATTTTAGTGGTTTTATGTTTGACAAGATATCATACAGCCAATGTAGCACATTTTCAGACATCCGCATATAAATGTTTCAGTATAAATAACCAGGGAAATGAGAAAGAGAAAAAGCATTATCTCCTGTTCCACCCCTTTGCCTGCCCTGACAGGATTACTGACAAGCTCTCCTGCGACATGTGAGTATTACATGCATCTCATCCTGTACCTAAAATTGATCTTTTCTCACTGGTGCAAATCTAAAAAATCCTAAATGTAATTGGACATATTTTTAGGAGATACATTAAATAAATGGCTCATATTTAGGCACAAAAAAAGAAAAAAATCCCTGAATACACTAGGAAACACATCAAAATCCTTTGTTCGCCTGTAATTATGTAATATTTTACAGCAGAACTGACAAGCAAATCCCACAGCATCTTTTAATTCAGTAATCAACACAAGCGGTGCTTTCATTTCGATGGATGTTGCCTTGTAAAATCCTCTTTCCTCGACCCTGAAAACAGCTCAACTCCCAGATTAAGCAAAATTACAGGCCTGGATAGAATCAGGTTAATAAGACTCCAAATATGTTTTGTTAGCTTTTATTAGGAGATAGTTAAGTTGTCTTTTTGCCTCACAAATAAATGTATTTTCATAAACATTTTAACTGAGACATTACATAAAGGATTTTACCTAATTTCCTGTAGCTCAGTGGTTAGAGCGTGGCACTAGCAATGCCAAGGTCATGGGTTCGATCCCAGGGATTGCACATACTCAGATACAAATGTATAGTATAATGCAATGTAAGTCGCTTTGGATAAAAGCGTCTGCCAAATGCGTAAATGTAAATGTAAATGTAAATGTAATTTAAACCAAAGTTAACAATTAGATAAAAACATTCTTTATTAAAGTTTGAGTCAGATAAAGGCACAAACTAGCACTACATTGGCCATGTTCCTAAAAGCATACTTATTCTACTCTTAGTATTGATGTAGTCCATAGTTGCATACAAACTGCACACAGTATTTCTGTATGTAGACTACTGTATGGGGTATTTGGGGTTGGTAAGATTTTTTTAAAGGGGTGGTTGATTATGATTTCATTCAACTTTTTTAACTTTAGTTAGTGTGTAATGTTGCTGTTAGAGCATAAACAACATCTGCAAAGTTAGGACGCTCAAAGTTCAAAGCAAAGCAAGATATTTTCTTTTAAAGAATTCGCTGTTTAAGGACTACAACAAACGGCTGGTAGGGACTACAACGAGCTTCTTCCCGGGTTAGTGACATCACTAACCCTAAAATTTACATAAGCCCTGGCCCCGAGAACACGCAACAAAGGGATGAGGCCATGTTATTATGTATGCAATATAGTATGTAACACAAATGCAATAGTACGTCACATAAGCAAGATACCATCATGTCAAGTTATAACCGTAATTAAACTAAACTATACCTGTTCTATCTTCATGCAGCATAAATTCTCTGACTCGGTAGGCATCTTACAACACGAGCGATTTATAGATTATCATGACAGAATATGCTAATCAATGACTTTAAGATAGTTAACTCCGCATCAGCTACATAAATTCATCAACTAATCATTCAGAAACGTCCTGTTGCATTCTACATGTTGTCACTTCTTCTTGAGTCTCTCCATCATTGTCTGACTCCATTTTGAACATAAAAGGCTGAACAGTTTCTGATATTTTCAGTGAGTCTGTGTGAGGTAATCGGCTCTCTTCTTGGGAGCAGAAGCTCATTTGCATTTAAAGGGACACACAAAACCGGAGCATTTTTGCTCACCCTCAAAAAGTGATAAATTTAACATGCTATAAAAATGATCTGTGGGGTATTTTGAGCTAAAACTTCACATACACACTCCGGGGACATCAGAGACTTATTTTACATCCTGTAAAAGTGGCATTATATGACCCCTTTAAATGTTTTTTAAATCTTATGGATGGTCTGGAAGTAATATCAGCCACGATGTTTAGCAATTATTTTTTCTTTCACTTAATCGGACTGTCAAATATTAAGACGTTTTTACAGAGAATTGGCCTAATAATGCAAAATAACATTCCAAAAATAATGAATTGATAAACTCTACACAACTTGCACAAGGTCATGTGATAATATATCATCCTTCTGTTTGTACACAGTATATACTGCTCAGTATTCAGTAAGTAGTAAGCTTGTATTCCATTCCATTCCATGGTTATCATTTTATCGATAATCCGAAGTCTGTATGCACTGTGCTGTATGTAGTATGTACTAAAATTGATTAAAAACTTCTCAAACGTTGATAAAATACATTCTGTAGACATGCAAACTTAAATTTGAACATTTTTGAACATGCCCATATTGATGTGCAATAGGGTCCACTCTTCTTCAGATGAACCATAGCTTCTCATCACAAAGGCCTAGGATAAAATCTTATTGAAGAAGGATGACAACGTATTGTTGTACATAATGTACACTTAAGTTCAAATGCCATAAGGATTAGCCAAGTCCAGTTGATTCTCATTTTATTCTCCCCTCTTTCTCTCTCCTTTCCAATCCTTTCCCATGTTTCCTCTCTCATATCCCTCTCTTGTCTTTTAACTTCCACTTCATTCTTAGAATTTGGAAGGGCACTTCGTTATTCACTTTCTGGAATGTGATGCCAGCACTGCCCAGCACATCTGTGGTTCACTAATCCTCACATGCAGTGGGGCATGATGGGATAGCCAGCACGGAGCTTCTCATGCATATGAAAACAGTAGGAATAGTTTGCCAAGTGTTAGAATCATTCATCTGAGCAAAAAGGCCTTAACAGAATTCCCAAAAAGCGCTATATAAATAAATTTGACTTGACTTGACTTGACTCGCTCCGCTCTCTTTCAAACCCTGGGACTTGGGAATGTGCCTTTAAGTGTGTTTCCCTCTTTCATGTTGTTTCAGTTTGCTCTCATGGGAAAAGGGTTGCACCAGCAGTCACACAATCCCATTGAATTGTCACAAGATAACAAGTACTCAGAGAGCTTCAGTAAGAGGTTAGTGTTGCTATTGGATATGATACTACTCATTTTTAAAACAGTATTGTGTAGGAGCAAAATAGTACTTCCTGCAGCACATCTGGTTAAGAATAGTGAGATGGTGTAGCCTATAAAAACAGTTTTTGTTTAACATGGAAGGGGACCCCAGTTAAAATAATTTTTCACATTTTTCATTTTTCATATTTCACATCAAATCACATTTTCACAAGAAAAAGGTTGTACAAGTTTAAAGTGACATGAGTGTTGAGAATGACAAACTTTTCTTTTTAAAGGGGGGTCTAATGCTATTTCATGCATTCTGACTTATTTAAGAGTTGGATTCTCTTGCTAAACATGGCCAAAGTTTCAAAAAACGAGTTGGACATATGAGTATTTCTGTGCCAAATATTCTCCTTCAGAGTTCGTAAAAGTTTCGGAAAGTTTTTTTCGAGTATGGCCCTGTATTACTTAATAAAAGGTGGAATTCCTTGTACAGGCACTTCTCCCGGAAGAGCGCGCACGCACACATCACCCAGGGCGAGAGAGCAAGAGCCGCCCATTAACAAGCAGCGCTGCACAGGACTTGTTCGAGAAAGATTTATCACATTGTTTTTAGAATACAAAATCAACAATGTCACCAAAGAAGTGTTTTTGGTTGTGAGGGAAAGAAAACCTTGCTTCCCAAAGAACCCAGCATTAAGTTGAGCTGAGAGATTTATAACTATCAAAATAAGGATAAAGTAGTGTCTGAAAGTTGCAATCAAATTTTTTATTTTTTTTAAATGAATGGAGAATACCTTGTTTTTCCGTGGCTGCTCCAGCCCTCAGGATCGGCGCTTATGGTTTTATAAACAAGGCCCAGTTCGACGCTGGATTTGCAGATCATTTGAAACTGAAAGCGGTCCCAGCGATAAAAGATTCCGGTCATGAATCGGAACCGCAGGTGGTAAGTAAAACTGCATCAAATGTATGTTTTGTTGGCAGTCGGCGCGTAAGTGCATATAATGTAAACAACACGAACGCATAGTGAATCAAAAGTTATCCAGGGATACTGCGATGGTGTATTGTGTGTGTTTAAATACATTTGTTTAGCTGACCATCGATAGCTTCGCTACTCAAAAGCTGCACGTGCTCGTCACTCTTTAGCTTTGCCTACGGCATCCCTCCAGGAGTGTTTTCGGAAAGACTCAGTACAGCGTATCTGTCTTTTATAAATCGAATAAAACTAAAGACTCTTCGGAGATATGAAGGATGCTATACTACTCTATAGGTACTCAAGATACATAAGATTGGCAGAAACTGTGTGTGTTATGTACCCTTTAAAGTGTTTGCAGAAGGTGTGACTCGATTGAACTGAATAATTTTAGACATGTTGAAAGCATGCCACAACCTTTTTTACTCTATGGCCCGGTTTCACAGACAGGGCTTAGAATAAACCAGGATTAGGCCTTAGTTAAATTAGGGCGTTTATAAACATGCCTTAGAAAAAAACATTACTGATGTCCATCTTGAGACAAAACAATGGTACTATTTTAAGATATGTCAGTATAAGTTACTTTCAGTTAAAACAGCTCAAACATGCATTTTAGTCTAGGACTAGCTTAAGCATTGTCTGTGAAACCGGGGGAAAATATTTTTGAGAAGCTGAAATGCATTTAAAAACACTTTGCTTCTAGATTCTGGATATTAAATCTGATCTCATCAAAGAATCCTGAAAAAAATGTATCAGAGTTTCCACAAATTATATATATATATATATATATATACACTACCGTTCAAAAGTTTGGGATCGGTACGATTTTTAATGTTTTTAAAAGAAGTTTCGTCTGCTAACCAAGACTGCATTTATTTAATTAAAAATACAGTAAAACAGGAATATTTTGAAATATTATTACAATTTAAAATAACTGTTTTCTATTTGAATATATTTTACTAAGTAATTTATTCCTGTGATGGTAAAGTAGAATTTTCAGCATCATTACTCCAGTCTTCAATGTCACACGATTCTTCAGAAATCATTCTAATATGATGATTTGCTGCTCAAGAAACATTTCTGATTATTATCAATGTTGAAAACAGTTGAGTACTTTTTTTTTCAGGATTCCTTGATTAATAAAAAGTTCAAAAGAACAGCATTTATCTGAAATACAAAGCTTTTGTAACATTATACACTACCGTTCAAAAGTTTGGGGACAGTAAGAATTTTGATTTTAATTTTTTTGAAAAAATTAAAGAAATGAATACTTTAATTCAACAGGGATGCATTAAATCATTTAAAAGTGACAGTAAAGACATTTATAATGTTACAAAAGATTATATTTCAAATAAATGCTGTTCTTTTGAACTTTTCAATGTTTTCAACATTGATAATAATCAGAAATGTTTCTTGAGCAGCAAATCATCATATTAGAATGATTTCTGAAGAATCGTGTGACATTGAAGACTGGAGTAATGATGCTGAAAATTCAACTATACCATCACAGGAATAAATTACTTTGTAAAAATATATTCAAATAGAAAACAGTTATTTTAAATTGTAATAATATTTCAAAATATTCCTGTTTTTACTGTATTTTTAATTAAATAAATGCAGTCTTGGTTAGCAGANAAAATCGTACCGATCCCAAACTTTTGAATGGTAGTGTATATATATATATATATATATATATATATATATATATATATATATTAAGCAGCACAACTTTTTTCAACATTGATAATAATATGAAATGTTTATTGAGCACCAAATCAGCATATTAGAATGATTTCTGAAGGATCATGTGACACTGAAGACTGGAGTAATGATGCTATAAATTCATCTTTGCCATCACAGGAATAAATCACATTTTTAAATATATTAAAATAGAACTGTTATTTTAAAATCTAATAATATTTCACAATATTCCTGTTTTACTGTATTTTAAATAAAATAAAATAAAATAAATTCAGCCTTGGTGAGCAAAACACACTTTGTTAAAAATGAATTAAAGAATCCTACAGACTACAAGCTTTTGAATGGTATAAAGCATTCCAAACCAAATCATAATGAAAAATGTTCCATACAAACATTTTCTTACAGGAAAATCAACTTATAGGAAAGTGTATCTATTGCTTAAGTAACACTATGCATGTTGTACTTGGTAAGTCAAGCACAAAGACTAAACCTAAAGTGTCAATAAGAAGTCTAATATGCACACAAACATAGTCAATACTGTTGCAACACTGCAGTCAGTGTATAAAAATACTGTGAACTTGCTTTTTTTTTTTTTTTT
>RJVU01051648.1:13736152-13751953 GCA_003731715.1 Anabarilius grahami
GGTGTGAAAAACTTGTTGCATCTTTCCCAAAAAGACTCATGGCTGTATTAGATCAAAAGGGTGCTTCTACTAAATACTGAGCAAAGGGTCTGAATACTTAGGACCATGTGATATTTCAGTTTTTCTTTTTTAATAAATCTGCAAAAATGTCAACAATTCTGTTTTTCTGTCAATATGGGGTGCTGTGTGTACATTAATAAGGGAAAAAAAATTTACTTAAATGATTTTAGCAAATGGCTGCAATATAACAAAGAGTAAAAAATGAAAGGGGGTCTGAATACTTTCCGTACCCACTATATATATATATATATATATATAATTCAAATAATATAAGTGATGAATATAGCATAATACAGTACAGGCAGCAAACTTTAAAGTTATATAAAGCCATAATGCATATTGTTGCTTTGAACTTCTCAACAATTAAGTTTTACTGCAGCATTATGAAGAACTAAATCATCAAACAGCATTTTTATTAGCTTACACTATGTAAATAATATCTGACAGCACAATACAAATCATTGCATCAGAGGAACACTATAACAAAGGAAAATGGGCAGGTGGGTGTTTTGCAAGTTACACAGTAGGGCAAATAAACAGTATGAATAATGTGTGCACATTAAAAATTACACATTGTTACCATGAGGCTATTACATTTGATTTCATGTAAGGTTTAAAATGAGGAGTCTTTTAAGTAGGCCCTGAAGTATGGATTGTTCTGTATGTACCGGTAAGTCACAAAGGATTTTAGTTGCTAAATTGTTTTTTTGAAATGTAGATGCAGGGCTATTCAACTCCAGGCCTGAAGGGCACCTGTCTTAGAGAGTTTAGCTTCAACTCTTGTCAAACAACTGAACAAATGTTTTCATTGTAAGAGATATTGTACAATCAGATGCAAAATAATCATATTATCACTAAATGGCCAAGTAAATCCAGATGAAGTGGAGCAAAAAAAATTGACCACAGAATGGCATGATTGATTAATCATAATAAATATGAAGAATTTTTTCGGAATGCACTTGAATCTACAACTGAATTGAGAGAAACAGCTTGAAGAGGGCTGGACAGCATGGGAGCATTTAGGTTTTTCTTGACTGATTTATATATTAATGAAATGAACAGCTTGTTCCTTTTAAATATTTAATCTCAGACCGATTGAGTGAGGTGAAGTTAAGTTTAAAAAGTTTGTTCATATTGGGAGATATATATATTTCAATATGCCAGACAGATCTTGGTATTTTATCAAATTCTAGTTTACTCATCTGGGATTCCCAGTTGTTTTAATAAGATGTATAAAAATAGATAAAATTGTAATAATTCTGTCTAATTGGAAAGTTGTATAGGTTTAAAATATCACCAGTTTAATTTAAAGGGGTAATTTCTTTGCCATATGTGTTGCAAACATACTGTTTTTATTTTTAACTGTCCAATAAGAAAAGTCAGTTAAAATAGGTATCGATGTACTTGTTAATATAAAGGAATCAATATGAAAAATTATAACGGATTTTTCACAGGTATTTTACATATTTTGAATTACGTATTGCAATGTATTGTATTTTAGCGTTAAAGGAAATAAATCCATAAACTCAATGGACAATGTCCTGGCAGAAAAGACAAGTACATAAGTTTTTGTACAGATTTTTTTCTTATGGCATTTGTAAAAAAGTTCATTTATTCTGTTGTTTACTGATGCTAAGATTTCTACAAAGCTGTCTGTGCATTATAACTGTGATATCATGAATTTTAATCTCATAATTTTCACTTCGTAAATCCCTAGATGTATGAATTAGCACTTAATTAACAGATTGGTTCATTACATGAACATAATGGTGAATTAGAGTAATCAGGGACACCTCTGATCACATTAGATTGCATTAATCTAATCCGCATCTCACTATATGACTGGATTACAGTAGGGGATGTCGCACCTAGCTGTTGTTGTTTTTGGAAATCTTACCCTCCTCGGTAGGTGGTCTGTCACATTAACAGATTAAGAATGGAAGTTGGATAACAGATTGAACAACTGCCTCTGAAAATTGTGATATTATTATTGATTGTATTTAGTATTGATTCCCTGTCATGTAAGACCCCATTTTGGCAGCAAAACAATGTGAAGCCAAAATAATGACAGGAACCCTGTAAACAATGTGAAAGTAAACAATCATGTTTAGTTTTAATGTCTGTGGAAAAATCATCAGGTCTTTTTAATAAGTTAACTTTCTGTAAACATGTTTGTTTATAACTTTGAGAGAACCTTAGCCAAAGTTCTGTTAAATGTTGTAAGCTTGGTTGTACATCACTCTTATCACTCTTTAAAGGTTAGGAAAGCCTACGGAATCACGTTTTAATAGCCAAGGATTCATGCTGTCCCTCTGAGAGCTGATGTTAGCTGATGTTTGCAATTAGTGGTGGCCTCGGTTCAATAGATGAAGATTAGACTGAGTCTTCATGCAGCACCAAGAGATGTTCATTTAATTCCACAGAGCTGTGCGTTTACACTAATTATCTTCCTTATTGCTCATTGTGCGATCAATTGGTGAAAAGATTTTTCAAGAGTACTTTTCACAGACATCTGGGGCAAGTCGTGCCACTTTTTTATAAGTTGTCCACTAAAGGAGAAATTAGTTAAAAAAAAAAAGAAAAAAAAAGGTCAAACTAATATTCAGTTAATTCTGGTTCTCAAATCTGTTATACGATCTGATATAATAATTTAACAGCACTGGGACTTTTTACTCAGACACACTTTTAATCTGTGAATTAGTGGTGGGATTTTTCAGTGTCTGTAGGTTACATCATTACACCAGTAGGTGGTGATTAGTGTGATTAGCAAATCATTTATTCAAGCAATTGCTTTACACTGGGCCCTATTTTAACGATCTAAACGCATGGTCTAAAGCATACAGCGCAAGTGCACTTAGGGCGTTTCCAAATCCACTTTTACTAGTTTAACGATGGAAAAAATGGTCGGCACGCCCGGCACATGGTCTAAAAGGGTTGTCTCTATTCTCTTAATGAGTAATGGGTGTGTTTTGGGCATAACATGCAATAAACCAATCAGAGTCTCCCATTCCCTTTAAAAGCCAGTTGCGCTCACGCCATGGCAGATTCGCTATTTAGATGGCGGAATTTGCAAGTGCAAAAACACTTCTCTAGCGAGGAAAAGGATCTTTAACCTCGCGCACGAGCAGACCATCTACAAGAAAAGCCGGATTCCACCAAAGCATTTTTATCTTTATGCACACAATAGTACTTTTACACAGTAATCCTTTTGTTTTTAGTATTTGGCATGTTTGTGTGCTGCTGCGCATCCCTGTGTGTGTAATAAGCAAAGTGTACGCACACTGTGCACCCACCTAGAGGCACATATTATTAACGCGCTCTTTAAATAACAAAAAAATACTGCGCCATTGACTTGAGATCAGGTTTCAGTTGGTCAATGGTCAATTTCAGTTGCCTCAAAATCGCAATGCGCCAACAATGCGCCTGAACACACCTCGTTTTCAGACCAGCACGCCCATGGGCACACAAATGGGCGCAATTGCATTTGCTATTTAAACAACGTGCATCTGGCTGAAACTAGCAACCGGCGCTGTATTGCATTGGGTATATAATAGGGCCCACTGATTTATTCAGGAATTCATCAAGTGAATCACTGCAACTAAATATGCCTAGGCCTACTTCTATACTATATAGAATGAAAAAAACAGTACACCACAATACTATTGTGTTCGAATTCATAGTATTTGAAAAACAGTATAGGTGAAAAGTACCCTGATGACCTACCACTTCCATCGTAGTGTATTTAATGGACACTTTACTATTGCATGAAGCCACGGGAGAGCTGTTGTAAATGGCAATAAAGCAACATAACTGACACTGGTTTGTCACATGACTTTGACAACATGACAGATGAAGTATGACTGAATTTCATTCATACTACCCATATTCGTACTATATAGAACAAAATTTTTAAAAGTCATTTCAAACCAAATGTAGTACCTATATACACATATATAATGTATAATATACAGGTGCTGGTCATATAATTAGAATATCATCAAAAAGTTGATTTATTTCACTAATTCCATTCAAAAAGTGAAACTTGTATATTATATTCATTCATCACACACAGACTGATATATTTGAAATGTTTATTTCTTTTAATTTTGATGATTATAACTGACAACTAAGAAAAATCCCAAATTCAGTATCTCAGAAAATTAGAATATTGTGAAAAGGTTCAATATTGAGGACACCTGGTGCCACCCAAGTAATTCCCGAATTTGGATGCAAAACTCACCGTCATTGGCACACTTTACCCCTCAGCTACCACTTTGGGAAAATGTCACATTTAATAATTCATGGCCAATTTTAGCCAAATAATTTACATGCTTTTGAACTTTTTTTGATTGCCTTTAAATTGTTGACCCCTCTGAAAGTCATTGAATAATTCGGGGTAGGACACATCTTACCCCCTCTCTCATGCCATAAAGACCTGTGATTTCCTCATCTTAATGTACAAAAGTTCAAAACCCAGAAGATTAACATGCTTCTGAAATCCCTCGCATTTCCTTCTGCCAAAGATCAAACGAAAACCCCACACTCATCTTTGCCCTTGGACGTGACCCTTTACACTTTTGCAATTCATAAGCTGCATTAGCACACAAGACACTTAACCCCCTGACACGAATAAGATACACCGCTATCCTACTCCGCATGTCTGTGTAAGAATCTACAACGTTTCTCAACTTGAAGCCTCTCATCCAGGTATTAGCAACTTGGTCTGGTTTTTTCATATTGAACCCTTACTAGAATAATACGTTTTTAAAAACCTCTCCATGTGCTCTGCAAGTTAACAAGCTGATGAATTTTCATGAGCTCATCCTGCTGTCTGTATGTGGAGCTCACGGTGAATAAAACAACACCTCTGTAATGAAAAGATAATTATAGCCCACAAAGCTATTGAGTTTTCCAATAATCAGTTTATGCTGGGCTGCGTGTGAGGTGAAACGGGGGAATGGAAGAGAAGGATAGGGAAAGGGGAACAGGGAAGTCAAGGAGAGGGGTTTTTCATTGCAAGATTTTAATTTCACACCTCACTTTACTTAATTCAGACTAAAACAGTCCCCAATGATGCCGGTGCCCTGGGGCATCTGATACAAGCATCCTAGTGTTAATTACTCAATACAACAAGTCCAAAGTGCATATCTCTTGATCTTTGTGAACATGTTATCTTTGCGAAAACATTTCTGAGCCATCGCTCTTTGAATCCATGATGCACTTTGTAGTAACACCATTCCTCATTGTTTGACTACAAGTCCTTTATTTTTAAAAATAGATTTTACCCTATTAGAATATTTTCTGGCCTCCCCCACCCCCCTGCAGTGAGTCAAAAGAGTTGTGATCAATGAAACATGCCTTTCACGTAGACTTGGCTTTTGAGTTTGGCTGCTACATCGATAAAGTAAATAACAGTAGAGTCTGATTTGTGTTAACAACAAAACCGCTAAAGGACCATTTCAATAACTGCAATTCCAGGCAAAGGTATGACCTTTGCAATGCATTTACTTGAAACATTTGCACCTGCTGTTTCCTTTTTGCAAAACAATCACTGGATTTATAAAAATAATAATAAAAAAGCAATGCTGCACAGTGCTGTTGACTCCTCATATGCTGTATGAATTGTGAATAGATTGGCAAGTGCTGACAATTTGCTTGTGATAAATGAACAAATTAACACTGATGTTTCTAATATAAATGTTGAATAATGCATTCCTAAACAAATGAGTCAATTATAGAATAGCCACTTAGTTAGGTGACTAATAATATGCAAACAACAGCCAGGAGCTACACTTTTTTGTATTACTGTTGTTTTATTTTTGAAGCAATGTAAAAAAAAAAATGTTTTGAAATAGTTTTATGTAACTTAAAATACTTAAAAAGAATTGTTGGTTTTACTTAAAGAATTAGTTCTCTTTCAAATGAAAATTAGCCTAAGCTTTACTCACCCTCAAGCCATCCTAGGTGTATATGACTTTCTTCTTTCTGATGAACACAATAGGAGAAATATTAATAAATATCCTGACGCATCCAAGCTTTATAATGGCAATGAACGGGATCAACGAGTATGAGCTGAGGAAAGTGTCTCCATCCACATCCATCCACCATAAACATATTCCACAGAAGAAAGTCAGATGCACCTAGGATGGCTTGAGGGTGAGTAAAGCTTGGGGTTTTCATTTGAAAGTGAACTAACCTAGTTGCCTTAAAATTTTGAGTTGATTGAAATTAAAAATTTGAGTTAATACAATGTAGGCAATTGGTTTAATCAACAGAAACTCAATATTATCTGAACCACATTAATTATTGAAGTTGATTTGACAAAAGAAAAAATGTTGTGATAAATCATAAAAAATACAGTGTAATAATATACTTACATAAACAAGAATATAAACTTATATATTCTTGTTTATATACTTATAAACAAGAAATAACATATATAGTAAAAATGTTACATTCTAAAATGAATACTATAATAACAGTTGCTTGTTGATATAGCGCAAAGTAAATGCCATGGGCCTTTAACTCTGGGAAAAAGTGTCATCAAACATCAAATTAAAGTGAAATAATATTCAAATAAGAATAAAAATAAAATAACTACATAACTAAAATAAAACATAGGCCTACAAAAAATGAATGAATACATTAATAAATGAATACATTATAATAAATAAATGAATACATTCATTAATAAACTGAATTAAATGGACTGAATTTATAAATAATGAATGAAAGAATGAAAGAATAAATGAACCGAAGTCCCACACACATGCCACTGTGCTCTAGTCAATCCTGCACTGATCAGGTTTCAAGAGGTAAGTGTTACTATTACTCATTCATGTCGCCTTGCTCCACTCGACCGCTGATAAGTTGATGGCTATAGAAAAACAGCATCCATTAAACCTGCATGCAATAGCTTATCATTTCTAAGAAAAACTGAAGAAGCTTTCAGCGTTGTGTTCAGCTTGAGAGCTGCTCATGAGGCATTCAGACAGGAAAAAAGGGATACCACTTTCTCCCTCATAATCAGAATCTCTCAGAAGAGAAAGAAAGAGATTGAACTAAACAGATAAATAGCCAAAAAGATGCGTGGAGACATGAAGAATGAGAGAATCAAATCTTCATCATCTTATTTAGTAAGTTCTCTCTCTCTCTCTTGTTCCTGTGTTGACTAATTCTCAGTCAAACGGAGCAGGAGGGAGTTTTGATCAATGAGCACGCTGGCCTCCCTCCATCAATCAAAGGAGGATTACGCTGTGTGTGAGAGCCTCCTAAAGACATTATTATCGAAGTCCCAGCTCGTATTATGAGGGTGTCAGCTCTCTTCATAGGCATTTAGGATTACCACAGTGACATCACATCCTCTCGGCTCTTCATATGAACATTCTGGTATTGAAGTTTGAAAAATCTTTAATCCTGTTGCCATAAACTCCCGTCATGACGCAGTGTACAAGCTGCTATGAAATTGGAGCAGTCAAAAGGTCAGGTCATATATATATTTATAACCTGCTGTGGCATGACTCAATTATAAAATGCACAGTTTGTTGAAGCGATAACAATAGTGCAAATTGATCATTATAAAGATGGATCAGCAGTGAGCACCAACAGAGGTGATCAAATCAACTAAAAGAGTAGCAGAGTGTACAGTATTTCTTTTTTTTTTCTTTTACTTTTCAAAACTTTAATGAAAGAACATGATGTGTATAAATAATTCACTACCCAATGACAGTCAGTAATTTGTGTTTTAAGATAAAGCTATTCCTTTTCCTTCAACTTTGTTTTAAAATTTATAATAATGTCAAGCTTGCAGGGAAAATTTAAATAAGTAGTTCAGCCAAAAAGTTCTGGCATTAACCTATATGCCTTTCTTTCTTAGTGGAAAAATTTTTTAGCTGTCCAGGTTGCTTTTGTCCAGGTACAGCCGTGGTCATCATTGACTTTGGGTGTATAGAAAAAGCAGCTTGGACATTCTGCTCAATATCTTCTTTTGTGTTACATGGAAGGAAGAAAGGCATAGAGGTTGTAAGGTGAGTCAAAGTTGACAGAAAGTTAATTTTTTGTTAATCTGTCTGTCCCTTTAAGGGTAAACATTTGCCCCTTCATTGTTGTTGTCTAACTGTAATGCTTTCTGCTAAGACTGCAAGAAAGTAACTGGGTTCTCCTGGGAGAGAACACACATTACAAAGAAACACACTTTTGTTTGATTTGTTTTGCTCTCTGGCTTCTCACTGGTCAAACCTCAGATCGCCAGATCGAACAGAATGAAGACTGTCCATGACAAGCTGAACTACATGAGAAGATTTACAAACACTCAAATGGGAAATAATGAAAAACATTTTTTACATTTAATTTAATGTGTTTAATGCAATAAAATATTTATGTGTGTGTGTGATATGTGATACACTGGCATTTTTTCTCTTAAATATTTTAACGTAGGGTGCGGCATATTCCTATTTTGCCCAGAGAGCTTGATGGTCTTCCCTCTGCCCTGGATTTGGGGTTTAGGTGCCTTGCTCAAGGGCACCTCAGTAATGAGAGTGGAAGAGAGTGCTTTTCATTCACTCCCCCACCTACATTTCCTGCCGGTACTGAGACTTAAACCCACAACCTTCAGGTTACAATTCTGACTAACCATTAGGCCACAACTGCCACCAACTGCCTAAGTGTCAGGTTTATGTTCAGTTTTGGTGTAGTTTTTGTGTTCCCAGTTCCTGTGTTTATTTCCTGTCTTCCTTAGTTTATCTAAGCTGTGTCTGAAATCGCCCCCTATACCCTTAAATAGGGCACTATTTGAGGCAACAGCCATTTTGTAGTGGTGTCCGAAACCATAGTGGAGATTAACGAGTGCATTTGTTCAATCCCACAATGCACCTGTAATGATGGTTCAACAGAGTGGGGATCCATCTGCAGCTTTATTTAAACTCAGCAGTGTATACAGACAGGGACAAGGCAGTACCGTAAACAGGGACAGGCAGGGGTCGTGGCTGGCAGCAGAGAATCAGAATCGGGTCACAGGCAAGGTTCGAGACAGGCGGCAGACAATCACAATCCAGGGTACAGGCAAGGTTCAAGACAGGCGGCAAAGGTTCTCAGGTAATAAACAGTCCAGGTAATAACAAGAAATCAGTTCACAGAAAAACGCTCAGAAAAGACTACCGTAGCAAATCAAGACTTCGCGAAGATGTGGTGTGTATGTGTGTGTTAAATAGTGCGAGTGTGATGCAGATCAGGTGTGAGCGTAATCAGTCCCAGGAATGAGGGCCTATGGGAAATGGAGTCCGAATGGTAGTGAATCAGTATTCCGGTGATGGCTCCCTCCGGCGGTCCGGAGGATGAACCGAGGGAGCCACATTCATGACAGAGCCCCCACCCTGCGAGCGGCTCCTGACGCGAGGAGGCGGGCGCCGGGGTCTACCACGCGGTCGAGGGGCCGGTCTTTCCGGGTGCGCCCGATGGAATTCTTCCATGAGTGTAGGGTCAAGGATATCATCCGTGTTGACCCAGGATCGCTCCTTCGGTCCGTACCCCTCCCAGTCGACCAGATACTGTAGTCTCTGACCCCGACGCCTAGAGTCGAGCAGTGTTCGGACTTGATAGGCCTCCTCGCCCTCAATGATCAGTGGTGGGGGTTGACGACCCTCGGCTCCCTCCNTCCGGTGATGGCTCCCTCCGGCGGTCCGGAGGATGAACCGAGGGAGCCACATTCATGACAGCACCTCAATAACGAGTGTACAACCGATGTACGCTCAACCATAGATATATAAAAACATAAATGCCTTAGTGGCTGTTTTTATGGGCTGCTATATGCCGTCCGCCATATTGGAAAGGTCAAAACACCAGTCTGTGAACATTCAAGAGCAAGTTGACTGAGCATCTGCAACCTTAGTTATCCCATTTCTTCAGTAATTTAAATCTCAGCCGTTTCACAACTAGAAACTGAGCAATGTTGTGGCATCATTGATTGAGTGACGACACGCTAACCATTCCAAGATGGCGTGCATGCCAACGTGTCTGAAGCTGTCAAATGTGGAATCTACGTATACATATCTATGCGCTCAACAGCAAGAGAATACCCATAATGCACTGCATCACACTTAATGAATTCCCGTGTCTCGACAAAAGATGGCACTCACAGCTGAATCCATCCATCCATTTTCCAAACCAATGTGGCTACAGCGTAATATCATACAGGTATAAATGTACTTTTTAATTGATTAATAAATTACTTAATTAAGGTTTATACATTATTTCCATGACAGAGATCTTACTACTGGAGCTGCCAGTTTGCTAAGTTTAATTATTAAATAATTATTAAACAGCAAGCCTAAACTATGCAAAAGCGGCAGACCTTCCGGTGCACTCAGTGTTCGAATTCGCACACTTGTTTTTATTCACTCCCTCAAGAGAACAATATTAGTGGACTAAGGTATGGAATAGTGAATGAGGCAATAGGGGGTGATTTCGGACACAGGTCTAGTTTTCTAGTTATTTATTATACCAACCTATTGTGTCCCCCTGCCCATTGTTATCTCTTGAGTGTTTGTTATTTTGAGTTATTGTTTATTAAAGTTTTCTACCAACCGTGACTCTCTCTCACTTTTCATTGCCTGTATATATGATTGTGTATTTGCGTTTATTTGTGTGTGTGTGTATATTAGGGCTGTTGACTTCTCTTTCACACTTGAACAGACAAAAAACACACTAAATTATGGAAAGCACAGTAAGCACAGTCTTCAATAAGTTAAAAAGTGTTAAATGAACGTAAAGAGTTGTGAGAGAATAAGATGTGCTTCAGATCCACGTCAAGTGTTAAAGTGACAGCAGCCTAATAAACCTGCTGCTGAAATGTCAATAATGTTAATCAAAGAACAAAAGAAAAAGACTCACTGCTCTTGACTGAATAACTTTTGTAGCTTTAATAAGGATTAATCTACAATAGTCAACATTTGAAGTGGATCAAAACCTTTCATCAAAGTTGTCCTAAAACCTTCTTCTTAGGACAACTTAGACAACTTTGATGAACTTTTTTGATCCACTTCATATTTGTATATGTTTGCTACTATACAAATTCATGGACTCAAGACTGTGCAGTTCAATTTCTGTATATTTACCTGTAAGACTTTCATGAAAATCTATTAACAAGGTTACATGGGTCAAAAACAACAAACTAATTATATATATACACAGTTGTGCTAAACCATCTTAAGTGTTTGCTGCCAAAAAGCTTTTTTTTTTTTGTTTGTTTCATCTGACCATAGAACATTTGAAAAGTAACTAACACTACTGGAACTTCAAACGGGATGGGTTCTATGGTCAGATGAAACAAAAAAAATAGCTTTTTTAGCAGCAAACACTTAAGATGGGTTTGGTGCACACAGGGGTAAAAAGTACCCCATGTGTACAATGAAATATACAGCTGTATCTTTAATGTTGTGAGCCTATTTTTCTGCCGGAGGTCCTGGACATCTTGTTCAGATACATGGAATAATGGATTCTATCAAATACCAACAGATAAAAAAAATCAAAACCTGACTGTCCCTGTTAGAAGGGCTGTGGTTGGATCTTCCAACAGGACAATGATCCAAAACAAACATCAAAATCAACACAAAAATGGGTCACTGAGCACAAAACCAAGCTTCTGCCATGGCCATCCCAGTGCCCTGACCTGAACCCTAAAAGAAACTGAGAGGAGTGAACTGAAGAGAAGAAGCACCAACATGGAGCTGGGAATCTGAAGGATCTGGAGAGATTCTGCATGAAGGAATGGTCTCTGATCTCTTGTCAGGTGTTCTCCAAACTCATCAGGCATTATAGGTGAAGACTCAGAGCTGTTATGTTGGGAAAAGGAGGTTGCAAAAAGTATTGAATAAAAGGGTATGATTAATTGTGAGCAATGTGTATTAGAGAAAAATATTTATTTCATAATGAGATTTTCCCCCCGTTTAAAATTATTATTCTCCGATGAAAGGTTGGATTTTTGTAGATTTTTAAAATAAAAGATCAAAATGATTAACGATGCAGATTTATTTTCACAGCCTACTTTGGTCATATTTACTATATATATATATATTTTTTTTTGCCTTTTTAGCAGGGCGGGTAAAAATCTGAACCAGCACACCTGGGCCAGTAGAAAAAAACTTTAGAGTTGAGCCCTGATATAATAAAGGCACAGGTAAATGTGACATTTATTAATATGGGTTTATGTGAAGATTGTTTTAAGTTTACTTAAATTAAAAGTTGTAAAAAATGTTTAAAGCCTATAACTGGTAAATGTTAAAAATTATAGCTTTCAATTACTGTAATGTTGAATGGCTATAATTAATAGCTAAAATTGAAAAAAAAGAAAAAAAAGAATCCATTTAATAGAGACATCAGTATCATCCTCACCACATTCTTCACACTTATGTACGTTTGCCAAATTTCAAGACATCATATATTCTGTTGTTCAGATGTGTATTCGAATTTGCATTGCCATATGGCCCGGAAAGAGGGAGTGAAAAGTGGAATTAGGAAACACACATTTCTGTCAGGATTGATAATTCTAACTGTTTTGTGAGCAGCCAGTGATGTGAAAGAAGAAGCTGCTCTGTCTCATTGTATTTACCTCAAGCTGGATGCAATTTCAGATTCTGTTCTTTCGTTCACTATATACTCCAGCACTGGAGGACATGAAGCAAGGCTTAAAGATAGAATGACAGAGAGGGAGTGAAAGAGAAGAGGGACTGAGAAAAAGACAAATAAAAAGAGAAGCAAACACGTTTCTACCAAGTCGAAAGTGAGGCAAGCTGTCACTTGACTGCAGTCCTTTTACAGCCTGAGGTGAGAATAAGGTTTCCTTGAAGCTTTGAGAGGAATAAAAAAAACTGAATGGGAATGTGTTGGCTATAGATTTTAAAGGACATATTTGTGTTGTAAGGATAACTATAAACATTATTAGGGAGAATTCACTAAGACAGAATTGAGCCCGCTGATAGCACTGATTATGCTTTTGGATAGTTTTCGTACACTGGTTAAGCATTATTCGCTAAATAAATATGGGTAATAATGCAAAAACAACCACAAAATGCCACAATTCCTGACACTTGAATTTTAAAAAGCTAAAATTTACAAAAGCAGTGTTTGAGCTGAAAGAATGACAATTAGTTCATATAAAAACAGTGCAACGCTTTTGTGCTGTAATATGTAACAATTGCGCAGCAGTTCACTGAATTTTCCCCATTATTTTACACATTGTTA
Organism: Anabarilius grahami; assembly: GCA_003731715.1. NCBI lineage: Eukaryota > Metazoa > Chordata > Actinopteri > Cypriniformes > Xenocyprididae > Anabarilius > Anabarilius grahami. The sequence continues at coordinate 13,749,449 of RJVU01051648.1, forward strand.
TATAATCATTTAAACAAATTCAAATCTGACATTGTACTAGACAGAAAAACTTAATGAGGAAAACATAATGAGGAGCAGAACTCGCTCCCCTGCTCGTGGCTAAATTTATTGGTTTAAAAATCTTTATTTCATTAACGGGTCCCTCTCATGGGATTCTTGTCTTACCATGCACTGCAAACATAAAGTACACATTTGATTACCAAAAAACTTAACCCACAGAATGGTGAGTATATGAATGAATGTTTCATTGCATTAAACAGCTGTCAAAAAGTTTTAAATCTAGAACTTGTCGTTTTCAGCTGACAGTGCTGTGCATTGCATTATACTGGATTTCCACAATATCTTTGAGCTAGAGATTTTCACACCACAACCAAGCAACCACTACGTACCTAAGCCACATCGTCCTTTGGAATTTTAATAACTTCTTTCTGTAACCAACCCCTGTCTTACATACTGCTATCTTTCTTCCAAGCCTGGTCATTCATCACCAGTGGCTCTACCAAACATGATTTTATCCCAAGTCCTAAATGAGAGAAAGAGAGAGAGAGAGATGTGGAGAAAGAGAATTCAACCATGAAACCAGGCGAGTCAGAGAGCTGTCGACCTCTGCTAATGATGCTCACAGCATAGCTGAGGTGACAAATCGGCTTTCTAACAAACAGCTTCTAGTGAGAAAGCCCAGGAGAGAAACAGCAGGGCTGCTGTAATGCAGAGAGACTGCAGTAGGCCACACTTAATGTGCTTTTTTATACTGTTCTATTGGTTACTGTAAATCTCCCAAAATCCCTTTTCACATGTCTTTATAATAATTTAAGAATGTGGGAAAATATAACAATGGAGAGATGAGTAGAAAATAAATCTTCATGGTTGGCCAACTGATATTTATGTACTGTAATAAAGAATAGTGTGCATATTTTGTTTGTGCAATTTTTTTCTTACCTGGAATATATTATTAACATATTCTTTAAGTCATCTGTCTATCTATCTATTCTACTGTTCAAATTGGGGTCAGCAAGATTTTATTTAAAAAAAAAATTGATACTTTTATTCAGAAAGGATGCATTAATAAAAAAAAATTAAAAAAGACAGTAATTCAAATAATCCCCCCAAAATTGAATCATGAAATATTCATTTATTTTCAAATAAAGCACAACTTTAACATTGATAATAAGAAATGGGATACATTTCATTTTAAAATATATTAGAGAACAATATTACACAATATTACTGTTTTATTGTATTTTTGCTTAAATACTCCAAGTGCAGCCTTGGTGAGCAGAAGAGACTAAATTAAAAAAACATTAAAAAAAAAAAAAAAAAGGTACTGATCTGACTTTTGAAAGGTAGAGCAAACTCACAGAATACTGTGAAAAAGTTTTAGGCACATTTTAGAAGTATATTGCTAATCCTATTGCTTATGCATGCATCTTTATCAGCTCATAATTGAGAGACAGCATTCAATATTTGATTTGTTATATTAATTTGACTGCAGCATCATGCAAAATGAATTGATGAAACCAAAAGGAAATGTCAAACATGGCCAAAACCTGGTTAGACTATTGAATGAATATTAACCTAAACTAATAATGTTAATTAAAAAAAAAAAAAATTATACATCAACTACATTTGACATCTATTACAAAACTCGATTTATAAAACTCTCAACAACTTATAATTGTAAACCATTTTCATATAATTGAACATTAATTTTGCACATGTAAATTGAAGTACAGTGATATTCCAGCACTTAATGTCGTAGTGTCATTTGAGTGGATTTTCCACTGACAGACTGCCTCATCTGCAACTGAGGAAAACAAAAGATGACAAGTAAATTACTTCAAACAAAATAATTTACCTGAGCCGCTGGCCTTCAATATGTCTGTTTATCTCCCAAAACGAACAGACTCCCCTCAGACCTTGAGTTTGCTCTCTACCGCACAAAAGCCTGAACCAGGAAATTAAAAACCTGCCGATAATTTGAAACAGGATGGAAAATTATTACACTCTTATGGAAACACCAACAGGGAACAAAATATCTACTCCCAAATAAATTAACAAACAGGATTTAGTGTTACTACACTATTCTAAAGTGGCATTTAGACACTACTTCACACCCAAACATATAATGTTTACTATAATTTTAATAGCAAAGCTGTGACAATTGGTTTAAAAGTCTACAAGAAGCTGCGGCTTCCCTTACAATTTCATTTTAAAATGAAATGAGCAGAATGCTGCACTCCAACCATTTCAAGGTTTTCTATCATAGTCCTGTAGTGAAATATCATCAACATTCATCATTTTTAAGCTGTTGGACCAGTTAACAGATCGATATTTCTTCAATTCAGTTTGACGGACAGAGTGGAGAGATGGTCAATGGAGAGATACTGCATCAATCCATTGACCTTAAAAATGTGAATGTGACGACAAAATTGAGCCCTTTTTTATCACGTTTCTTGACTCATTTGATTGGACTGCCAAAAGTTAAAATAAATATGTTTTACTACA
>RJVU01051648.1:13751971-13791453 GCA_003731715.1 Anabarilius grahami
AAAAAAAAAAAAAAAAAAATATATATATATATATATGAAGAGTTTGGTTCCAAAACGCAATAACTTTGATTAATTTGAGTAAAAAGGTGATTTCTTTAGCAAGAAAGTGGCAAGATGAAAACCACTATTTTCTGTTTCAGACTTTCACATAGCATCTTTTGGTTATAAAAACATAAAAAATTCAAATCTACATTTTGATTTTAAAAAGTTTATTATAAAAACGTATTATTTTTCCCCCAAAATGGAATAAATCCATGACACTTTTTTCTTCAAAATGCAATTAATCCATCAATATAAAAGTTATTTTTCAAATTGAAAATACACAACAGGACAGAGTCTAAACTTTGCCAATATTTATCTTATAAACAGGCATTTTACTAAAAATACATTCAGCCGTCGCTCCCAAAATGAATTCAACGGGTCATCTTGTTAATGTTATAAATTATTTGTTATTACCGATTAGTATCTGAGTAGAGTATCTGGCACCACTGCACGGTTAAATAAACACATTTGCCGAGTACATTGGTATTAAAAACGGCTTTTAAAAAAAGCCTTCAATGTTTACAGTGTGTGGAATGGTGCGCTGTGATTGGTTGAGCGGATATATCGCATTTCTTCAGAAAAAGGAGACTGGCGTTTGTCGCGTTTTGGAAAGAAAGGGAGAAAACATGACAGAATAACAGGACGGATATCGCATTTTGCGCAAAATTAATGAATGACTTTTCAATACCGACCAGATACAATACTGATTTTGGCGGAAACTAAATTTTTTTGAAAATGGCGTTTATCGCGTTTTGGAACCAAACTCTTCATATATATATATATATATATATATACAGGGCTCTCAAGTTTTATCAAATGAGATTACATCTGTGAGGAGAGGAGCCACTCAAATATTTGCAGCAGCGGCCCCTCAGCCCCACCCAATTCTCTCAAGTTTTTGCTAGCAGTTAAATTTTACCTATTGTTCATAATTGACCAGCACAAATTATGCTGCTTGTTGAATGAAGTGCTTGTTCTTTGGCCTAATGACCTTTATGTTTTATATGCCTGTTCACATCTGTCACACCATGATGGGCACATGAGTTGAGGCACACTCCTAAACTGAACACCAGTAGTCAGAGCTGGCGGTGCCTATGGTAATGAATGGCCATTTGGTTGACCACTCACTTTTAAAAGTACACCTGGTGGCTGCTCCACTTAATGCTTTCTTCTTCTTCTTCTCTGTCTTGTCCACTGTCTCCTAATCTGATCTGGCAACCTTTTTGGGGGGCTGACCCTTTGGTGCCCAGAATGAAATAATACTCTTTTGCTTTTTCCCTGATACCTTTGAAACAGACAAATGCAATGAATATGCATTGCCAGGATATTAAACATTACTGAAATTATAGCCAGAGAGCTCTGCTTTAAGAGATGTATTCATAGCTAAAAAGAGTATTAATACATTAGAATTTGAAATAAAATAATGAAATGCATCTTTAGTACTTTCCTTAGTTTCAGGTAGCCAAACTAATCTAAAGCTTCTGCAAAGCAGTTGGGAGAGTTTTTGACTGTATCAATAATAATTTAGCATGAATTTGGCTATATTCCCCAACATCAGCTCTCACTATCTTTGATCACAGGAAAGTGATTTTCGCCAGGTAATGCTAAATGCTAAAACAATGGAGGGGTTGGGTGTAGTTTTGGTTTGAACACTGGAGTGTTAAAGTGTGAACCATTTAGTGGGGTCACAGGGCATGCTCCCTCATAGGATTTATTTGTTTGCTTGTTTATTTATTTTTGCAAAATGGTCTTTTGTGGTTTCATCCACATGCAAAGTTGGTTAATAGAATAACTGCATGTATTTTATATTATTTATAAGCACCTAAAATCTTATCAGTTTGACAGAATTTTACTTAAAGAACATTACTTAAACGGTTCTTATNGACGTCACGTTCTCTCTCTCATTGGTTGGATACAGTGGTGCTTCACGAACACAAAATACAGAGGATTCCCATCACGTCAACGACGTAGCGTCGATAGTTCCCTCGAAAGGGAACCAATTGTTTAGTCAATAATTCAGGAAGGCTGTACTGGCTTATGAAAAACTAACATAATTCTTGTAATAGCATTTGTTACAATAAGAATATAATTACAGGTAATACAGCCTATACACAGAAACTATAGCCACAACATGCCACAGTTATAATATAAATCTTTATTGAAAAATATATCCTTTAACAGATAATTTATTATAAATTCTACAAGTTAGTCAATTTACCACAATACATACGATAAAACGTGATAAATTCTAGTAAAGATGGTCATCCAATTTATGTTGGTGCAGGAAGATGTTTTCTCAGCGTCGCGATAGGAGCGGTTCGCATAAATCTTAACACACTTTTGGAGCGCGCTTGTGAACGCGCGCAGAGTATACGGCCATTCGTGCGCCATGCATGCACAAATTCAATTAAATAAATCGGGCATCAGTCATGTTGAGCAGATACTTGGTCCGTTCCGTTCGTACGGGAACTTGGTGCTTATAAAAGCTCCGAATGCACGATGTATATAATTAATTAATAGCATCGTCCATCATTTGTATATAGCGGGACAAGTTATCCCTTATTTTTCAGCGTGAGAAATACAAGGTGTGGCGTGTGAACTGGTTGAGAAATGCGTGTGTCTCACAGTGAATGCGTGAGACTTGAGAGCCCTGTATATATATATATATCAGGGGCGTTTCCTCCGAGTAGGCAAGGGAAGCAGTGCCTCCTCAAAAAAAATAGGATGAGAAAATAATCCATATTACATATAAAACAACACAAATATTACAAATTATGACATTAAAAAGAGCGCAAGTCACGCGTATTTCTTAAGGAACACTGCCCAACAGCGACACCCAGGTAAAGTTTCAGCAGGAGTCATGCTTTACAGTCTATGGAGTCATGCCTCCCTTTCCTCTCATAGGAAACCATATAAAATCATCAGACCCCCGGCGTGCGGTGGGTTTTGTGGGGGGTAATTGAGAATGAATGGGGGAAAGTCACGTGAGAGGAGGCAATGTCTCCATCGCGCTATGATTGGATGTAATTGGTTATGATTGGAATTGATTGGTTTGTGCGATAAAATCCCGCCTCTCGTTGACGTGCGCGTTCCGCGAGTCAGTTTGACTGAAAAAATAATGGCGTCAATGGGAAGACTAATTGAAAAGTAAGTATCAGATCACCCAGTTAGATATCACCGCTTTATATGTCATGTCAAAATCAAACTTGAAATGGACTGAAAGCATGATGACTGCGGGGGTGCAATCAGCTTGGTGAAATTAAAAATACATCTTCGTGTCTGTGACAGACGGTGTTAATGGAGCATGACTGATGAACCAAAATATCATAGGTTGACAATTAAAAAGAAAAACCGCAATACACAAATAAAATATATTGTTTAAATTATTATTGCATTTAGTTATTATTTTGTAATGAATGTAGAAATGCTTAAAACACTAACTTGATGAGATTGACTTGGTTTTGATAAATAAAACATTACATTGTTAATGTCAAATTACAAAATAGAATTGTATTTGGTTTCTTTTTTTTCTTTTTTGATGTACTGTAAAGTAATGTTCATTTAACAAAGAAGATTAATGTAATTTAAGAGTAATCCACATGAATTTACATTGATTAATTTAAAAAATGTGCCTCCTCATTTCAGAACACCATTGCACGCCACTGATATATATATATATATATATATGTATATATATATATAGTACTGTGAAAAAGTCTTAGGCATGTNAAAACATCTTTGCGAGGGAACGCAATCTTTGCGAGGGAACGCAAAAGATTTGAAAAAAAAAAAATCCTCCCATCCCAAATTTTTTTCCACCACCACGTAAAATTTCCTTCCTTCCCATTTTTTTTTCTACCACCATGTCCCTTTAGGGGCTCCGTAGACAACAGCCGGTGCTCCACACGGAGATCTGATCTCACCATCATCTCATGTCTGTGATTAACATGAAGAAACAGATGAAACGGAGACAAACTAAATCCAGAAGAACTGTAACTGTGTCTCCAAGACGCCCGAAGAAACCGACCTGCAAAGATACAGTACTGTGAAGAGTTTTAGGCACATAGTGTAAAAATGCAGTAAAGTGAGGATGCTTTCAAAAATACTGTCATAAATAGATTTTATCAATTAACTTCAATTAACTAAATAAAGTCAATATTTGGTGTGACCACCCTTTGCATTTAAAACAGCTTTTGTCCAGGTACACTTGGGCATAATTTTTCAGGTAGCTTTGCAGGAAGGTTTCTTCAAACACAATTTGCTCCTATAATCTAAAATAATTCAGAGTGAAATTGACAAAATCTTTAGCTAATACCAAATTAGCTAAACTGTACTAGCTATTTGCCACATTATTAACAAGCCAGCGTGGCCTATAGTGACTCCAGCAAAAAAGGAAAACCATTTCGTATACCAAAAGACCAACTGTTTTCTCTGGAATAACATCAAGTAAATAGCATAAATTTTGATTTTATGTCCATTCTAAATGTTCTTTTCAACCTTTGCATTTCTCAAATCAAATTTCTAGAGAGATAATCTACAGAGAGGTGACAAAATCATTGTTGGAAACCAGAGAGTAGAATAAAGCCTGGGTTAAATATCAGTTCACAGAGAATTTGTTCTGTAAATTCAGTATGAAACTCTTAGTTTGACAATCCGGCTCAATTTCACACCCGATTCAGTCCATGTGTTTTTTCTCTTATTTCTGTTTTGTTGTTGTTTTTAATGGCTTGGGTCATAAAAGGGCCAAATCAGAGCACTGTACATTCGTGCCCTAAACGTTCCACCACAATTGGAAGGTATAAAGAGAAAGACATTCGAAAGGACAGAAAAATGACTTCTGTGTCATCCTCTTGCCTCTTGATTTGCTACATAAACCTTTTCAGACCAACCTTCTTAAATAAACCTTACAAAAGCTGTTGTGATCCCCACCCCCATCTTTTCATAGTATACTTCTAGAAAGAATAGTGGAAAGTGTCTTTCAAAGTCACTTTAAACCTATTTCAGGAATGCCCATGACCTGAATCAGCCTGACCCCATAAACACAGAGGAAAATAATGCACCACTAGGGTCATTCTCTAGCCATTTCTAACAATATATATGACACCTGCTCTATATTCACTATAGATCTGTAATAAAAAGAGAAAGAATGTTTCATCTCTGGACTGGACATGTTTTATGAAAAATTCGCGAACAACTTTGAACATAAAGAGGGCCGATCCTTTAATGTTAGGGTTAGGTTAGGGTTAGAACCTTGCATTCATGATTTCTTTATTCCCCATGATACCTAGGGGAAATGAGACTGTTGGAAGACATTACCATCAGGGCTCTTTGTACATGAGATCTGTGCGTTCAAAATGGCTTTTTGGGAAACAGGATATTTGGGGATCAAAATAATGAATTGATAAAATCTCGAAATTTGTCATGGCATATGGTCTTTCGCACACAGTCCAAGCACTTCAAGGATCACAGGACTTCAGAGGAAAATGATCCCATGCATTCCTCTTGTAAAGTGATTTTCATCCACGCTGACATTCAGTGAAGAACCACTGATTGTTGAAAGCAACAATAAAACATTCCTCGACAGCCATTCTCAAGACACCCGCTGGATTTACTCAACCGGAGAACTGAGCCCTTGCAACAAAAATACAGATGATACAGTGTATAAAGATTAGAAGGAAGAAATAAAAAAAAGAAACAACAGTCATCTTATGCAAATGATGAAAAATCCACATACATTTCAAGTGTAATCATGCGCCGCTCTGTTTGGCATGCAGATAAAGCCACTCATATTATAAAAGGCGTGAAGTCCAAAGGCAGATTCTATATTTCATGTGCTTAAGTAAAACTTGACATCGCTGGATGAGAGACACCACAGTGGATACGTCCCCACATGCTGGCTTTAAAGGGATTTATTTAATGCAACCTTAACTCCGTGCATTTGCTGCATAACCAGTTAAGATGCCATGAGCACTAGCTCATACAGCTAAAAATGAACATCAACACGCCAAATGTAAACGCAATTGAGCGCTAATTTGAGCTGTAATGTTTGAAGTAAATCAGGTTGATATGCAATATAATAACATACAAACAGCAAAGGATTGTTTTTCTGCAAACTGAACAACTGTATACATTTGCACATGCAGTTCCAGATGTCACACTTCCAAAAAGAACAACTGAATAGTCTGTTCACAACATATGTCAAATTCGGGATTGATCTAAGCCTCTGCATAGCTGCAGGATGGAGGACTGCACATCCGAAACAGAAGGGGAGCAAAACATTCATCACAGAACTTAATTAACGCTTCCACACCATCTCAACTATCAGACGTTCTGCGCTGTCCGTAATATTTATCCTATTATCTTTGACTTTCTTTTCTGAAAACCTGATCACAGAGTGCTAATGAGAGACATTGTCAAATTAACAACTTTTGGAGAATTTACAGAGCAAACGGCTGAGAGAGTGTAGTATCTCAAAGCCAAATCTGTTCATTTCAGTTTTGAATAGAATGATGAAAATACAGCTTATTTCTCTTCTTGCTGAGCTGCTGAACATGAAAAGCATGTGAAAAGAGACGTTCTGATGATTATCAGACGTCTGTGGCTGCTGGCTCACCTTTTGTTCAAAGAAACAGTGTGACTTACTAGCTACAGTATTTGTCATTGAATTATTGCTTTCTGAATTTGAATTAGTGTGCATTGTTTTCTCACTCAAAATAAACATGATATATATAAACACAAGAATATGATGTAACAGCTATTCCCCATTACCAGAAGTGCGAACTCTGCAATGATGAGTTAAGAAGCCTAGGTCTATAGCCTGTTTTTTTTTTTTTTTTTCATAAAATGTGTAAGAAAAAATACATATCGTGGACAAAAATTTTAAATTAATTCCCACAACTTATTAACTTTTAGTAATTTGTTCTCTTAAATAAATTAAAACATGGCCACGTTGTACTAATGTTTTCCCTCTTTTTAGCTATATCGTGGCCACAATTTAACTAAAAGGGGAGAACAAATTAGCACAACATGGCCACGATTCAACTAAAATGGAACAAATGAATAAGTTGTGGGAACAAATTCTTAATTTGTGGACATTATATCTACTTTTGCTGACAAGTTCTGTTTAACATTTGTGTAAGATATACGCAAAGCTAACAAGCGAATAGAAGCTGTTTGCTAAGCTAGCACACCAAATGGTTATCTTTAAAAATCAAATCTAGCAATGAAAACAAGAAATAATTACATATGTAACATTACAAGACATTAATGTACATAACAATGTAGTTTAGTCTAGAGAGGTGAGGGAATGTTAACAAGACGTGTTTTGGTCTTTGTAAACATGCACTAGTTGGATACCTTTTGACCATTATGGTGCATCTAGCTGTTTTTAGCATTCAGTGGCACAGTTTTAAGATGCCCTGTAAAAATGCTTAAAAGTTTTGACAGCATAGCGGATCAATGTCAGTTTAAAAAAAAAATATGGGTCAACTGGATGAATTTGAGTACGGGATAAGTAAGGGATAATCCACGGCTAGCTGTGCAGTAAACAATTTTAGTGCATGACGTGGAGGCAAAAAAACACGTGAAATCAAATAATTTAATGCACAGCTAGCTGTGGATTATTCCACTTATACCATGGCCATTTGCCAGAATTGACAAGTTAAAGCTGTTACTGGTGTTTGCAGAGCAATGCTTGACTGGAAGGGTAAAAATGACGATTATTTTCGTCAGTGCTCATTAGATCTAGCATTCCACCCGCTTTGAATCAGACACAGAGATATAGCAGATAAGATTATATTTATTTGAATGAATGAATTATAGCAATTAATTTCAATTAATTATCGAGAGAGAGAGAGATGCGTGTGTGAATTACCTGGGTCTGTGCAGCATCTCTAACAACATTGAAGCTGTGAGATCAATTACTTCAAAAACAGTGATGTTAACTTCTCATTGCTGAGAAATATAATGTAGTGATTCAGTAGTGAAGCTATTTTATTAATACAATTTGCAAGGGCAGTGTTTATAACAAGTATCTGTACTCCTGGCATGATTCCCCCCCCCCCAAACCAGTATGGAAACTCCGCCCCACAGACGATTCTAATGATTTCATTGGTCATGCACCAAACACTGATCCTTAAACCTACCTGTCACTTTAACATTAACCAATGAAATTAACTGCAAGGCAGGATTTCCACTGAACTGGTTTGGGGGAAAAAAAAATGTAAGAGTTAAGAGTTAACACACCTAAAATGATGCGTTAAACAGCTAGACGGAGCACAGTGGGACTTAACGCAAGAACACGTCTTGTTTGAAAGGTCTTTGACACATCTGCACAATCTGTGACACTGAGCAGGGTCTCAAAATTTTCTTTGTATTTAATGGTCAGGATTTACAGTAATTGATACTAAACCTTCCGACGAGAGCGTGAATAGCCTACAGCAACAAGAAATTAATAGATTATTCTATATTAGTCTGTATGTATCTAGGGCCATCTGAAATGTCACATTTGAAATACCAACTGCTGTAGGCATGGTAAATCGTTCAAGTACAGCTCCCTACAGCAGGTGAAATAGCTCATAAATTATTCACGGATTAACAGAGACCCATCATGCTCCTGTATGAACCCCTCACAGTCATATTTATTCAGACTTGTGTCATGTAGAAGTCATATGCATAGTCACAACATCCACCTCCAGATCTCTGTTTTTCTTTATATGTCTATGCTTCATTCATTCACACCTCACCTTACACTTCATCTGTTTAAACTGACAGTTGTCTAGCTTGATCATAAACATTGTCATGTCTAAGCAGAAAGCAACAACTATAGAGAACAATATTCCTTACCTTACTTGATTTACCTTGTTCACCAACCATTCATTCACCTTTCTTCTCATTCATAAAGGTGCTGTGAAGATGACTCTCCTGCACTAGAGTTGGATTACACTCCTCATGAAACTCCCTTGGCAGCTGTCCTCACTTATTACCGTTGTGAGTATGAGGAGTCCAAGAGGTGTTACTTTAACTGGCATGACTCACACACTGCATCCATCCAGTGTTAGATCAATGGTTTGGTCCCTTCTTCCCAAAAGCCCTTCCTGAGGGCCTGAAAAGAATCAGGTAGAGGGTTAGGGGTAATATACTGTCAGATAATCTTTTTCCTACTCCGTCCTTTCCATAAATCAGTAAACCCTCAGTGGTCATAGGAAAGGTGAATATGTTTGAAAAGACACTTGCCAGTTCTAATTTTGGCTATTTAGTTTTTTAACTTCGATAAAGCAGCTTTGGAACAATGACCACATACACACTGCACATACATACAGTTGCCCCTATTTGTTCTGATTGCTTAATCCTGTTCAGTAGTTACACATAGAGTTTAGTTTAACACATCATTTACACATAGAGTTTTTGTTATATGTGAATGGACCTTTAATAATGAGTCACACAGAATGCAATTTTGCATTTAAAAACACAAGACGCAGGGCAGTGGGATGAAAAAACAAAAACGCAAGGTATAGAGATGCATTTTTTAAAAGTAAAACTACATTTAAAGACTTTTGTGATGCGAGCGCAACGGTTAAACACCTTAGTCTAGCACGTTAACATTAGAAAATGAAATGTCCTAATGTGACGTAAATCTAAGATTTGTTCAGCCCTCACAGCAGTGAACGCATCATCAGAAGAGAAATATGGCTAAAAATGAGAGGGAAAGTTATTTTGTTTAAAGATAATGAGGGCACATTAATTTTTTTTGTATTTAAATAATGATGTGTGATAGGCTATTTCATTTAACATACTGCAATTCATACTACAGTTCATAAAAAACAATAACTGTCAATTTTGATTTCATGGTGACTTCAAAGGGTTAGTTCACCCAAAAATATAATTAATGACAGAAATTATATTTTTGGGTGAACTAACCCTCATGTCGTTCCAAACCCATAAGACCTCCTTTCATCTTCAGAACACAAATTAAGATATTTTTGATTCAATCAATGAGGTTTTCTTAATTCCACATAGAAAACAATGTAATTACCGGATGTAAACACGGAATCGCTGCACAGCGTTCACTGCATACGAGACTGACAGGGAAGAGAAGAGATTGTTGAATAAAGTCATTATTTTTGTTTTGTTTTTGCGCACAAAAAAAATTTTTCTCGTCACTTCATAACATTAAGGTTGAACCACTGTAGTCATGTTGACAATTTTTTTAACAATGTCTTTAATACCTTTCTGGACCTTGAATGATGGTAATTAAGTTGCTTTCTATTGGGCATAAAAGTATTCTTATTCTTTCTTATTACTTAATTGAGTAATTTCTTATCACTTAATTAAGTAGAGATAAAGGATGGAGCAAGATTTTGGTTTACAAACTGTAATGTTTCATCAGTCATTCACATTTGTGCTCGGCTAACATATGCACCATTATTGTTTGGGTAAGAGTTTACTATTTAGCTGTGGGCCTGGTTTGCTTACAAAAGTGTAATACAAAGTGTTCTTTCCCTGAGTCTTTATTATAACATAGCACTACCCAGGTGAAAAAAAGTACACTTCCAAAATGTACTAAAAGTGCTCTATTCTCACACACTCATTTTGTACTTAATATACTAGTTCTTCTTCAGTACTTAAGATTATCTTAATTTTTAGTATATTAAGTACAAACTTAGTGCACGAAAATAGAGCACTTTAAAGGGGTGGTATAATGCCACTTTTATAAGATGTAAAATAAGTCTCTGATATCCCCGGAGTGTGCATGTAAACTTTTAGCTCAAAATACCCTACAGATCTTTTTTTTATAGCATGTTAAACTTGTCACTTTTTGAGGGTGATCAGAAACCCTCGTTTTTGTGTGTGTCCCTTTAAATGCAAATGAGCTTCTGCGCTCAAAAGGGGGCAGAGTTTCAGGAGCTCATTTTAGCCATGGTTTTAGCACTTAGCAGCTCCTCACATTACCTCACGCAGACTCACTGAAAATATCAGAAACTGTTCAGCCTTTTATGTTCAAAATGGAGTCAGACAATGATGGAGAGACTCAAGAAGCAGTGACAACATGTAGAATGCAACAGGAGGCTTCTGAACGGTTAGTTGATGAATTTATGTAGCTGATGTGGAGTTAACTATCTTAAAGTCATTGATTAGCATATTCTGTCATGATAATCTATAATTCGCTCCTGTGGGAACTGTTGTAAGATGCTTACAAAGCCAGAAAATATATGTTGCATGAAGATAGAACAGGTATAGTTTAGTTTTATTACAGTTATAACTTGTCATGTTGTTATCTTGCTTTTATGACATGCTATTGCATTTGTGTTTTATACTATATTGCAATAACATGGCCTCACACATTTGTTGGGTGTTCTCGGGGGCAGGGTTTATGTAAATTCTAGGGTTAGTGATGTCACTAACCCGGGAAGAAGCTCGTTGTAGTCCCTACCAGCCGTTTGTTGTAGTCCTTAAACAGCGAATTCTTTAAAAGAAAATATCTTGCTTTGCTTTGAACTTTCAGCGCTGTAACTTTGCAGATACTGTTTATGCTCAAGCAGCAACATTACACACTAACTAAAGTTAAATAAGTGAAATCATAATGAACCACCCCTTTAAGTATATTATGAAAGAGTACTTTTTTTTTCACCTGGGTATCTGTATCATATAATGGCCCGGTTTCACAGACAGGGCTTAGACTGAGCCAGGATTAGGCCTTAGTTCAACTAGGACATTTAAGTAGCTTTTATATACGTACCCTAGAACAGTGTTTCCCAACCCTGTTCCTGGAGGCACACTAACAGTGCACAATTTCCAAATCTTCCTAATCAAACACACCTGATTCAACTCATCAGTTCGTTAGTAGAAACTCCAAGACCAGAAATATATGGTTCATATAAGGGAGACATTCAAAATGTGTACTGTTGGTGTGCCTCCAGGAACAGGGTTGGGAAACACCGCCCTAGAAGAAACATTACTGGTGTGCATCTTAAGACAAAACATTGGCACTGACATATTTTAGGATGTGTCAGTACAAGTTTATTTCAGTTAAAACAGCTCAAACATGCCTTTTAGTCTAGGACTTGCTTAAGCCTTGTCTGTAAAACCGGGGGAGTAAGATGTAAAGATGTGAGCACTGTCCAAGGTCCTCGCTAACTTGCTTAAGTATTCTCTCTATAAACACCCCCAGTAATATCAAACTGTGATACAGTTCTCACACGTGCACCTCAATAAATTAGACTGCTATCACATCTCTTAGGAGTGCTCAAGTCGTGCTTGCGAGTTTCTGGTTGGTCAACTTTTCCAGTGTTTTACTTTTATCGTCTGACTTGGGCTCAAATTTTTTTAAGGTAAAATCGACGCCATCTTTTCTGTCCTTATACTCCTTAAAGTGTGTACAATCTCTGAGGTTTGAGGAAGCCCCCCAGAGCTGAAATATATGCTGCGTTCATGCCACCTCGGATTTACCGGAGTCTTGAGATGTCAACACGTGACATTGTATTCGGGGCTGTTCACGTCCTCAGACTGGGAATTATGCGTTTCTATGGTACCACTATCAACGCCTAAATGTAGGGGCGTTCACGCCACCTCATAATTCCTGTAGTTACGAGATTCTAGCTTGTAAAAAGCATTCACGTCCTCGTAGAGCTCGTAATTGCAGCTTGTAAGCTGGGAGTTTTCTGAAAGCTCCCAGATGTACCACGTGGCCGCTGTACCACCTGACCGCCGCTGTAGATTCATTTAGGCGTTGATAGTGGTGCCATAGAAAGGCATAATTCCCAGTCCAAGGATGTGAACAGCTCCGGATATAACACCAGGTCAGGTGGTACAGCTTTTAAACTGTAATTACGAGTTATAAGAGGTCGTGAACGCTTTTTACAAACCAGTATCTTGTAGTTACAGTAATTACAATATGGCGTAAAGGCACCTTCAGTTATGATAATGGAAGTTTCGTTTCCGAGCTGTAAGCGGTAGACCAATCACAAAAGACTGAGCCACATCTGACCAATCAGAGTAGAGTA
Source organism: Anabarilius grahami (assembly GCA_003731715.1). NCBI lineage: Eukaryota > Metazoa > Chordata > Actinopteri > Cypriniformes > Xenocyprididae > Anabarilius > Anabarilius grahami. Next base: position 13,765,015 of record RJVU01051648.1, read on the forward strand.
GGCTCACGGAAAGGAGGGGTTTAAAGAGACTGATCGAATTGCTTCAAACGAATCGTTTCAGAATCTTTGAGAGATACATGTATCATATTATGAGAAAATGAACGTGTTTTTTGACCTCGGATGCAAACATGTTGTAGGAAACAAAATTAGTAACCTTGAAAATAGCATAATAGGAGCATTTTAAGACGTTGCGACAAATCACTTTGTTACAGGTGGCGGCAAGTGGCTTTGTAAGTCATTTGAACTCATTCACTCAACCGATTCGTTCAAAAACTGATTCATTCAGGAACGTACGGTCGCGTTCAATCATTCACTCAAACAACTCATCAAAAAAGATTCATTCAGGAAAGAAACACCGCTAATGTGTGTCGCTCAGAGACGTCCACACGACAGAATCTGCATGGACTTTATTTGATTGATATACATTGTGTACACAGAACAGCTTGTTGTTAATGACACCATTAACAGCTCGTCTTGGATCGGATATGCGTTTCACTTCAAGTGCGATGCAAGCAAATCACAGTAGTGAAAGAGATACGTGTCTCTCACATTTTAACAGCGTGCTGTCTGTCCCTCATCTCTACCCAATTTCTCTCAGCAAGCAAAAGCAGCGGTTTAATGAGCATAAACTAAACACAGCGCCTCTGTCGACGTCAGTTCACTAAAATGGGCAGAGGAATGCGCTTCCAGTTGCGTTGCGATCTTTCCGCATGTATCATCATTTGTATACATGCGGAAAGATAATTTGTGACTAACTTTGGAAGTATAAAAGTTAACGTTACAGCAGCCCACTGCGCAATGTGACGTCGGGGTGACGTCTTTTTCATGTAATTTTTGGACGTCCAAATTCGGTCCATTGAAGGGGTTGTTTTGTAACGCCAGGCGACGTCTTTTTTCGACGTCTTCCGCACGTCAACCCTGGGACCTCTGTGTAAGGGCTATTTATAGTCCAGATGTAGTCGTTTGTGGACGTCTTTTCAACATCAAATTTAGACTTATTTTGGACGTCGTTTTTATAACTAATATAACTGTGGTCCCATGTTTCCAGAGGGTGGAGGACATGCTTTTCTGTGCCAGTTAATTTTCCTGTAGCTTTGGAAATTAAAGCACTACAGTTATACAAATACAAATAAATCACAATTCAATATCACCATTTTCATCTTTATTCAAAAATAAATGCAGCGATGCATGCTGAAAAGCTGTGCCGTCATTTTGCTATGGTTGGTTGAACACTCGCGTGAAATGCCTGTCGTGTTGCCTCGGCCAATCAGAGTGGCGTTTACTGGTTGGGTTATGATGATGTGCTGCCTCGACCAATCAGAGTGATGTTGACTGGTTTTTGTCTCTTTGGTTGAAATCCAAAGCCCTTGACAGAGAGTTGTCCTCCCTTGTCCTTTAGCTGCTGTTGGTTCTTTTTAAATTAGAAATAAGGAGGATAGGCCTGATATATGCTACCATGAAATTATTTTCTGAACTATAATTTTCCACAAATTGCATTTCCAAATAAATAAACAGATACATGAAAAAATACATATGCATAAAGAAATAACTTGATTAGGCTACTTTAAATAAACCAGTTAATAATAAAAACAGGAAAATGTAAAAAAAAAAAAAAACATGGCCTGAATAAATAAATAGGCATTCACATAATAAATCGTGTTTGTTTATAAATAATCTGTATGTGAAGAGTTCAAATGCAAAAGCCTCTAAGTGCCATCTGAATTTCTTCTACAATGATCATTTTTATAAGCAAAATGCCCAGTGTTAAATTAACACTCAAAGTGTACATATGAGTCCATCTTACCGGGTGTTAAAAAGTAACACTGAAGCGGTGTTAAAGTTAATGAGATAATTGATTGATGATTGAGTGATGATTGACAATTAGTGGTGACACCTGATGTTAATAAGCTGAATCATTGAAGAAACAACAAGAGAAAAAGAGACACAACATCTACAACTGATTTCCAGCTATAAACATTATTACACTTATTATTAACCAGTTTGATTTGATTTCTGTCATACATCAACAAAAGTTCTTACTGAGAATTAACAGATGTTTAGATGTTAATGTTTTTATGAAACTTTAGTTTGAAGTCACCATGATGGTGAAAAGCATTTCCTTTAGTTGGGCTCTTGACTCTATTTATTAACATTAATTTATCTCTGGCTGCTACAACTCTGTGTTTGTAGAGCACATTTGTTATGGTCAGAGAAATTTTGATCTGGGCTGTGTTTCCCAATAGTGATGAAAGCCAAAGTTGTTAAATTTAGGTTTACAATGCTTTGGGAAGCACAGTCATAATGGTTTTGTTTTGATGATGACATTCTTTGTGTCAAATGGTCAGATTAATTAGTGACATCCAGTATTGCCGTGTCATATAGATGTTATATTATTTCCTTCTAGTAAATCGGTTACCACTTGAAATCCAGAAAAGATTTTTTAATCTAAAGATTAAAAAAAACAAAAATAAAACACACAGACATCAAGAACCAGCATATGACCCTCAACAATGGTGACAATCAAACAAAGTGCTTCATGTTGCAGTGCATGATGGGAGCCACCCATCAAAACTCATCCATGGCACCCATCATGCATTGCTGCATGAATAAATTATGCAGCTGAATTGTCCTGTAATTTTCATAGATTGTTCATGTTTGCTTTTATTTTTCTGTTGTGACAGTAGCTTGTTTTGTGATGTTCAGAGTTGATCTGTTTGTCAGTATTTTGTATTTATTTATCGTCACCGTTCTTGAGAATCATATGCTGATTCTTGATGTCTGTGTGTGTTTAAACACTGAAACTTCAGTGCATAATGTATTATTCTTAAAAACAAAGTCATTCTGCTGTTGGATCTCAAGCTGTAAAATCACAGGACTACAATCATTAATACTAAAGCTACACATCAAGCATACGGTCAGAGATTTAGACTCTAAAAGACGTCAGGCCATCGCGTGATGACAATATCATCATTAAATTTTGTTGTGACTAGATCACATTTTCTCTGACCATTACAAATGTGCTTTACAAACACAAAGATGGAGCAATCAGAGAAAAAAATAATAATAAAAGGTAAAGAGTCAAGAGCACAACTAAAGCAAACGCTGACCTCTTTCATGGTGACTTGAAATGAAACATTCCATAAAACATTAATTAACACCTTTTTTCTCTCTTTCCTTCAATGATTCTGCTTATTAACATCAGGTGTCACCACTAATTGTCAATCATCACTCAATCATCAATCAATTATCTCATTAACTTTAACACCGCTTCAGTGTTACTTTTTAACACCCGGTTAGATGGATTCATATGTACACTTTGGGTGTTAATTTAACACTGGGGATTTTGCTGTGTGTATAGTTAAGTACTTTCACTTAAATGACAATTAATAGGTAATTTGCATTGCCATTTAAGTGAAATGATTGAATTTAAATATACAAGCTTGATAAAAATGATCATTCTAGAAGAAAATTTCAGATGGCACTTAGAGGCTTTTGCATCTGAACTCTTCATGTATTAATCATGTTGATAGGCCCTATAAAACAAATATTATTAATCATGTAAATTTCCTGCATCTGTTATAGACGTCCAAATGACGTCCAAAAAAATTACCCCGTTCAAAGGTCAAATGTTGAACGTCAAGATAACGTCCAAGTTGGGTCATGGTTGGACGTCCAAATAGTGGACCTAGTTTGGACGTCGGATAGATGTTCAGAAATGGTCATGGACCGACGGACCTAATATAGATATGATCTGCACGTCTATCCGACGTCCAATGTTTAGTGGGAGCGTATACGTGAGTGGTCAACGTCTGTCTGAGAAACACAGTCAACTGAATTAGTTTCAGTCAGTGTAAATCCTCTGATATACTTGTCGTTTATACAGTTGTCAGTCGGTGTTCGGGTTACAGATTCGCAAACACGAGCAATTCTCATTGTCGTGGTTAAAAACCCTGGTTATTGTCCATTTTCAGTTTGTTTCACACTTAAGTGTTTGTTTTATTATTCATATCACAACAATAAATGTCTTTATAGAAATTTTATAATATGTAATTTTGAAAAAGTCATAAAATTGTGTCTTAATTTTAAATGTACAGCATACAATTTAATCGTGTCTGGCAATTAAAAAAAAACAAAAAAAACAGCGTTTTATTGGGGTCTAAAAAAGTTTATCATTTAATGATCTATGAGCATTTCACAGATTTCTATGTAGACTAATTAAATAAATCTATACTGGCTCCATAGTTATACAAATGAAAATTATTTATTTTCATTCAAAGGGATGTAAACTAATAGAAAAAAATATTAGGCTTAATAAATTCCTTATTCTGTGGCTGCTTTTAGTGGCCAACATGATCACAGCCTTCAACTTCAGTTGAAATGGCTGACAGTTTAGAATTTGCTGTTTGCCTCCTGAGCATCAAATTCATGAAACTAAGCATGGTTTCTAAAAATGACTTGTTCTCCATATGCACAAAGTTTTGAGAAGTTTGGACTTTGTGCTCACAAGATATAGATATAATGGGCCATAGCACACACATATAAAAATTGCATCTCCTAAACTTCTTAATAGATCGAAATTCTTTTGATAACCTTTTGTCATGGCATGGAGGTGATGTGTGCAGAGTTTAGTGAAGGTCTGACAGGTCTGAAGGTTTGAAAAAGTACAAGAACAAGATTTTTAGTTTCTCAAGGTGTGACTTTTGCTGCAAGGTTTCCAGCAGTAGTTTCAAACTATGGCCTTTACACACTTTCCCATGTGTGTAGTAATACATTTTAAACAGAAATGGAAAAAGAGTGTACTTTAAAGAAATAGGAAAGGAATAAATGGATTTGTAGTGGTAGTCTTCTTCTTCTTCTTCTTTTTTTTTTTCTTCCAGGAATAATTTTATATATAAAGCCATCTTACACCAGCCACTATAGCTCCTAAACCACATTAAGTGCACAACAGATGCTATTTGGAGGCAGCAGACAGAATAGCGATAACTTTCTCTCTGCAATTTCCTCAGAGCATGGCCATCTCCCAAGGGAATGAACCCAGCTGTGAAGCAAGCTGCATGTGTGTTTGTGTGAGAAAGTGAGAGTGATTATACACACTACTTTTTACATCATGGAACAACTGTTTGAAAACAGCTTTCACTACAGTAATTGTTTCATTCATTCCTGGTCTGAAGCTTTTTGTGGTCTGATTGTGGTTGTTGATTAAAGTCCAGAATAATCTTGCAAATAAGTGACAATGCGACAGAGATCACAGGCAGAGGGGAATCATGAGCAAGCCGAGTGACCACAACCTAGCCCACAGGAAAAGAATATCTTGGTTACTAAAAGAATTGGATTTTTATTTAGATACATTTGTCCTTGCAACTCAAAGTCCATGGCTTCACAAACTGCTGTCAATGCCTATTAAAACAACATTTTACACAGGCCTTCTATACCTTAGAGCTCCACTGTGACAGGATGTACAACATGAATAGAAAGCCTTTAAAACAGAACGTCCATGAAAAAGAACATTGTGGAAAAACATCCTCAGCCCCACTTAATTGTGTCACTTACTCCAACTTTTAGTCAACTTTTGCAGCAGAGTTAGCTTATTTTCAGTTTATTTTCAGTTTCTGCAGTTGAATGCCATCCTGGTCCAAAACTCATGATGCATTATTGAAGATGACTGTTCTGTTGGAATTCAGGTCTTGGTTCTCTTAAAGTTGTTATGAGATCCCACACAGCCTGGCTCATACTTACTATGTAAGCAATAAGGTACGAGAGGCTGTGCTGAATAAGTCATGGCTGAAGGGCGTTGTTAGGCACAACGCAAGGCGGAGTACCTTATTGCTTTTATAAAACGGTTACCACACAATACAAATATTAAAGCCAAAAATATGAATCAATGCAACTTTCATGAAGTAAAATCACTAAAAGCCTTCCTTCCACCGGAAAAAATAGTCCCTGACCGTGAACAGTAACAGAAGTTACATTATTACGCCATTAGATGGCGTCAAAGACTGTCTTTATGAGTGTGTCAGTCAGTAGCGAAGACTTTTACATTGAAAAGACTGAATTGTTGTGATCACGGAACAAGACGCAACTGACAAACGCTTTAACTAGTACTGTCAGTCACGGGAACACCCCTTAAAAGGACAGGATAATACATCGATTTTTTTTATTATGAACATAGGACTGACCTGAAGGAAAATGCTAAATCTGAATACAGGTAATAAACTCGCTCACTCAATCTCTTTCTCACAATACTCTTCTACATAATACAGTAAGCTTCAATGAACAATATCAATTGAGAACAAACAGTTTGCGTTGCTAATAGTGGTTGCTAAGGGTGTTGTGTAGTGATACACAGAACCGTTGGGTGAAGCGGTAATAGCCGTGTTTTATCGTGAACAAAACACAGCTATTGATCAATCAGAATCAAGGACAGGAACTAACGGTTTTTATAAACCACCATACACATACATAACATGGACATAATATTGAAATATTGATTTAAAATCAGTTTTATTGGTTATCAAGAAAAATAGTCCATTTGCTGTCCAAGTGACTTTTTCTGTGAGCTATTTAGTTATCTAACACAGAAGTTTTCAAACTTTTTGATGCAGTAGACCAGGGATGGAAATTTACTTTTTTGTCCACCGGCCACTGTGGCTGGTGGATTTCAAAATCTACCAGCCACTCAATGTTTTTACCAGCCACTTTCTTGTTTTTAACCGACAATGTGTAACTGCATGTGAAAATTAATACTACAAGACCTACAATACTTAAGCAGTTTATTTAATCTCAAGTCTCAATGAAATACTGACATTTTCTCTTTCTCTCTTATACACACACAAACCATGAACTAAACAGTATTATCATCTTATCCAACTGGGCCGTCTTCAGGCTGGTAAGTTCCTTCATGGCAGCCGTATTCTCCTGGGCTGCTTTTCCCTCTGCTCTCTTTTTTACCTGGATGTGGCATTTGGATGATTCGTGGTCTTTTATGGCTTCCAGTTTTAGGTTTTTAGTCCCAACAATGAAACTATTAGTTTTGGCATCTTCTGAAGCGTGTTGACGACATACCGAGCAGAACATTGTCAGACTTGTCTCGTCGTAAACTAACCAATCCCGGGACTCCCCATTGTCTGCTTTTCTCCATCGTTCTTTAAAAAAACTTTTTTTGACCTTCGCCTCTTTGTCCACTGGCTCCTCCTGAGATGTTTTCTCTTCAGACCTCTTAAAGGTGCTAAATAGGATGTTTTGTTTTATACATTTTTGCAATATTACTTGAAACTGTCTTTACTAACTGGTAAAAGACTATTTATTAGGTGCACTGAAAGTAATAATATTAATATACATCATCTGTGCACGAGGTAGGGCCTTAAAAACATCAGCCAATCGTTTACACGATCATCGCATAAACGATTGGCCCTCTGGCTTGTCAATCACTGCCATTACGTTCCTTGTGAGAGACGTGCGCGCTCCAGTAACTTTACACAGGCACCGCATGCGCATAGCACATGAATCTCCGTCGTTAGTTTCGGTTTGTTTTCATTGTCGCTCCTGCTTTCCTCCTCGAATTTGCACCATGGAAGAGAAGAAACCCGAAGGAGGACGCAAAAGAAAGACTTTTTTTGAAGTCGCTGAGAAGAGGAGAAAATTGTCAGAAGAACGTAATCTAACCAGAGTCGTTCTTGGAGAAACATTTCAACGCTGGAGAACAATGAAGGAACAGAGAGGTGTCAAGACAGACACGCAGTTCGCAAAAATTCTTCTCGACAGGTAACAGTGATTATTCTTTCTTTGTGGAATAATTATTGTTGTAGTGTTATTCAGGTATATCGACGTTGTTCTTGTACTGTAGTTGTAAGGCAGTGACCAGTCTGCTAAATACTACATGCTAGTTGAAATGGGAGTAGCGTCGACTGAGCTACGTCTTATGTGTTTATTATCATATCATTTCACACCCCCCAAAAATGTTTTTGTCAGGAGTAACAACTGCAGATTATGAGTTACCTGCGGTGAGTCCGACATAATGAATCCACTGACACGACACAGCATATGCCGGTGGTAAACAAACACTCGTGTTCCAATACTCGTGCACGAGTTTTGGGAGGCGTTCCCTAGAAATGAGCTGTGAAGCAGGGGGGCTGTTCTTACGCATGCGCTCATTTCAAAAACTCAGTAACAGTCTTTGGATTCTCAGTCGACGAAAAAATCCTCTCTATCACCTTTAACGCCTGCGATGTAACGCCACATTTTTTTTGAAGGTGTGCCTCCTCTAAAAGTGTCCGCCGTCCAGGTGAAACCGTATGCTATTTTTATTTACCCGCCACGGTGGCCGGTAGGTGAAGCGAGTTTACCCGCCACAACACAAAATCACCCGCATTTGGCTGGTGGCGGGTGCTAATTTCCATCCCTGCAGTAGACCCCCAAATATGATACCCTTGCAAGGGATCTTCCCAAAATTTAAAAGGCAGCTATATTTTCATGTATAAATACCTGTTTATTCTGTGTAAAATACAATTTTACACATTAGTAATAATTTTATATATGAAAAATAATTAGATTTTATATAGGGCTGGGTATCGATTCAGATGTTCCAGATCGATTCGATTTCGATTCACAAGCTCTCAAATCGATTCGATTTTCGATTCTCGATTCAACTTAATGAATATAGATTTAATACAAATACTATATTTATAAAAAAGAACAGTGAACATAAGTTTACAAGTGGGTAATTATAATTAATAAAAAGAAATTAAGAGCCACAAACCTGTATATTAAACTCTTTTATTTTAGGTACACTTGGGTACATTAAAACAGAACCCATCTCCAATTTTTAAATGCATACAATTATGTTGATGCAAGATGAAAAATGTATGCTGAAAAAAGTCAGAACAGTCGCATTCCTTGATCAAACAGGATCAAGTTATTTAATTTTGCTTCACTTCATTGTACAGTCTTGGGATAATCTCTTCGCTCATCCGTTTGCAACTAGGAATACAATAACGAGGCTCCAGCACATTCAACATGTAACGGAATCCGTCGTTTTCGACTACGCTGTATGGCCTTATGTCTTTGCAAATAAAAAATGCAATCGATTCAGTGATCTTTTGTGCACGAGGTGAATTGTGAGGAATTTTGCTTGTGAATGCATTTGAAATCTTCGGTTGTGTGCTCGGCTGTGGGGGTGTTGTAACGTCTGGGTGATGTCTCATCAAATGGTTTCGCAGATTTGTAGTATTACTACAGCATTTCACCTCTGCATTACAAATCACGCAAATAGCTTTGTTCTTGTCCACAACACTATCGTCGTTGTCTTGCTTGCGAAGTCTAAAATGCTTCCATACCTCTGAATTTTTATGTGAAGGTGGCATCAACGTCGACAAAGCGCCTGAAACCGCCATTTTAAGCACTGAATGAATGAATGACAGGTTCGCCTCTCGCTCCTTGGTGACATCGCGCAAGGCAAATAAGAGGGTGACATCTAGTGGAGAAGACTCGTAATTAGATTAACGTTAATCTTACGTTCAATGTTTGCGGAAATAAATATGGGAAAAAAATCGATTCGTGGCCTTTGAGAATCGATTTTGAATCGACCACATTTTAAAAAGACGATTAATCGAAAAATCGATTTTTTTTACCCAGCCCTAATTTTAAATATATACAGTCTACCCACCATTAGACAACTTTTTATAGACCTGATGAGAAAACAGTGGCAATCGAATTATAATAATAATAATAATTGTGATTATTCTTGTGATTTCAGACCAGAGAAAGCAAAATAATGTACAACTGTGAATTTTAACATATTTATATGAGTGTTTTTTTACTATTATTTTATTATTATTATTATACATTTTTATTAGTATTGATTTGTTTTTTTAACAGCCTTTTTAACACCTACACATAGCGCTCGCTTACAGCCTCCAGTTTGTAAACACCATGATCTACAGTAACATTTAGATACAATCTAACGTCTTCTGTAATTTTCCTCTCTTATACAACTCTTTGCTTTCTCTTACATGTTCATTGTTTGTCTGAGAGATTTTTTGCTTTAACTAGGGAATCCTGAGCTTCTGTCAAAGGTTTAATGCTGTACTTTTGAAATTAATAATCACAAAATGGCTATTCTATTTCTATTAAAAGTTGCATTAATATGAAAACCGCATTAAGTGATACAAGATGCAGAAATATAACACCTTAATGTTTTCATGGATGGCAGTTAAATAGATAGTTCAGCGATCATTATACAAAAATATTTGATACCTCAATGCCACGATTGACAAATCAGAATCAAGTAGCTTAGAGTCATGTGATAATAATGTGGAGTAAATCAATGAAAACAAAGTAAAGCCGCCTGCTCATGTTCTACATGCAGCCGGCTAACGGCAGAGAAAAAAAAGCACTCATTCTTTATCTCAGCATTAAGGTGGATTATGGGAAGGGTAAGAGGCGTCTTGTGTTCATGTATTCCTTACTATCAGCCTAATATTGGTTACCTTGGCAACCACATGAGCCCCAGAGGTTGATGTGAGAGTGTGTGTTTGTTTGTGAGTGTGTCACAGAGGTTTTATAGCACCTAAAATCGCTGAAAGAGAGCAAGGGCAATCTGAACACTTTCTAGCCATAGGCCTTGGATACACACGCACAGAAACACAATTTACAAAGCATCTTGATGAGGATAAAGAGGGCCTAGAGGCATCTCCTTTCTCTCTCTCCTCACAAGTCACCCTCTCTCTTCTCTCATCCATTTCATAAGATCGAACTCAATCTGTGCCTTCTCTCCAAGTCATACAGTACCATATTTGGTCTCTTTCATGAATGAAAGAGAGCCGGTTTCACTAAATTAAACTGTCAAAAAATCTGTGTGATTTAACGTCTATGGCTCTGTTGGCCCTTGAAGAGGACTGAATAAGTTCCATTACAGCATTGCTGGCATGTCCTGTTTTTAAGGACTTTTTTTTACTCCTTTCCTTGACTCCTTTTCATGAATCACTCCTAAGAAAGGTCATTGCAACCTCTTCAGAACTTGTCACCTCTCTTATACTAACCTGCTTTTGGTGGAACCTGATGCTTGGAGTCATGTTCGCTCTTTGAGGCCTGAGACGCTGTAAACTTAGGTGCTCAATGCCTGATTGGACAGATTTTCTTCAGCTTTACTAATAGATGTGGGTCATTGGCGAATAAGGTTTTTAAAAGTGTAAAAAAAAACGAATGGAGATATAATTAATTTTGAAGTTTTATTAAGTGTTAACAATGAGAGTATGTGGTTTTTATAATCAATGAACACTGCTTTTGTCATTTTTTACAAAATGGACAAAATTTGTCACCAAAAAAGTCATTCAGTTTAACCAAAATTTCGGTTTTACCAGAATGACGAATTACTACCGAATTACTGAATGATGATATTTTCAAACAAAGCTAACAGGTGGATATCTAGCTAGCTAGCAAGTTAGCTTGCTAGTTATAGCAAAATGATAATCAAACATTGTACAAGTTTTTTAAATATTACAAAATTGTCCATGTTTTATAGCGGTTGTACCGAATGACCTGATGTTTCGGGACATGTATATGAGCAAGTGAAAACATGAATTTTTCAAATAGTTAAATGATAGTTAGTTACTTTGCTTCACGACCATGTGGTCCTTTGCAGGTGTCTGAATGAAGTCACATGATACTGACCGCATGACTTTATCCAAAATGGTCCCTATATATTGGTTACTCCGAATGACATCAATGAAATTAATTTTTCCAGATATTCTTTCTCATAACAAAGCAACCACTTCTACACATAATTTTAATACCATTTTGCACTATGTTAATATATGATGTTATAAAATCATGCCAGAATAAAAAATAAATATATTTATTACATTTTTAAATATTTTAATCACAAATGAAATGGCTGTATTGGCCTTTGTACGGTTAAACCGAATGACCTTTTGACACTTCAAAATCTTTAAAATGCCTTTATATGTAGCAAAATGTAATTAAAACCATTTGGATTCAATAAAAGTGATTTAGTTGTACTACCTTACATACTTTGGATGTCATATCTTTGTTTTTTATCATTATTATTATTAAGCCCTTTGGACAAAAAAAATGACCCGCCACGTCACTGACCCATATATATTCATACCCGTTGATGAGGTCTTCACAAATTTCGAATCAAGCTCTCAATGACATGCATATCTTTGAGTTTCACACTGTACAGCGAGGTAACCTTTATGAATTAGTAGGTGTTCGGGTGTCAGATCAGTACAACAGTCTCATGCTGGAAAAGAAGGGCTGTCAAGCGTAGGAGTAGACCTCATAAAGCCATTTAGCTTTCAAACTTTGCTTGTATGTTTCTGGGAAAAAGTTGTGTTGATTTAATAATACAATGATGTTTTGTATTTGGACCATTTTTGTGATTTAATGCTATGACTATGGCAAGTTGAAGGCAAAGTCAAGCCTTTCTGTCTTACAGTAATATTTCTTTTATGCAAAAAAGTTATCTGTAACTTTCTGCATATATTTCTTGCAGCAATAGTTCTTTGAAAATTATTTTTGCTTCACATTTGCATTTGTCTCTTGCATTTGAAATGGCCAGAAGTATTCGAGACATCATTTATTCTTGTCAAATGTTTAGCTGTTTGTTAAAACGGCTGGTGCAGTTGTCGACAATTGTTCGTTTGACTGTCTAGCAGCAAATGAGTTGTAATTAGTGAGGTCATCAGTCACACTAATGATCAATCTGATGATTGAAACTTCAATGGACCATTGCAGAGAAATGTGCTGAGGGAGAGGTCATTCTCTGTTAAAGGACGTCCTAAATAAATAGCAGATGGATGTTTTTAGTATCCTGTTTACCAGCAGCAACCGTTTTATTTGATGGTGAATTGTCATAACACATTATATCTGTTTGTATCTATTGTTTAAATTCCTGTAACGTATTTAAGCAAAATATCATCATTACTTCACACTGGGACTGAGCCATCAATCATTTAGACATCATTAATTTCACTGTCTTTGTTGGTCACTTATCTCCTCTGGTCATTCTTCTGATAACTGACCCTTGTCTAACTGTCAATCTTTTCAAAGAATTTAATCTCCCTTTCCTGCTGATTATTCTGAGACAAATCCCATCTCTACATATTTCGAGATATTTCTATAAAATTTGGGAAGGTAGTTTTTTTTTTTTTTTTTTTTTTTCNGCTGTATTCATTTTTCTACTTAAACCTTTGTATTTCTGATTACTAGTCCCATCATTTTCATCAGGCTTTCCCTGTGGTGAATGGTGATCCATATCATTTACAAGAGCGTTCTACTAATACACCTTTAAATTTAGAATTTTATAGTATCTGAAATATGTTGAATTGTCTGACATTTATGAACCAAATTTTGTGAAAATCAGCCTTTGATGTCACAGGCTGTTAATGTAATTGCAGGCTGCATCTGTAAATTCTTCTTGTGTTTACGGCAGATCTTGACCTTTCCAGTTTGGAGGGTGTGTAGAATTATGACTGTAGCTAAGAGTAGCTGCTAATGCAGCATCTAGGTATTAATATTTATGATGTGAAGCTCTGGCCTCATGTACAAAGAAAATGAATCCTAATGCTAGCTACTGCTACTCACTTGTGTTTCTGTCTGTCCCAGATGACCATATCTCCTCCTCATATCCTCTGATCCAGATCACTGCTTTTATCTGTCTTTTCTGTATGTATCTTTCTGTCTGTCAGCCTCTCTCTTTCTCTTCCTCTCTCTTCCTCTCATCCACACAGTCACACACACACACACACAAACAAACAAACAAACAAACACACACACACACACACATTGGGTTTCCTTGTTTTCTGCGGACGTTCCATAGACATAATGATTTTTATTCTATAAACTGTATATTCTCTTACCTAACTCTAAACCTACTCATCACAGAAATCTTTTAGCATTTTAAAATAAAAAAACAAAACAAAACATACTTTTGTGAAATTATAAGCTGTTTTCCTCATGGGGACCAACAAAATGTTCCCTTAAAACGGTTAGTTCACCCAGAAATAAAAATTCTGTAGTTAATTACTCTCATGTCGTTCCAAACCCGTAAGTCCTTTGTTCATCTATAGACATTGATTTTTAATGAAATTAAACCTCCCTATGAAATCTGACCCCCCATAGACAGCAACGCTATTCCCATTTTCAAGGCCCAGTAAGGTAGTAAAGACTTCATTAAAGTAGTTCATGTGACTTTAATTAAGTAACGAGAATACTTTTTGTGCTATTTTTTGAAACCGGGTCCCAGAGTGGATACATTTGAAAACGCTGTCTTTGCGTTATCGTGTGGACGGGGCAATCCGTATATTTTCTGAAACGATGATGTCTTCACCCCACGTGTCGACCCTGGTCAGACGCCGCTAACACCACAAAACAGCACCAACAACAGCAATAGCAGACTCTACATGCTTGTTTTCGTGCTGCAGAAGCTACTGAGCCAAAATAAAGCGTTATTTCAACAACTCTGTACTGTTTGTTCAAACCGCCGCCTGCGGGAGGGTCAAAGTAAATACCTAGTTGTGGCAACCAATCGGAATCCTCTCAAGCGAGGACCTCTACATTCCGATTGGTTGCCGCCGAACCGCGTCATAACTCATTACCATAAAGTTGACTTGATTTCAACTCTCCTCGACGTTCTCACCGTCCCAGACGCGCTGCGCCGCTCTCGCCGGAGGCCCGGAGCTCGCCGCCGGCTGTCATTGAAAATGAATGACTTCCTGTCACCTTGACGCTCTCGCCGCTGGCGGTGTGAACACACACGCTGTGTCCGAAACCGCTCCCTATCCACTATATAGTCCACTATATCGGGTGTCAGCCATTTTGTAGTGGTGTCCGAATTCTGAGTGAACGGCTTCATTCCCTACATTCGTTCACTACTTTATGCCCACAGTTTTCGAGTGTACATTCGATGTACACTTGCTGAAGCATTATTTCCCAAAATCCAATGCGGAGAGGGCTGAGAGCGCGTGTGAAAGAGCGGAGTGTAATCCAGAGATTACTTTACAGCTTGCTTTCCTATTAATTTCATTTCTGAATGTTGAAATGTTGTTTTTATATCAGCAAGGTATAATTTGTGGCATTGTTGTTAACTCATTAAACTTAAGAGATAATTTGGCGAATGATTTAAAAAAAATCGTTAATCATCTGTAGTGTATTCAAATCATAACGGTCACCTGAGGGCGCTCAAAGACCAATGCTGCGTCCCAATTCGCCTACTTATACTACGTCCTAAATGTATGTACTGTTTTTGTAAAGAAAAGGTACATACTTTTGAGTGTGTAGCAGAAGGGTATGCAAGCTTTGGGACATACTACCTCGTCATAATTGCGTCTTTAACGGACGTTCTGTCGCTTATTTACGCAACCTGTAACCGTTTAAACGGCCCTGTCAATCATCTTATCACAGTTAAAATCCTCCACATTCAATTAAATTTAATTTCCTACCGTTTCGGAGAGAAATGTAGTCGCACGTTAATCTGCCAGTCATGGGTCTTTCATGCAATAACTCTCCTCATCTTTGCATAATGATGCATTTAAAAGTTAATGACCAAACGCATCGTTATAAAAGTTCACAATGCTGTTGCAGATGAAATATAATGTGGATAACATTTAATAAATATCTTTTCGTCAGGTTAGATACTGATTATTAATCATTCAAGCCCCTTTATCTTAACCGCTCAGCTTAACCGTCGGTCTCGCACATCTGTCATGTTTGTAGTTTTTTTAACACTTTTTATTTGTATTTGTAGTTCTAATCGAATCCTCGTCCACAGCGCAATGTGTTATGGGCAATATTAGCGGTTAGAAGTGTGCACGGATCTGCACTTCGAATTCTAACCGGAAAAAGTAGACCATCCGGGTATCTTTGGAATACTCATTTCAACATACTACGATTTGGGACATACTAATTATTTTTTCGAATACTATTTAGGACGGATAGTATGCGAATTGGGACGCAGCACAAGAGTGAGCGTGAGAGTTTATAACAAAATAAAAAAACTTTATTAAAAAGAATGAAAAAATGTACACTTGTTAATGTGTTTATTTTTTGTTTGCAGTATTTTATAGTATTTATTGATTATGAACACTTAAGCATGCAAACCATACAATCGATTAAACAAAGCTGGCACGGAGGCATGTATGGTTACAAAATAAAGTCATTATGATTGTTATTGTTATTAACATTATTGCATAATGTAAGTAACATGTAGGATAAAATAGTTTTATCGCACGTCGAGCCGTTTCTGCGACAGCTCCAGCTCTCCGACGCACAGTGTATACGTCAGCGTCCGAATTCACTCACTTCATTTCGTTCCCTCCATGCAGATATAGTGCACTCAAATGCCATACACTATATAGGGAATAGTGAATGAGTGAACGAGTGAGCGGTTTCGGACACAGCTACAGTAAGCTTTGCCATAGTTTGTATTCAGCGCGCAAGGTTTATGCACATGCTCCAAGTCTCCTTCGCTGCTTTAAGTGCATTTCTGTGACTGAGAATTACAGCGCCACGTAATGGTCTGGCATGTATACCACATCATTTTGAGCCATTTCACTGGTTTCGTGTGGACGCAGATATTTCTTGATACGGCGCCGTGTGGACGGGATTTTTTTTTTAAACGAGGGGGAAAAAAGATCGGATTGGGGTAAGCTCCGGCTTCGTGTGGATGGGGCCTATGTGGGATCAGAAAGCTCTCAGATTTCATAAAAAATATAATGTGTTCCAAAGATGAACAAAAGTCTTACAGGTTTGGAATGACATGAGGGTGAGTAATTAATGACAGAATTTTCATTTTTGGATGAACGAACCCTTTAAGATTTCTGGCAGTACCATCCATGTGGGAACATTTTGTCCCACAACGTAGGGTTTACCTTGCCTAGAAAATCCAGCCTCACCACCACTGTACCAGCGGATGAGTCTGGTCGGCCATTGAATCAATTCGATTTCTAAGGCGGAGCAAATACGAGCAAACAGGAAGCGGAGTAAACCAATCAGAGAAGGGCGGATATGACGTTAGCAAAGCAACAAGAGAGTCAACAGCGAAAAGTAAATAAACGGCCCCGGGCAAGCACAATAGTTTTTTGGCAAGCACGGAGAGCAGTTTAACATGGCTAGCGCTAGAGAAAGCGACGTTAATGACTTGTGTCGTTGTTGCGGTAAGAATTTGAGAATACGTGGTGTTATTGCCAATTGTGTGTGTGNTAATAAATACAGTACACGGTACCCAAGCAATGCAAATCAAGGGTGCGAAGTCACAAAGATCGAGAAAAAAATAATTGGACTACTGTCTGTATAAGATCGGGTAATAACTTAAACTTACCGTCTATCAGCTCACAAATCACAAGCTTGGAGTTTGACGATTAATCATGTTGTGATGGTTGAGACACTATACCGCTTACAGCCGCTAGATGGAGCCGCGCCCGCGAGTTCGCGCATAACATACATGAACTAAATGAGAAAATGCAGAATCTGCCGTTTGTTTAGTACTTGTTTCGTCACACAGTCGGGTCAATACAGCCCACGTCGCTCCCGGGTTGAAAAACACGGAAATTCTTTCTCATATACAGAAAAAAATCACTGAAGAATAAGTGGAGCTCCACCATGATAGAAAAATTGCTTGAGTAAGTACTGTACTGTTAGCTTTGCCTTGAGAATGTTAGCAAACCACATTCTGTGGTAAATCCGGATTCATTATATGTTAATATTCATCATCACTATATGAATTTACTTTATCCTGGATATGTTGCTGGATTAAAATGTCAGAAGCTGCAAATTATTGATTATATTACANTATTTTGGAATTATTTTTGCCTCATTTTGTGCGAGATCAATTGAAACCACCACATTTCCCTTCCCATCAGGAGTTTTATGAGACTGGATTTGTAACAATTTATAATGATGAGCTTGAGTCTGTGAAAATTATAGTTGACACAAACATGGCAAAATTTGAAAAAGAAGCAGACACAATACAAAGAGCTCAAGAGGATTTAGAACAACACGGACCAATGGAAGATGCTTGGGCCCAAATCTGTCCAGAAGCAGAACTTGAACGTTTGGAATGTCTAGAGAGTAAGAAACAACAAATAGAAACAGAGGAAGGTGATGATATTATACCTGATCTATTACCAAATATAGGTCCTTCAAAACTAGAATCGAATCCATCTGCTATGACAAAGCAAGATGCTTTGGCTTTGCTACGGACTTTGAATGAAAAACAGTCACAAATCTTTTACAAAGTGCGGCAATGGTGTTTAGCAAAAGTACAAGGTGAAAACCCAGATCCATTTCATGTGTTTATATCTGGTCCAGGAGGTGTTGGAAAGTCAGTGCTGATAAAAGCAATCTATTATGAAACCTCTCGCATACTTTCAAGGTTAACAGAGAACCCAGATGAGACACACGTGCTATTAACAGCACCAACTGGTGTTGCAGCTTACAACTTAAAAAATGCAGCTACAGTACATTCCACTCTGTCCATTGGAATAAATGCTACACTGCCATATCAACCACTTGGAGATGAAAAAATTAATTCCTTGAGAGCCAAATTTGGAAAACTGCAAATATTAATAATTGATGAAATTTCAATGGTTGATCATAAACTTCTGTCATATATTCATGGCAGATTGAGACAAATCAAACAAACAGGTGATTACTCTGCATTTGGAAATGTCTCTGTGATAGCAGTTGGAGATTTTTATCAGCTGTCTCCTGTTAAAGGAAAACCACTTTACACTGAACCAGTCAACGGTGTTAATCTTTGGGAAACTAACTTTCATTTTACTGAACTTACAGAGATTATGCGTCAGAAGGACAAAAAGTTTGCAGAATTATTAAATCGTTTAAGGCTACGTAAAAAAGATGAAGTAATGCTTGAAGAAGATGTTAATATGCTTAAGAAAT
Source organism: Anabarilius grahami (assembly GCA_003731715.1). Taxonomy (NCBI): domain Eukaryota; kingdom Metazoa; phylum Chordata; class Actinopteri; order Cypriniformes; family Xenocyprididae; genus Anabarilius; species Anabarilius grahami. The sequence goes on from RJVU01051648.1 coordinate 13,783,930, forward strand.
GTGAAACAGGTGATGGTGATGATAGTACAGATATCCATATTTATGCAACTAATAGGGAAGTTGATGATCACAATATATCAAAGTTACACAAAGTATGCACTGACACGGTTACTATAAATGCTCAAGATTTTGAAAGAAATGCTAAGAATGGCCGAATGGAAAAAAAGGATGGGTTTCATTCCAGAGTGCAGAACAGTAGTTTGCAAAAATCTCTTGAATTAGCCATTGATGCTCGAGTAATGCTGCTGAAAAATATTAATGTCTCAGATGGTCTTGTGAATGGAATCTTTGGGACAATTAAAGAGTTTTGTTATGATGATGATGAAATGTTTCCGTCAAAAATATATATTGAATTTGATGATGAACATGTTGGTAAAGAAGCTACAGGTAAAAAACCATGTTTAAAACCTGGACTGGAGAAAAGTACACCAATAGAACCTGAAGAAGAAAAAGTAACAAGCACTGGTGGTGTCAGAAGGCAATATCCTTTGAGATTGGCCTGGGCTTGCACAGTTCACAAAGTACAAGGTCTGACAGTGAACAAAGCTGTTGTTTCAATGAAAAAGATATTTGCTCCAGGACAAGCATATGTAGCATTAAGTCGAGTGACCTCTCTTGATGGACTCATAATAGAAGATTTCAAAGAAAAAGTTATTTTTGCAAAAGACAACATTGAGGAAGCTCTACAGAGTATGCCTCCATTCATTGTTCCACGGGAAATTACAGAAAGTGTAAAATTTCAAATTATGTTACACAATGTTCAAGGACTCAATCCACATATTTTAGATATTCGCCAAGATAAGAGATATTATCAAGCAGATATGATTTGTGTAACAGAGACATGGTTAAAACCAAACTATTTTGAGAATGATATCAGTCTTACTGGATACTATTTTCATGATAAACCACGAAATGTTTCATACGACACAAGTCAGGATGTTTTTGCTAAACTAAAAGAAGAAAATCATGGTGGTGTTGGTATCTATTATAGACAGAATGTAAAAGCTACTTTAGTTGATTTACCATGTATTAACATCGAATGTCTAATGTGCACTATAGGACATTTAAACACAACCTTGGCAGTTGTGTATAGACCACCATCATACACCTTACCATTGTTTAGAGAGAAGCTGATTACCTTAATTAATCAAATAAACTGCTTACCAGGTGGAAAAATAATTTTAGGGGATTTCAATGAAAACCTTTTCAGTAATTCAACAATTCATGATGTTATGCAGCATTGTGGTTTTACACAAATTGTTGAAAAACCAACATCTGAAAATGGGACATTAATTGACCATGTATATATAAAAGATATTGACTTGGATAAACTTACGATTGACATAATGCCCACATACTTCAGCTATCATGACTGCATTGTGATGAAGTGGCTATAATGCATTGTCCACTGTAAGGGGGGGTGGGGGATACAGAGGTGGATGTTAATCAGTGGACAGCCTCTGTGGGAATTTATGCTGCCTTCACGTGCTATCGGAATTATTGTAAATAAAAGTTTCTTATTTCAAAATTTAATATGATATTACATAAATATCTTTAATAACAAAATATGAATCAATGAGATTTCCTAAAGTAAAAGGCAAGAATCAACCTGCCTTCCATTGAAATTCCTATATTCTTTTAGACAATTAAATAAATTATGAAGACAAACTAAAAATTATGACTTAAGAAGTCCAAAGTAGGACATTTCCGATAGCACGTGAAGGCAGCAGTAGCCATTGGGATTGTTTAATTTTTTACTACTTTAAGTTGGTGTTAAGGTCATGTTCATATTTATGTTTATCTAAAATAAATAGCAGTATTCATTTTTTAGTTATTTAAACTTGTAATGAGTTAATATATTTAAAATATATTTAATGGATTCAAAAATAATGCCATTTATTCAGAGGCCTTAACACCCATACACTTTTTTTTTTTTAAATACTCATTTTAATTGTTGTAGTTTTTTTATTATTATTTATTCATTCATTCATTCATTCATTTGTCTTTGTTTGTTTCCTATATTTTATTGATCAAAATGTCTATGTAATATGCTTTTATAATGACTTTGTAAATTAATTTTACAGTTGGCATTGATCAAATTTACATTCAACTACTTAAAGAGGTGAAACTTCATTTCAAAACAGTAAGACATTGTATATAAAAGAGAAAGGAAAGACAAAGAGGAACTTTAAGAAATCTTGGACTATGTTAGCTACTTCATTTTCATCATATTCCAACAGTTCGAGTATTCATGAACAGGTGAGACCATTTTTATATTTTAAATTGGTCATAAGTTTTATAATATTAACATACAATTCTAAAATTACCACTCTACAATATGTTTGCATTAGAATAATATTTTGCTTGAATATAAAATATTGTGGTTAAAGTAACCATTTACAGTGTAATCCATTTGTATGTGTTGTAAAATTAAAAATTAAAAATTCTAATCAGAATCTAATTCTCCTTAGGTACACCAAATGTAACATCAAATGCTGCTTTGATGACCACATCATCTCCATTATTAGGACAACGTTCAACTCCAAGACCTCCTGACATTTCCATTACATTTCCGTTTTCTACGTAAATCAGGAACAAACAGTTTGACTGCAGAGAACATTCTCCAGACCATTACAGCCCCATCACCATTATGGATTATTGATTCAAGGCAAGTTATTGACTCATGATCTCGGTATCATATGTGTGTGGCTGAATTCAGCTGCAAATCAAATAAGAGTGCAGAGTACATTTTTGCACTGTTGACTGTCCTTTTTTTTTCTTTTTCTTTGAGCTAATTGCAGCTTTAGTTTTCTGTTCTTGGCTCTCAGAAGAAGAAAACAATTTGATCATGTCATTTTACATTGCCATTTATGTACAACGTAGTGTGCTGAACATTCTGAAATGCTTATCTCAATTCTATTTTACTTGACCTTTCTTCATCTCATCAAGAAATGTGTTTTTTTTGTCTGCAGTAGCCTACTATCATTCACTGGATTGTTTGTGCATTTAATTATTTGTTTACATACTAAGTAAGACTATTGATCTTCTTGGATTTTCCTGCAGAACTGTAACAGAAATACTCAATTCAAACAACAATCATGACTCCTTCTGTCTCACTGATGAGGACAATATCTGCCTCGCTTTGAACCAAAAAACCTAGTCAGCCTTTTTGGATCCTTGGTACAGATAATGAGAGCCTGGAGTGTTTGACAACATCTAATGTCATATTTCACTGAGGATATTTTGTTGGCCTGCATGGACTGAAACTCAAACTGCTATCACTAAGAATTATCCTATGAGCTCAGTCACCAGTCAAGTTTTGTTATATTATCAGCTAAATTCTAAGCCAATCAATCCAATTCCAAGTAATGTCCATCACTGCTGATTCCACCCAACTTTAAGTATCTGTTGTTGGAGCTTGTCTCTGTTGGCTCAAAGTCTGCTTCATCAACATGTTCACCTGGATTTACACTGTTCACAATTCCACCCATGTCAGTCAAGCTCCTTGTTGTATTGTGCATCTGTTTAGTTGTGGGCCTCCATCACATCCTACCTTCTTACTTCCTATCCACTATATTATTTATTTCTGCTAGATCGAAAGTCTCATCAGTCTTTGCCTGCTCCTCTCCAAACTTTTGAACCACTTTTTGTTGCTTCTGTTGACCATTTTGCAGCACAACCGCATACTTTTTAGTAGTGGGGCTTGGAAAGTAATGTCATGCAAATATTCTGATAGTTTAGTTTCATTTTTCTTGTCACTGCTTTTTTATTACAATAAATTTTTTTATTTTCTATATTTTTTTATTTCTACTATATTATGTGATTTCAAATGTTTTTTCATACTTCAGATTTTTTCTTCAATCTGATTTAATTTTGAACATGTATTAACAAAAACTTTATTACTTTCACATATATAACCCATTGAAATTGATGGAATGAATGAATGAATCATTTTAAATTTGTTGGATATTTTTAAAATGTTTTATGCTTTTTAAAATTTTAAAAAATTTTTTTAAATATATGTACTTTTTACATTTCTAAACTCTGTAAATGTTTTTGACACTTTAAAGTTGTTACTTCAAAGTTATGTTTTATATATTATGTGATTTTTGTTTTTAACATCTACACACTTTAATATCCAAACCATTGAAACTGAATGAATGAATGAATTAATGAATACATTTTTCCTTACTATTCTATATTTCTTATTTTCACATGCATTGTTTTTTTTTATATATTTTATTGTCTTTATACTCGTATACATTTTTTTGTTTGTTAATTACTTGTTTTTTATATATAATTTTATATTATGCAATATTTTTTAAGTCTAATATGTGATCCTTTTGCAGATCTTATCACCTTTATAAATTATAAGGTTCTGTCTGCATTCTAGTTGCTTTTTTAAGTAAGCTTCAAAGTTTTTTTTATTGCATTTGTAACTGTATAATTTCAAGCTGACCATATATTAACACCGTTTGCTACTTTAATACACTTAGAATTGAAATGAATACATGTTAAATTACATTTATTGGATTTTTTAATGTATGTTTTTTTTTTTCATATAATAGTCAATATTTGATTTGTATTGAGTTGGTTTTGGTTTAATTCACAACATTTATGACTGCAATATACAAAAAAGTTTAAAATAAATAAATAAATAAATAAAATAAAAACAAAAGGTAATGAGAGAATTTAAAATTATGTTATTTAGACTATTATACAATATTATATTAAATTATTTTCAAACAGTTTAACTTTACTGTTTTTACTATTTGTCTTAACAAATGTTTCATTTGAACTCAGTATAAAATAACTTTTTCTGAACCGTATATATGCAAATAGAAACAATATAATGAAATTCATAATAAATTCATTAATTATTTATTTCTTATAATATTTAAAAAATTTAACTTACTTTGTATGACTATATGCAAAATTTCACCAACAAAAAAACTTTTCCATTAATTGTGTATTTGTATTTTTTGTAATAACTCAACCATATTGTGGTGTGCTTCAATGAGAACATTGGGGCAGACAGATTTACAGTTGTTTTAAGTGAATTCAATGTCATGTGTGTTCTGTTGTCTGTCATGTTCTAGTTGCCATGTTGTTTGATTTTGTTAATTCTTCCTCAGCTGTTCCCGTTTAGTTCCCTCATCCACTCCTGTGTATATATTCTCCGTTTAGTTCAGTCTCTGTCTGTTATTGTTTGTGTGTTAGCACTCTGTTGCATATTTGCCTGAATTAAAACCTGTTTTTTGTTATTCAGCCTTCGTCTTTATTCTTCCTGTAACACCCAAACACTAATAAAGTATATGATAATACACAGGTATAACTAGATTTTTTGATAACTTTATTAAACATCATTTATAAACTTTCAAAGTACAAATAAATTTTTTTCATATATTCATAGACAATTGAAAACCATAATTACATGTCCTAATTGTTAATTCCTTTTTAGAACTGTGCACACACCCCAAAAACAATGAATCAAACAGGTCCACCAATCGGCCTCCATAACTGATAAATGATATATAAAAAATACTTACTGCAAGCTAAAATTAATTAAATTTAAGAATTAGCAAAATTATTTTGAAATGACCCTTTTATATCCACTAATGCAAAAGTTCAACTTTTTTGATTGTTATTAAAGAACAGAGTCCAGAGAATTGTACTGCATTGGTTTTATTCAGATTGAGCAAAAAACCTGATTAGTATGCAAAAGTAGGTTTTTAAAATATTCTTGAATGAACGATTTGATTGACAAAATAAATAATGGGTAACGAAATGTTTACTCCAAGTCTCTTTAAAGTTTCACATAATGTGGCACAATTGTCAGTAATACTTCAACCGAAATTAAGTGATGCATTTTGAGAAAATGTGATTGTAATCATTAATAGTGATTTTATCAAGTCTAAATATGAATTACAGAACAATATGACTACTTTAACCAGCAGGTGGCAGCAAAGGACCAGTCATTACCCTGATAGCACATCTACATCTCGGAGACGTCTATTTGATATGTGTGTTTACATCTGGAAGACATATTTTTTAGAGTGTTTGCTCATCTGCAATACATCCATAGGACGTTTCCTGTCAGATGTCAAATAGACGTTTAGAAGATGTCTTTAAGATGTTTGTAAACAGCAGATGCTTTCCAGATGAAGTGATCTTTAACAGACATCTTGCAGACGTACGTGTGCTATCCGGGTAGCGTACTTTCAGTTTAAAAATGGTCTGGTTTTGGTTTTATACATTTTCCATGACTGCATTAAACATGTTTACACACACATTGTTGTAGATATTTGAAATACATGATAGGTAAGAAAATCTTTGTGCAAGTCTTGTCTTTTTGACACCAGAATACTGAATGAATGAATGAATGAATGATGAATGGGAATTTGGTTTTTCGCTTATATCTCAGGAACAGGACATCGAAAAATTCTGACACTCAGAGAGTAGATAGAGCTCAACAGTCCCTGTTGAACTTGAACGAGACCATCGTGGGGGTAGTGGGTGTTGGGGGTCGGGAGTTACGCCTGGTCTAATGCGTATATTTTGGTGCTTATATCTCAAGAACGCTTTTGCCAACTTGCACCAAACTCGAATCGAATCTAGTCGGGGAAAGGGCCTTTCCAACGAGCCTTTCCCCAAGGTCCTAGGAGGTAGGGCTCGGGAGTTACGGCCGTTTAAATTCGGGGGTCCCGCGAACCAGCGATCCGCGGGGGGGCGTCCCAGAGGCCCGCGACGGATGTGCCCGCTCAAGGGCCCGGAGGGGACCTTGCCATCCGAGTTTGAGCTCGCGGGGACTTTCGGTTCCTGAGTTAGAAGCAAAAATGTACCGGGATTGTGACGTCATTGGCGGCCGCCATTTTAAATCGCGCCCGCTGGTTTTTGGCTAATATCTCGGCGAAATTTCAACGAAAATGCCTGAAATTCATAGTGTGGACAGAGTTCATCTAGACGGTTCGAATGAGCCAGGTGCTGGTTGGATTTCATTTATAAACATAGGAACATTGTCATTTTTCATCATTGTAACTGTTATAACTTCTACAACTGTTGCCCAATCTCCACAAAATGTATCACGCTTATTTAGAACCATGTGTGGCATATGCTCACCTATTTTCGTGAAGTTTTGAGTTTTCCTTTAGGATTTATAGGCTTTTGAGTATATTTTGCCACACCCATTTTCTAAATGACCCTGTTATAGCAACCCAAATGATAAAGTTCAATTGTTTTCGATAATTATTGATCTAGAGAGTCCAGAGAATTGTCCTACACTGGTTTCATTCCGATCGGGCAAAAAACCTGAAACTTGTTCGCAAAAGTAGGTTTTTCACATATTTGCGAATAATTAATGAACCATTTGATTGACAGCATTGTTTTTGAGGCAAAGTTGTTCATCATGAGGAGATCTGTCAAATGATATGCATATTATGTGGTTTTATGAAACACCACGTGATTGCCGAGGCGTAAAACTCGTTAGCGCCAACTTGTGGCCGATTTCTTTCAAAATTCTTACAG
>RJVU01051648.1:13792313-13838332 GCA_003731715.1 Anabarilius grahami
AGCTCCACCATGATAGAAAAATTGCTTGAGTAAGTACTGTACTGTTAGCTTTGCCTTGAGAATGTTAGCAAACCACATTCTGTGGTAAATCCGGATTCATTATATGTTAATATTCATCATTACTATATGAATTTACTTTATCCTGGATATGTTGCTGGATTAAAATGTCAGAAGCTGCAAATTATTGATTATATTACATCAAATGTACACAGCGACTGATAATTGATTATATTAAAGGTAACAACTTAATAAAACTACACAATTTACCTCTAACTCCTGTTGTAATCTGTCAATACTGACTGTATCTACCCACCCCTGTCCATCTCCAAACGCATTTGGCTCGCATCTTCCACTACTGCGGGTCATCTCATCTCCTGCATTTGTTTCACCTGTCTGTCATGTGTCTCCTAGCAACCAGGCGCCTGTTTCTGTTTGTGTTCGGACTGATTTTAAAGTCTGGTAGTGTGTGATGCCCAGCTTTTCTCTGTAACCATTTACAAAGTCGGCAAGTGTATGATGCCTAGTGTTTTAAAAATCTGTTCAGATTTTAAAAATCGTGTAGTGTATTCCAGCCTTAAGGCGGAGCAAATACGAGCAAACAGGAAGCGGAGTAAACCAATCAGAGAAGGGCGGATATGACGTTAGCAAAGCAACAAGAGAGTCAACAGCGAAAAGTAAATAAACGGCCCCGGGCAAGCACAATAGTTTTTTGGCAAGCACGGAGAGTAGTTTAACATGGCTAGCGCTAGAGAAAGCGACGTTAATGACTTGTGTTGTTGCAGTAAGAATTTGAGAATACGTGGTGTTATTGCCAATTGTGTGTGTGTGACATCGTATCAGGCCATCAAGCTGTTCAATAAACTGTTTAAAACATACAGTCACCCGATCAGTGCTGAGATTCTAGATGGCATAAACAAAGATGTAATGAATCTTGACAAACTGAGGACAGAATCGAAACTGTCTGGTGTCTCTCTCTCTCTCATCTGCTCGTGCTGGGATCAGCAGCGGCGCGGACGACACAACGAGCCTCTTTACAGATGTCAAACAAACCAAAGAAGCTCTTTAATGCTTTTGTGCTCGCTTGAATGAGATTCGCCATGTATTTTGAACACAATGAAGCGAGAATGGACGAGCACAAGCTTCATTAGAGACGCGAGCAGTCTCTGTTTCTCTCAAAACCTCATCCAATATTTAAATGTACACTTCTAATGCATTCTTGTGATCGAATCTTGCCGATTTAAAAAGAGGCAGTCAGCTCACGGCTGCTTTAAAAGGCTCGTCTCGGCTCGCCTCGTTTATGTGTGTGTGCGTGTGACATTTGTATCAGGCCGTCAAGCTGTTCAATAAACTGTTTAAAACACACAGTCACCCGATCAATACTGAGATTCTACATGTTTTCACTTAAAAAGGCTAAAAAGAAGCTGCTTTAAGAGACATGGTCTGCTCTGCTCGATATTGAAGGGACTTTCGCCGCACTAGAGTGATGCTGTTTGCGTCACTGAAATAAACGAATCTGATTGCACGGTACGTTTTGGAGTTGACTCGAATCGCGACGGAGGGCGGACTGATATATCTTGTAGAATCAGAAGATATATATCAGTCTGGCCTTGCCAGGCAAGGGTTTACCAGGACCACACACACGGATAACCATGTACCTACCCCTAAACACAACCTCACAGAAAACAATTTTACAAAAAACATAGTTTAGTATGATTTATTATAAGCTGTTTTCCACATAGGGACCAAAAAAAATATATAATTTTAAGACCATAACATTCTTATCTTTATAGTCCAAAAAGTCAACTCAGGATAAATTTCATAGTACAATAGCCATTATGAGGACATGCATTGATAGAGCCTTTATGTAAACAGGTTGGATGCTGCGTTCGTCCAATCAGTGAGAACATTAACCCAGAGTTTAGGAATATACAGTGTGAAACGGAAGCTTATGAATACCCAGGATTAATTGTTAACGCCGGGTAAATTATGAGCAATGTGAAACATGAAGCAAGTTCTCCCAGGATTCCATTTACCTGGGTATAATGACCCAGGGTTAACTATTTCAAGTGTGAAAAGTTCTAATCATTTTGGAGGGGAAGGGTTTAAATATTAAAACCAATAACGTTCGAAAAATTGCTTCAGAATCAGAGCATTTTTATTAGCAAAATACACTTTGTCCAATATGCATCAATAAATCACACAAAGACCATGAACATGCATTAGGAGAGCAAAGTCCTTTTCACAATACGATTGCCAACCTTGATTTTATGTGAACTTTAAATCTTGAAGACAAGTTTTAAAATGAAGTAAATAAGAATTTTTAAGATAGTGTGTCAGTGCAGTTTGAGTCCTCACTAACCCCAGTTTTGTAAGGTTTTCACACTTAAAATGTCATTTAAATGTGGGGGTGAGAGGAAAGCGGATATGAAGTCTTGCAGGCAGCATTCGGCAGTGGTGTTTTACTCTATGACAGGATCTGTTCTTCTAATGAGTTGCAGGTCAGCCTCACTTCCTAAATTTATGACAATTGCCAGTTTTGACACCAAACTTTATTCCCCTAATTGCCTCTAGAAATGCTCATCAGCTGCCACAGTGGCATTGATGCCTTGCAACGAAGTGTTTTTTTTTTTTTTTGTGAATGAACCATTCAGGAGAAAATCAGGAGAATTCACTGTATTAAGGTGTAAAGCGAGTGTGTGTTATCACGAACAATCTCGGACAGATCTTTCCACCTCTTTATTATGGCTCCTAATAAGTTATGTGTTTTACATAACATCTGGAGTTGGGTTTCAGTGGTATTAAAGAATGGATTTTTCTTCAGTGCTAATGAGCATTTCTACTGGTGAGTTCATTCTTTAGAGAGAGATGTTCCCTGTGTAGAAGACACCCTTTTATGAACATTGAGCCAAGACAGAGGTCTATCATTATCCTACACAAGAAAGAAAAAAGAAAGAAAGGGGCAGAGGCAGAGAGGTGTGTGAAGTGGTAAATTCTTTCTTCAACTCATTTTAAAATTCCTAGGTGCTGGTTTGTGTGTTATGTGTTTGTGTGCAGAGTAAACAGTATATAATGAGAGCTGTGCTGACTGAATGTTCTCAAGCTAGATTTTCGATTCCCTTTCTCAGAAATCTGTGGAATAAATTTCAGCCCTCTTCTTCTTCAGCTGAGAGGACACACAGAGTAGCTGCAATACAAAAAAATGCAAGAATGAAAACTGAACTATTGTAGCCATGTGTGTACAAACCATAGTACAGGAGGACATAGGTATTGGCAATTTGATATTTTGCATGTTTGCAAAATATTTAGGTATTGGCAATTTGATATTTTGCATGTAACCTGTTAACATGTCCACTGAAGAGGACATATTAACAGGTGACAACTGATTACAAAATGCTGCCATGATGAAAGGCATGATGAAAATAGTTACATGTCCTTGTTACATGCACATTGTCCTGATACACAGACAGAGTCAGACACATCACTTTCTGACAGGCTCAGTGAGAGTTTTCTGTTGACAAACAGTGCCACCCAGAGGCAGCTTGAGAACGTGCAAAAGATGGCTGCATTGCATCCTGTGCTAGAGAATTTGTCTAATGTAATTTTTACATTAACATTTTTTTTTACTGAGCCGGCGTTCTGACGTAGAACCTGGAAGCGCTGAACGTAAACAGCGTACAAGAATGACACACAAGAGAATTTATTGTTAAATAAAGTTTTTTTTTTTTCGCACAAAAGTATTCTCGTCACTTTATAAAATTAAGGTTGAACCACTGCAGTCACATCAACTGCTTTAACTTGTCTTTAGTACCTTTCTGGGCCTTGACAGTGGTATTTAAATTGCTGTCTATGGAGGATTCAGATACCTCTCGGATTTCATCAAAAATATCTTAATTTGTGTTCGAAGATGAATGAAGGTTTTATGAGTTTGAAACGACATGAAGGTGAGTAATTAATGACTGAAATGTAATTTTTGGGTGAACTAACCCTTTAAATCAGTGCTAGTATTATCAAAGACAAGTTTTCCTCAAGGAATTTGAAGGGTTTACAACTGAGTATATCTGTTTATTTACAGAATACAGTCTTAGCCTTTTCATTTAGCCTTTATATGGCCTTTTTTGACAAACTAGATTTATTTTATTTATTATATTTGTGATACAATGGCGCACTCTGCTGGAAAGAAATTGAAGTTTAGAAGAAAGTAACCTAAAAATATATTCTAGGATCTTCCAAAATATTTGACTGAACAATAAAGGATGAGTTATTTTGTTAAAAGCCCTTAAATTAATAGGTAGTTAAGTATCTGTAGATCTTCAGTGTATTTCAAATATGAAGTCCAGTATTTGAATTTATGATTGATAAACAAAATCCACTAAGGCTGTATTTATTTAATAAGAAATACAGTAAAAACAGCAATATTGTGAAATATTAATACAATTTTAAAAAACTGTTGTCTGTTTGATGCATTTAAAAATGTAAATTTTTCCTATGAAGCTGAATTTCCAACAGTCTTCAGTGTCAAATGATCTTTCAGTAATCATTCTAATATGCTGATTTGGTGCAACATTTCCTATTATTATTATTATTATTATTATCAATGTTGAAAACATTTGTGATGCTTAATATTTTTTTTTTAGAGACCATGGTAATTTTTTTTTCAGGATTGTTTTGAGTATGAAGTTCAAAAGAAGAACATTTGTTTAAAGAGATATGTTTTGTAACATTATAAATGCTTTTACTGTCATTTAAAAAAAAAAAAAATTAATGCATCCTTGCTGAATAAAAGATGGATGGATGGATGAATGAATGAATGAATTAATTAATGAATAAATAAATAAATACTGACCCCAAACTTTTGCATAGTAAATTAGGTTAAAGATAGATTCATAAAATTAGTCAGGCATGAAATAGAAACTATGATCTAAAGTGAGATTTAATTTTTATTTGAACAAATTTAAAATAAAATACACAGATTGANTGAATGAATGATTGAATGATTGAATGAATTAATGAATAAATAAATAAATACTGACCCCAAACTTTTGCATAGTAAATTAGGTTAAAGATAGATTCATAAAATTAGTCAGGCATGAAATAGAAACTATGATCTAAAGTGAGATTTAATTTTTATTTGAACAAATTTAAAATAACATACACAGATTGAATAATGATCGGACCAAACTGTATTAAAATATGCAACATAAACAACCCTATTTGTAGAATGGATTTTCTTAAAACTCAAACCAGTACACAACACACCAATTTTATTTGTGGCCTTTTTTATAAATTTCTACTCATATAAATGACTGGGAACAAGAACAGCAAATAATGCAAGCCAACTTATCCACATTTAAGTAGCTTTTATAAACGTGCCTTAGAAAAACACATTATTGGAGTGCATCTTGAGACAAAACAATGGCACTGACATATTTAAAGCTATACCAGTGCAAGTTACTTTCAGTTAAAACAGCTCAAACATGCATTTTAGTCCAGGACTAGCTTAAGCCTTGTCTGTGAAACCGAGGGTATGTGTGTTAACCACTAGGCCACTGTTGGCAGCGTTTTGACCCCCTAGAGGGCGCAGACATGAAATCAACTCTTTATCAAACAGTTTTGCTCCTGGAGTGGGTGAGCTTCGTGCACTGGTTCATCCGTCATAATTATGCTGTGGCATGAATTGTAATTTTTAAGTTTTTTTTGTTATCTAACTCCACCTTGGTGTTTTGGGACCGACATTATATTAAGTGTACTACCATGTGCACTTAATATAAAGTACTTTAAATATACTAACATTTAAATTATGATACAATGCACTTAGTTTGTAAATACATGTTTTCACATAGTAGCCTTATATTTAAAAAATACCTAGGCCTACTATACATGTAATTAATTTACATAGTTTCATCTATAATTTCACGACTGACCCTATACGCTCACTTAAACCTTATAGTTGGCATGAAACGGATGTTGTGATAGTTTTTTTCTTCCCTATTGTGATGTATATCCACGTGAAACAGCTTCTCGAAACAAGAAAAAATGTAGGGCGGGACTTGATTTTGGCCATGGAAAATTGATTGGATCGTTGTAGTTTTGCTGTTGGTCTGATCTCATGGGAGTGACAGGTCATCCTGTGGGGTTATCTTGATTGAAGGGTCAGTTCACCCCTAAATGAAAAGTCATTATTTACTCACCCTCATGCCGTTCCAAACTTGTAAGACTTTCGTTCATCTTTGGAACACAAATGAAGATCTTTTTGATGAAATCTGAGGGATGTTTGTTCCTCCATTGACTGCCTTTGCAACTGACAGTTTGACGCTTCAAAAAGTTCATAAAGGGATCGTAAAACTAATCCATATGAATTAGTCAAAATTTTCTGAAGAGACTTGATTGCTTTATGATGAATAGATTTGATTTAGGCTTTTACTCGCATGTAAACATTGATCATCAAATATAAGCAGAAGCTCTACCTAACTTGAATGACGCTCAAACGTCAAGCTCAAAGGTACCGCGTAACACACGAGAATGAACCTCATGGTTATGCAGCACGTTTGAGCTTCCAGAAGAGGTTTGTTCATCATTCAGGTTAGGTTGATCTTCTGCTTATGTTCGCTGATCAGTGTTTACATGTAAGTAAAGCCTAAATTAAATAAGTTCATCATAAAAATCCATCGAGTCTCTTCAGAAAATTTGGACTAAACCGCTCGAACCATACGGATTAGTTTTCTGATCTCTTTGTGATCTTTTTTTAAGCGTCAAAGTGTCAGTTGCAAAGGCAGTCAATGGAGGAACAGACATCTCTCAGATTTAATCAAAAAGCTCTTTATTTGTGTTCCGAAAATGATTGAAAGTTTTACAAGTTTGGAACGACATGAGGGTGAGTAAATAATGACAGAATTGTAATTTTGGGGTGAACTAACCCTTTAAATATTACGAGGGGACATTAATGCTATTTTCATGCATTCTGACTTATTTACACTGTTAAAGAGTTGCATTGTCATGCTAAACATGGCCAAAGTTTCAAAACACAAGTTAGACTTATGACGGAGTATTTCTGTGCCAAATACACTCCTTCCAGTTTCGGATAAGTTTTTGAAAGTTTTTTTCGAGTATGGCCTGTATCACGTCATAAAGGGCGGAATTCCTTGTATAGGCACTTCTCCCTGATAAGCATGCACACACATCACCCAGAGCGAGAGCAAGAGCACGCCCATCGACGTGCTTCGTTCGGGATACGGAAGCCGAGAGATTTGTGTTTTTGGTTGTGAGGGAAAGATACCCTTTTTCAGCTTCTCAAAGAACCCAGCGTTAAGGGAACAGTGGATGCAGTTTGTTTTTCCGGGGCAGCAACGGAGTTGTGCACGTATGTTTGTTTGTTCCTGGAATTTTGGTGACAAACACCTCCCAGTTCAATGCTGGATTTGCAGACCGCGGGCGGTGAGTAAAACTGCATCAAATGTCTGTGTTTTGTTGGCAATCGGCACAAGTGCATATAATGCACTTGTAAATAATAATCAACATGAACGTTTTTTTTCCTTTTTTATTTATAATGTTGTCGCAGTTTGCAGACGATCTCTACAAAAGCTGCGCATGCTCGTTACTCTTTAGCTCTGCCCACAGCACGCCTTCAGGAGCCCGTCTTTTTTCGGAAAGACTCAGTACAGCATATCTATCTTTTATAAATATGATAAAACTAAAGACTTTTCGGAGATATGAAGAATGCAGTACATGAGATTGACGGAAACTGTGTGTGATGTACCCTTTAAATAAACCTAATATAAAGTGGGACTGTATTTTGCCCTACAGTTGTACTTCATCAGAGGAGGAATGAAGGTTGTGTTGCCTTTACCCAGCATATGCTTTATACTTTTAGACACACTGAAAT
Source organism: Anabarilius grahami (assembly GCA_003731715.1). Classification (NCBI taxonomy): domain Eukaryota; kingdom Metazoa; phylum Chordata; class Actinopteri; order Cypriniformes; family Xenocyprididae; genus Anabarilius; species Anabarilius grahami. Next base: position 13,800,193 of record RJVU01051648.1, read on the forward strand.
AAGACTCTGTTTAGACTCAGACATGAAGCCCATTTCATCCCATTGGATGGTGGAGGTGGCTGAGGGATCTAAGGATTTGCAGCCCCCAGTGGCCCTGAGCTCATTCCATCAGAGGAATGACTACCCCGTGGGATTTAGTCATGGGTGTTTTATCTACGTATTTGTGATTCAGCCAGCTGGTTTATGCCACACACATTTGGCAGATATCGACTGGATGTTACCGCACCTCCTTTGGCTTGCACAGTCCTTGGAAGTCAGTTGCTTAGAAGTAATATCTCATCTTTTCAGATGTCAGCTGGTTCATTTAGTGTGAGGTAACTCACCACACTTCCTCTCCTGCATTTTGCATGGGGATGAGCATGCTTTAGAGTGAGGCGGTAAGGCAGGGTCCCTTGTCAAAACTGTGACATGTGTGGTGTCATCGTTGCCTTCATGGTCATGTCTGAGCGTTCAAACCATAGATTTGTATACATAGATGCCACATTCGACCGCTCCAGACACGTTGACTTGTCTGCCATCTTGGCACGGTCACCATTTCAGAAATTCAGATGCTGTTGTCACTCACAAAAAAAATCCAAGATGCCATAAATTTACACAGCCTCTTGTTGTAAAAAATGCAGAGATTTAAATTCCCAAAGAAATGGGATAAACTTTCATTGGTGAGAATGTGTTGGTTTGCATTTTTATATAAACTCAATATTATGGGTTTTAAACTATGGTAACATTTTAATATTGTGTTAACTTCGTTTTGTCTTTTATCTGCTGAAGCCTATTACAGACATAGATATGCATACATGCGTATAACTATGGTTGATGACAAACAGTCAACTTGCTCTTGAGTTCCAATATGGTGGACACTTTATGTAAAGTGGCCCATAGAAACAGCTGCTAATGAGGCATCTATGTATATACACTGATGAGCCAAAACATTGTGACCAGTCACAGGTAAAGTGAATATCGTGGATCATCTCCTAACAAGGCCACATATTAAGGTTTGGGTAGATTAGATGGTAAGCAAACAATCAATTCTTGTAATCAATGTGTTGGATGTAAGAGAAATGGGCAGGAATAATATTTGAGCGAATTCGGCAAGGGCCAAATTGTTATGGCAAGGCGACTGGATCAAAGTATCTCTGAAACGGCAAGGCTTGTGGGTCACTCCTGGTCAGCAGTGGTGAGAATTTACCAACAGTGGTGTGAGGAGGGACAAACCACAAATCAATTCATCAATGCATGAGGGCAATGAAGGCTATCCCACTTGGTCCGAACCAACAGAAGGTCTACTGTGGCACAAGTTTTAATGGTGTTATGGGAGGAATGTGTCACAAGTGCATCGCACACTACTGCATATGGGGCTGTGTAGCTGCAAACCAATCAGTGTGCCTATAATGACCTGTCCATCGTTGAAAGCAGCTACAATGGGCACGCGAGTGTTGGAACTAGACCTTGGAGCAGTGGAAGAAGGTTGCTTCGTTCGATAAGTCATGTTTTCTTTCAGGGGTGGGCGATATGACCAAAATTTTATCACAAAACAAGTAATTTTATATCACGATAACAATATATATCATGATATAGTAATTTTTGCTTTAAATAAGATTTTTATGATATCCAAATTTTTCATACATTGAAATTTCATAATTCTTATCACCAATTTTAATATAATTTAAAAAAAAATAATACTAGACAAAAAAACTCGAACTTACTGAAATAAACAAATATACAGTGATAAAGAAAGAGCAAAGAAAACAAACTACAGTAGAACAAAGACAAATGAAATAGACCTACCTGAAAAACTTCAAGCACTAGAAATACTACATAAAATGTATAAAGTAATCAAAGGTATAAAAAAAAACATAGTCTTTACTGTGTAAATTAAATATATATTTATTATTATTAAAGTTACAAAAGCAAGCAGTGAGTTTTGTTTTTTTGTTTTTTTGTAGTTTGATTAGCATTAATAATGACAGCAGGTAAATTTGGATGCTGTCCCTTTAAGACTGACTGCACTGATCCATTAACTCGAGCCTGGTCTTTCTCAACTGTACCTTCACTTAAGACATAAATGGCTCTGTTTACTTGCAAATACATTGTCACTTTGACACATAAATGGGTATTTAACCGTTCAAGCCCAATTAGGCGGCAAAAATCACTCAGTTCAGTCCTTACACGCTCTATGAGCAGCAGCTTCATGTCGTGCGTCTCTCAGACAGACGCATCTGAGAAACAGTCTCTCAGAGAGTGCGTGCGTATGCTGAAATGTTTTGTCTTTTGCTCTAATTGCGCTTTAAAGGTTTAAAACACTTGTTTTTAAACCGCAATGCTTAAAAACTCATGCAAATGATAAGCTTTTGTGACCACGCAGCATAGCAACCTCACGTGAGCATAACCGCAACAGAGATGATAGTCCAAAATCTCTACTGGTTGACAAATTTCTACCAGCTGATCGTGTCTACCAGTTTATCGCCCACCCCTACTTATTGTGCTTAATAAAACGTTAACATTGAGCACGTCCCTAATTCGGGATCGCTGCCTGAGAGAGGCATGTTTCTGGGCACGCACTTTGGCAGTGTGCCAGTCAGCACGAGTACCTTTCCTTTTCAGGATATATTGCGCCTATAACTCTTTATAACATCAAGCACGTCCCGCTCTTTGCAGTATATTCTCATTCATGCATTTCATCACTCTGAAGTGTCAATAGTGCAATATACACTGCCTGGCCAAAAAAAAAAAGTCACTGTTTGGATTTAAATAGGCAAATGCTTAAGAGTCTATGACTGGATCATTATTGCTGTTATTATTATGTTTCTAGCATGTTACATGTTTAGCAACAGTTCTTCTAACCCTACTTGATAAGAGTGTGTAGCTTTTGATTTCTTAAACAAACATTTAGGAACCATGATCATACTCCAGGATGACAATGTCAAGATTCATCAGGCTTAAATTGTTAAAGAATGGTTCAGAGAGCATGAAGAATCATTTTCACACATGAATTGGCACCTCTGAGTCCAGACCTTAAATTCATTGAAAGTCTTTGGGATGTGCTGAAGTAGACTTTACAGAGTGCTCACCTCTTGCATTGCAATACAAAATCTTGACCACAAAATGATGCACCTCTCGATGGAAATAACATCACAACATTTATTTCCATCAAGAGGTTCATTGATTCTTGTATTGACAATTCAAGAGGTGAGCACTCTGTAAAGTCTCTTCCAGCACATCCCAAAGACTTGATGAATTCAATGAATTTAAGGTCTGGACTCAGAGGTGCCAATTCATGTGTGAAAATGATTCTTCATGCTCCCTCCCAACCATTCTTTCACAATTTGAGCCTGATGAATCTTGGCTTTGTCATCCTGGAATATGGCCATGATGTGTCTTCCTACATGGTTGTTTAAGAAATGAAAAGCTACACTCCATCATTTAGGGTTAAAAGAACTGTTGCCAAACATATAACATGCTAGAAACATAATAATCACTGCAATAATGAACTAGTCATAGACTCTTAAGCATATTCCTATTTAAATCCAAACAGCGACCTTTTCTTTGGCCAGGCAGTGTTTTTACATACTAATATATACGATACAGCAAAGTCTCTAACGATAGACATTTTATTTCGTTGTTAGGATATATGTATCGTTATATCGCCTAGCCCTATTTTCTTTTACATTACATGAACGGCCATGTACGTGTGCCATTAACCCGGGGAAGTGATGGCACCAGCATGCACTGTGGGACGACAAAAAAACTGGTGGAGGGAGTGTGATACTCTGGGCAATGTTCTGCTGGGAAACCCTTTGTCTGGCAAGTGATGTAAATTTGACATGTGCCACCTAACGTTGCTGACCAGGTACACCCCTTCATGACCCTGATGGAAGTAGCCTCTTTCATCAGGATAATGTACTCTGCCACACTGTACACATTGTTCAGGAATGGTTTGAGGAACATGAAGAATATTTCAAGGTGTTTCCCTGGCCTCCAAATTTCCCAGATCTCAATTGAGCATCTGTGGGGTGCTCTGCACCAAAAGTACAATCCATGGTGGCTCCTTTTTTGTAACAGGATTTGAAGGTTCTGCTGCTAATGTCGTGGTGCCAGATACCACAGGACACCTTCAGGGTCCATGCCTTTGCAGGTCAGCGCTGTTTTGGCAGCATGCAGATGACCAATGGCATATTAGGCAGGCGGACATAATGGTTTGGCTCATTTGTGGATAAATATGTTCCAAACCTGCAGCCTCACAGTTATCAGGTCAGATCTTTATCCATTAGTCTACAACTAAAGTCTATCTTTTAAAGCCAGTAAATATGAGAAACCATTTAGAGCTTAAACATCCAGAGTTATTTTCACTCTGTAAATAAATAATGAGGCTATTATGACACATGTTTGTGAGGTGAGACAAAGTGTCAAGTACTTCACACAGAATTTGATTAGATAGCTGCACACTGGAGACAAAAACCTTGACAAAGTTTTCCAATCACTACAAATATGGGTTTCAGTACTGCAAAGATGCAGCTTTTGATTTGTGTGTGGAAAAAATAAAGTGGAATCACAATGATTATATATGTGTATATCTAGTTAAGAAAATTAGATTCCCAACTGTATTGAATAGTCTTTACAAAAAAATGTTAATAATTTATTTGAAATTAACTTATTTATCTACTCTTTAAATATTCCATTCAGTTGATCGGTTCTACCTTCATCATTATCAATTCATTATTAATACAGTTTGAATTCATAATATCCATAACTTCTATTTGAAAGTCTATTAAAAAGATTTTGTGTTTTTTCACAACCCAAATGAGGCATTACAAAATGCAATACACCTTTGTGAGCCAAGATGCTGGGCTGTCATCCCACTTGCCTGGATTGTATTTCAAGGAAGATGTATCTTAAGTGACAGATGTACAGTAACTGACAGACTTGCTCAGACTAGCAGCACTAGATCTCTCAAACCCTGCCAAGCCAGTGAGTTAGAGCACTGGTGTTATTTGTTCTGTGAACAACTTATCCACATAATAGGAGAACATGTTAGCCAGTTATTATCCCAGGAACTTATTGACCATAGAGATGTTCAATTCCTAAGGAAGACGTGTCTAAGAATGACAGTCAAACGTACTGTAATTGATGACCCAGCTTGGCTCCATTACACAAACATAACACTGTTCACCACTTAGATGTTGTGTGCAAATCAAAAAATCAATAGTATACTTGATGAAGTATCTGTCAGGAGCTCAGAGAAATTTGATGAGGATATTTGGAATCACAGTCCAACCCAAATGAATGCAAATCAAAATACATCTACAAACTAGACATGCCTATAGTGCTGATTTTAGCTCTATAGTGTTAATTGTTGTCATAGTTGTCATATAAAATCATAACAAAATGAGCAGCCAAATCTGCAAAGAAAATCTGTAATGTGCATATCATCTCAAATACTACCGACAATGCCAAATTTGCATTCCAATACACAAAAATAATAGAAACAGACTAAACGGGTTAGGGATAAAAACTCTGATCTCAATAGGTTTCAGTGAATGAACCTAACCTAGAAGTCTCTCATGCTCACAGAGGCTGAATTTATGCAGTAAAAACAATAATATTGTGAAATATTGCAATGTAAACAAATTTTCTCTATTTTAATATATTCTCAAATGTAATTTATTTCTGTGATGGCAAAGTTGAATTTACTCCAGCCATTAATCCAGTCTTCCGTCACATGATTCTTCAGAAATCATTCTAATAGGCTGATTTTTTGCTCAAGAAATATTTCATATTATTGTCAATGATGAAGACAGTTGTAATGCTTAAATTATTTGTAGAAACTGGTATACTTTTTTCAGGATTCTTTGATAAATAGAAAGTTCACAAGAACATATTTTATTTGAAATAGAAATCTTCTGCAACATTATAAATGTCTTTGTGGTCGCTTTTGATCAATTTAATTTATCCTTGTTGAATAATTTTTCTTTTTTAAATCTTACTGACCCAAAATGTTTGAATGGTATTGTGTAAATGTAATATGATATGATATATTATTTAACAACAATACAATATCAAAATCCCATTCTGGAATACATTTGCTTAAGTTGCGGTGGTGTTGCATACATACATACATGGATACATAATTGTGTTTATGGATATATTTTCAATCATTGTTGAGTGTAATGCATTACTAATTAATCACTATAATTTTATTACTGTTCTTTTATAATGGGATTACTCTTAATTCTTCTGTAATTACAGCTACTTCTAATGTATTTGCATTAAATACTGTATATAGACTAAAGAACAATTGTATATAAAACAATTGTGGATTTATTTTTTACATCTAATGTTAAAATTTATGTTTTTAATGTAACTCCCTTTAAATAGTTTAGTCAGTTGAAGAATTATGTATGCAATTTTATATGATTTATTTGAAAGAATTAAAAGAGCAGTTTCATGTCTGTCCTTGTGTTGATCACTGTTGAAGATGCAATTGGTAAAAAATTACTTTAAGTAACATACACTGTCCTCAATGTACATATATGTACGCATTCAATATAAGTTTAACTTCTGAAAATCCTTTATTTTCTCTGGGGTTTTTAACAAGAGTTTGTTATATATTCACTCAGTCTGAATAAAAAAAGACAATGACCGAGGACTTTTCATGAAAGGGTTAATGTTCTTACATATCACCTATGTTGTATACATCACCTCAGTATCCTTTCAGATGCAAGAACTGAGTGTTAATTAAAAGAGGTTGAAGATGAGATAGTTGTTGTATGCTTATGAGTGAACCCCATTAAAATGTAAAATATTCAGATCTGTATCAGAAATATGTTCATATCCATTCACTCCCTCATGTCAAGGTTCCTCAGCTTCACAGATCACAGAATGGTTCACCATTAACAGGCAGTTATTTGAGCTTGCCGTTGTTGGATGGAGCTAGTGATGCAGGATAATGACCTGGACAGCTCTGAGGTTTCTGGCGAGCGGCTGTCTCGTCAATCTCAGCTCACCACTGCGAGGGCTAATTTTAACCCAGCGCTAATTTGCCTCAACTCTCTGACAAACACCGATTTTTAACACACCCTAATTATACATTAACATGGGTGACTACACCACACGTACAGCTATCATGTCTGCTGTGTAGCTTTGCAAAGTATCTAGCTTTAGCTGAAGTCCAGCAATTAACCTGACACACAATAAAAGAGCTCTAATACCTCCTGTTACAGTCATATTAATTCACTTAGTGGGCAACCTTGCAGTTGCACTAATAATTTTAAAAAAATATATTTTTTTTAACATTTCTGTTGTTGGGGGTGGATAAACATGTATAGTCCACTACTATTCATAAATTTGGGGTCAGAAAGAGTTTTTTTATAAATTTTTACTTTTATTCATTTTAGTGTCAGTAAAGACATTTGTAATGTTACAGAAGATTTCTATTTCAAATAATTGCTGTTGAATCCTGAAAAATGATTTACACAAAAATGTTAAGCAGTACAACTGACATGAATAATAAGAAATATTTCTTGAGCAGCAAATTTAGCATATTAGAATGATTTGTCAAGGATCATGTGACTGAAGACTGGAGTAATGGCTGCTGAAAATTCAGCTTTGCCATCACAGGAATAAATTACATTTTAAAATATATTAAAATAGAAACCAGTTATTTTAAATTGAAATAATGTTTTAGTTTTAACTGCATTTTTTTTTTTTTTATCAAATAAAAAGGGTTGGTGAGCATAAAATACTTTCAAAAACAAATGTCAACGTGCTGGACACCCAGTCAAATTGCCGTTGAATCTGCCTTATTTTATTTACAGTTGTGGGCCTCAAGCAGCTACATAATAAGCATTGAAAGGAAGGTGAAAGTGGTGAAACAGAGTGAAACAAAGAAGAGAACAGCTCAGCTCAGGGTTTTCCATTTGAATGTCATGCTTCATAGACTGCTTAGCAAAGTTTGCTGCTATAGTTGATTGCCTTGTGCTTGCACTGTGGTTTATATATATATATATATATATATATCATTTATTTTTATTTTTTTTTGTGGTTTTGCAGATAGTGATGCAGTGTTTTGATCATTAATATTCCATAGAATTAAAACCTTTACGTTAACATAAACCTAACAAAATGCATAACATGTAATAAAGATGTGCAACAACATCCTGTAGACTACAAATCTAACAAAAAAGCATTATTCAAGTAGCCGTAATAAAAGATGGATTGGAAAAACAAAAACTTGTGATTTTTTTTTTTATACAATTAGCTAAAGTGCACTTTGCTTTTAAGCTCATGAAAGCTGAGAGCATGTTTCCTGTCAACATTTCCCTGTTAACCTGTAAGTGTCATTAGTGATGTACTGTAGCTGGTTACACTGAAATGTAAAATGGAGAAAAAACAGGAAATTAAAGACAGAGACATGGAATAAATGGTTTTAAAAAGAGTGAGCAACACAAAAGAAAGGCTGTGTATCATGAAAACATATAATTCAAATACTTATTCTCTTAAAATGATCTATAAAATAAAATTCTGACATCATTTATTCACCATCATCTTATTCAAAATATGTAGGACTTTCTTTCTTCCATGAGACTAAAACCATGAATGTTTGAAGAACTTCCTGCCCACTCTTTTCTATTTAATGAACATTAATTAGGACAGTCAAGCAAAAGTAACAAAAAACATATAAATATTTTGGTATGTTCATCAATGCTATATTAGAATTTGGAAAATAATGTGTATGTACAATGGTGTTTTCACATACTACAGTTTTAACAGCATTTGTAATTTCACTTGTGTGTTACATGATTACAGACAAGTCTAGAAAATATTTTGTAATTTCTAATTTGTGTAGTTTTTCAAGCTACACAACCATACTAATAATATTCAGCTACAATTTTCGAATGTTAAGTACCGGATTAATAAGACCCCCAACCACTTAAAGTTAATCAACTTGTGCTGTTTTGCATGTCACAATGTATTTTCATGTAACATTATTATTTTTTCTTATTCCAGAAGATGGCAGTATATGTACAGTACACAATTTGTTGACCAACTAATCCTCAATGGCTGTGAAGCCCTGACAAAGCTGACAGGATTATTAAGATTTTGTAATGCATAGCACTTGACTGATATTTTGATAGCATATTTCATATAAATGTGATGCAAATATGATTCATGTAGATAAGACGGATATAATGACACAATGCATGGTTCTGACAGCTTAGTTCAAAAAGATTTGGGCTGGTAACACACAAAAATCATAGGTTCGATCATGGGTGAAGCATGAACAGTTACTGTGATCAAGGATTATGGTCACTTGAGACCCTGGGGCACAAGCCACTTTTTTTTAATGTGTTGTTTATTAGGTTTTACTATATTATTTGAACATATTCGCTTTTCATCTGTACTGTATATCAATTTCACATTTGCAGAAGTTTGCTTTTCAGTCCAAGGCCACTGGCCCACTTCAGGTAAAGTGTAAACAATTAGTAAAAGTAGGCCTACATTCTACACTGAAAGACAATAAAGTTGACCAGTTTTTTTTACACGTTTATACTTAATTTGCTTTGAAAATGTGTATAAAAGGCAGTATATTTATATTTCATTATGTTATGTAGGCGGCCTACAGTTGAGCGTTTTGTGTCGTACATTTTAGTTTAGTTAAGGTTTACTGTTTTGTTTTAGTGTCTGAACATTGTTCATGGTTGCTAGTGAGTCATTGTGTGGCTTTCTCTTGTACCACCTGTGTCATCAGTAGCCTACGTTTTACAGTAACAGATTTAATTAGCACGAATATATTGGCATATTAACGTTACCTGATTTAATGACGAAATGTTTAACAGAATGAAGCCTCGTAGCTACTGGCATCGTTGCGGTTGAGATGTTATGGAAGGGAAAAAAAATAATTTGATAGTTATAAAGTCGACGAGGGAGGAGGGTAAGCAGCGAAATAATAGCAGCTACATCATCTTCCGATTCAGTTAGAGAAAACGGAAACGCACGAACTAACGTCAGAAAGCATGTATAACCATTTAGACTAGCTGCCTTTAATTTATAATGAAGTTCACGTTGCTCTGCTGCGAACGTTCTCAGCGCGAGAGTGCTTCTCATACAAATGAGATCCGAGCGCGCTCACTCACTCACGCGCTCTTTGACGTAGTCAGCCAGCTGGGCTCCGGCGTTCCAGCGCAGTACGTATGGCGCAGCGTGCCCGACCACCCTTCACATTTCATCCAGTCTAAATTACGGTTTATCTTGAAAAATAGGCAACCTGACACATCTGTTTATGTGTCATTGTTTCTTTTTTTTTCAAGCCGGGACCAGAGACTTCCGAGGAGAAAAGCTGACTCATACAGTTCTTATGAAATAGCGGATTCATCTTTTTATCCGCTGGAAACGAAGAATCATAGTGTTACTATAGGAGCGCTCCCATCAGCATCAAGGAAGCAGCTTTTTTTTCGGCGTGCCTTCCTGCTTCACCGGCATCCTGTAATCACGAAGAGATGAGAGCATCGGACTTGTCGATTATTGGTTATTTTTCGCATTAAATTTTGTAGAATTATCTTTTGGGAACGTCGAAGAGGTGGATGCCAGCGCGCGTAACCGATTAATAGCGCGCGTGTTTCCCATGGCGCTGTCATTTACTTTCGCCAGTCGTGTCGGTGCTTAATGCCGGCGAAGGTGTGAGGAGGAGACCCGTTGTCAAGGTTTGATGCTCGCCCTCCTTATCTGTCACAGATTTATATCTCCGCCTAGACCAATTTGGTGAAAACATCTGCATTGAATTGGCAAGAAATGACTCGTGAGACATCTCTGACTGACACTACTTCATCTGTTTCTTGATGATACGGTCACGCGAGGAGGGAGATTTGGACTGCACGTACTGCCTTCAACTGTTCGTCGCCTGAGGAGCTGGATATGTTCAGACTCACGTAAAGATGGATATTATCTTTGCTCTCCTGTGGTTATTGGCCGCACTATTTGAAGGCGTTTTTTGCCAGGGAATATACGGTAAGACAAACAGACGTAGCGGCTATACGTACAATAGCCTTTACAGAACTGTCGTGACCTTGCGAGGTAGATGAGGATGTTCATTCTCAGTGATATCCAGTGTGATGTAGGCCTTATAGCTCACATGTCAATTGACAGTCCCGCGTTACAGGTGCACTGTGGGGCGTCAGTAGCCTGTGGCCCTAGACTTATGCATGAAATACGTTGCCATGCCGTTTTTGATAGGATGTTTTGAAATACCTTCATCACTAGGAGATGCATTGCTTGATAAAAGATCTGTGGTCATCACTGTGATCAGCTTTGGTAAACGTTACTGCAAAGTATGTACTGGATATGGGCAGACCGCGGCTAGTTGCCACATGGGGAAGTTGTCACGAGGGCTACACTGTGGTTATTTGGTGACTTAGTTTTATAAGTCATGGATCTATATGTCGTTAAATTATATAATGTTGATATACCAACTTATTTGAGCTATTAAAATCTGTATGTTGCTGATATAATTAACTGATAATGACACATGTGGGACAGTGGAGCGCCCCATAATGACTTAGAGATAATCAAAAGTGGCCTTTCCAGCAACTGTGGTTATTAATACAGTAAAGACAGAGTGCAGTTTAACCTATACAGAACAATTTTGGGATAACATTGGCCTATTACACAAAAATAGAGCAGTGAACATTAACTGAATAATATAAATGTGGATAAAATAAGAGGAACCTTTTAAAATAAATTGGTACAAATGTGATGGTTCCCAGTCTCCTTTTCCAAAAATTATAAGGCGATTCATTCATTTAGATAATATTTTACCTACAAAAACACTTAATACTTTCTACTTATAAACAATGTAATTTTAATAATAGTTGATTGTAAAAGTATACATATTACCTTGTTAAATATTTATTCTGTAGATTATAAGGTAATTCATACTGTTTACTTCATTTTAACCACATTTTTAACAATATTTTAGAGAAAAACTACATGGATTTTAATGAATAATTTCACATAATTATTCCATTTACCATATCTGATGTGTGTGTTGATTAATGTTTATATGTAAATAAAAGCCTAAATTAAATCAGTTCATCATATAAAGCATTCATGTGCCTTCTGAAAATTTGGACCACTCGATTCATATGGATTGGTTTTACAATCTCTTTATGAACTTTTTGAAGCATCAAAGAGGTAGTTGCATAGACTGTCAATGGAGGGACAGAAATCTCTCAGATTTCATTTAAAATATCAAAGATGAACGAAAGTCTTATGTGTTTGGAATGAGGGTGAGTAAATTGTGATCATTTTTACATGTTTGGAACTAACCCTTTAAGATATACATTAGAAATATTTACTTGAAAAAGTGTGACAACTAGCCCTGGTTTTCCCTAATATTCCCCAGTGTCATTTCTTTTATTCAAGTAATATATTCGTGCTTGAGGTCAGGACTAAGTGACAGTGCCATAATATTTATTCACTGTGCTGTCAGTGGAAATCAAGTAAATAGTTTTAATAGTTATCATGCTTGAGGACTAAGTGACAGTGCCATAATATTTATTTACTGTGCTGTCAGTGGAAATCAAGGAAAAACAAGTTATCATTGTTTCAATGTAAAGAGGAGCCATGAAATCACATTTGTGATGTGATTCCCAGTAACATGACGTTAGGTTGTTAAATTCTCTTTGACAGAATTTTATGTAGGTTAAGCTGCTCATGTCAACCGTTCATTCTGTCATAAAAACCTACATAGAAACGGTTCAGCGTCCTTCTACCTGAAGAATATTACAAAGGGTTGGTCATAATGGGATGAAGGCTATACCTATAAAGCATCAGCTGGGAGACCTATTTTAGCTGACGTCATGTGGATTACAAGGACAGATTTACTGCTTAATGGAAGACTGTTTGGATTGGTAGAAAATAAGGGCAAGAATCAGTCCATATGACCTCTCTTAATTTTTTCTACAGGTTGTTTGTTAGCACCTGAAGTCAAGCACAGTGGGGAGAGGTGGTCCATTATTTTTAAGAACTTAAAATGCACATTTATCCATTTATTTATTGTATTTTTTTATTGTGGGCTGGACTCCATGATGCTCCTATAGTAGGCATTTGGTGATAACTTCAGGCCATTCTTTTCATTTTGCTTATACAGATTACATATGTCTTATATTAATTATGGCACAAAGCCATTTGTCATTGTTACACACTGAACGTGATAATCTGGGGTCTGTGATTTTCCAGTAGTTGACATCCAGTGGTCAAATGGTGTGTTTATGTTCATGTTTCACAGTGTTGGCTTGTGTTACATTTGTATGTGGCATATGAACAAACAATTGATTCCTGTGTAATGACCTGTGCAAATGTGGAACTCTTGTGGGTTGTACTTCACTTCTGGATGCTGGTTCATGCCCTCTTAGTTTACTCCATGCATGCTTCATGGTGAATCATGGGTTTTTGAACATTGAATTGATAAATACTAAGTAGGCCTGCATGGATTCTGCACTTGCAGAATGCTCTACAGATTTCAACAGTATTCAAATAGCCATTGTTCTACATACTGTATCCTCCACCCCCACATGTTGATCATTAAATGTTTTGGATTATCCAACACCTTTACCAGAATGAAAGAATTTGCTTCCTTTCAGTTCAAGAGTTGGTATTTAAATTGGAAGTTAAATTGGTATTTGAATTGGAGTGACATGAAGAGATATTTAATATTGATAAAAAATGCATTCTGGAAAATGAAATGGTCCACAAAAGTTAATGAAAAGCCTATCAATTGTTTTAGAATTTTCTTTGTCTCTAAGGCCAATAAAACTTCAAAACTTTATGACAAGGCTTTGTCAGGCAGGCATTCAAACTTTGCCTTGAAAATTCAAATTCAAAAATGGTCAGTATTTGACAATTTAAATTCTTAAATTAAATTTGAATTTAAAAGGCTTTTCACTTCTTGTATTGATTTTAGAATCAAATAGAGCAAATATTAGAGAGCCACTGTTACTTATTAGTGATGCTGAGTTAAAAATACCTGAACTCATCGTCCTTTTCGAAATCAATAAGAATTACACCTCAATCAACTTTGATTAAGATGCTAACTGGAAAGACTGCGCTGGTTTTATAAGAAATCACATTTCCCCACTGGATGAATGTTTTATTGTACAGCGAGACTAATGCACTATATTACAGCATCCCAACAGGCCACTTAGGCCGAAATGAAAAAGAGGGCTCCGATAGTAAGACATCTAAGAGGTCGATAAGCTTTTAGTTCATGTAATTCAGTACAACTGTTGGTGCACTGTTGGATCTAATGTCAGCATGTTTTGATTGGAGAGATGTGGATATTTTTCTAATATTTATGTTCGTTTTAACCTGCGTGATGGCTCTCTGTTTCATATTTCATATGCAGCCTCTCCACTAATTCCAGGCTCATATCTGTCACAGACAGTCGACTAAGTGGTCAGCTGATAGTATCACACACTTCAACTAAATGCGTCCACTCTCTGCATTTCCAGTGTTAATCCGAGCTGCTAATATTTAAATATTTTTTTTAGCTTCTAGATCCCATCTGTTCATAGAAGAATTGCTTATATTTTACTAACACTGACAGATTAATCAAATGCATTTTGTTTATCGGACCACAACAGACTGCTTTAGTTTCATTGTACTTTAGGTCAGACATTGCTATGAAGACTGGACCCTTCAGAAACGGAGATCTAGTACTGCTTTTACTTTAGAAATAGTACATAATTTAATAGTTTAATTAAAAGTTGATGGCTGCATTTTTATACATCTAAAATGTACCCTATGGTCACATACTGACAGTCTCTTGTTGTGTAATATTGGACTCTGCAAGTTGGAAGTATATGTGAAGTGGCGGAGGCGGATGAAAATAGCATTCATATACATAATGACAGTGTCAAACAGAGTTGGCCAATTGCTTGTGACAGTTTCCTCAAGATTGAACTGACCACTGTGAAAGGGCCATTCTCAGTTCCTATGCTTTCTACTGTAAATAATTCACACCTCTTACAAGCAGACATTTAAAAGAAATATTTATAAAATATTGAAAATTCTATTAAGTGCAATATGTGAAGGGGAACAGTTGAACTTGTGCATGGTGTTGAGTTGTAGCATGTTGCAGGCCACAATGTAGATCATCATGCAATGGGTCTTATTGTGCAAAGAAGCTCAGTTACTCCACCCCTTCTACGTGCTTTTCTAACACACCATGGTAGCAATCATCAGCCGAGTAACCTTGGGATGTACAATGCACATTACGGTTGTTAAGCATGACTGTTAATGTGGAATACAACAACCTTCTTTACACGTATCTCTGAATTATTTATCAACACTCCACTCCCGATTTGTGTAGCACATTTAGTGTGCCATGTTCTGTAAACTATGAAAGACTAAGGCAACGTACAACAAACCCAACACAACTGCTAAACAGAAATGGGGGTCGGGACAGCTTGGGGTTGGTAAGATTTTAAGATCAAATATACAGTAAAAACAGTAAAACTGTGAAATATTTTTTACAATTTAAAATAACTGTTTTCTATGTTAATATATTTTAAAATCTAATTTATTCCTGTGATGGCAAAGCTGAATTTTCAGCAGCTATCACATTCTTCAGTGACACATGATCCTTCAGAAAGGATTAATATTATTATTATTTTGGTAGCACTTTAGTATAGGGAACATGTATTCACTATTAACTACAACTTTTCCCTAAATAAACTCCTAATTCACTGCTTATTAATATTTAGTAAGGTAGTTGTCAAGTTTAGGTATTAAGAATGTAGAATAAGGTCATGCACAATAAGGCATTAATATGTGCTTAATAATTACTAATAAACAGCCAATATTCTAGTAATATGCATGCTAATAAGCAACTAGTTAAAAGACCCTAAAATAAAGTGTTACCATTATTTTTTTATTATTTGAAAAAACATGCTAATATTTTTCAGGATGCTTTGATGAATATAGAAAGTTAAAAAAATTTGTTTGAAATGGAAATTGTGGCTGTGTAAATTTCTTTACTTTTGCTTTTGAAATTAAAGCCTTGCAAAATAAAAATTTACATATTAAAAAAAATTTAGGACTGCATCTATAAATAAAATATTTATATATTGACATACAGTATATGTATGTGTGTATGTACGTACGTACAGTCAAACCAAAAGGTATTCAAACATTTTTGATATTTTGATATATTTTTACTAGTGGGTGCAGGACACTATAGTTCATTTATGTAAGTGAGGATAGCAAAATAAAGTAAACTGTAACATATTATACCCAAAAATTCTTCATACAGTGGACTACCAGTAAAATTGATAAAAATTTGGAACCGAAAATTATTCAGACACTTTGACCTGACCATGTTTTGCTTAAGTGTTATCTGACATAATTAAGATAAGACACAGTTTAACTCTGAGATCTTGTCATATTTCATTACCATTTTTTTTAACTATAGTGAATAAATTGTATTAAAGAATGAAATGTTCAAGGTGTCTAAATAAATTTTAGTTTGACTGTATGTATGTATGTATGTGTATATGTTTTTGTTAATTGTGCAAATTCAATGGAGTTGAAACCCCTACATCATTTATAATCTTTTATTTTTATTTATTTATTTATTCTTTATATAAACTAGCAAAATCACAACTGAACTTAACAATGAATTCCACTGAATGGAAAGCAGTTTTGGCATTTTAATAATAACCGTTCCATAGAGAAAGATATCTCAGGAGTTTTGAGTGGCATGTGGATGGATAGATGTTGACAGAATTTTCTGTTTAAAGCAATTGATCTGCAGAAGGTGTGACTTGATTTGACTGGCACACTTTCTGCTGAGTGTTTTTCACCACAGCACTTTTATGCTATTTTTACTTGCAATAATAATTGTGCAGCTTAAAGATACAAATAATTTCTTTTGGAAATTGCATTCAAAATGTACATGGCTCAAAAATATCTACAGGCATGTTTGAATAGGCAGGATGCTTCCGGCTTTGACTTGTTTTTGAAAAACATTTGAGAACCACACATCCACTGGCACTCATTTATAAAGATTTGCCAGTTTCCCTGGGGGCTCACATAAATATTTCAAGATTTCTGTCTTGTACAATCTTGCACACATCTTGTAATATACACTAAAGTTTTCTATTAACTAGATGTAACATAGCAAAAACTTGCTGCTTTGCTGGCTTGCTGCTATATTTGTAAGGTTTCAGCAGGCTTTCCACCAGTGTTAATATCATTGACGAATAATTTTCGTCATAATTTTCGTCAACTACATTTTTTTCACGGACGAAAACGAGACGATGACTAAATAAAAATGCGTTTTGAATGACTGACTAAAACTATGACTAAAATCTACTAAAATTTTCGTCAACAAATAAAAACGAGACGAAAATGAATGAGAGGCATGATTTGGGAAGCTATCCAGTTAGGACTGCTGTCCTGTGTGGAAGATGTGCACATTTGAAGTGTAACGTGCTGATCTAACCGCGGGAAACGCGGCGCTGTTGTGCGTTCTACAGGCTCGTCCAGCAGCACTTCAGACTGCTTCACAATTAATGAATAGCGCACATTTATGCCAAGAGATTGCTTATAAGCTAATGTTGATGAATTTTGACAATGTTTACAACACAATGTTTATATGGTAATATGTTTTAGATGGTTGTAAGAATGCATATTTTATCTCCCTCATCTCAACTTAAATGAGCAGCCTGTTACAGTTCAGACTGCAGACATTTTTAGAATAAGAGTCACGGTGTATTTCGGGATGGTTTATAATTTTTTTTTTTTCCTGGTCATTGTTGTTATTTTGTTTGCACAATAAACTGTATTTAATTTAATTTATATTTAATTCATAGTAAACTACTGTATCTTCTGTCACAGGAAGGAAAGACTAAGAACATTATTTGACACATTGTTCAATATATTTTAAGTAGAAGGGTTATTATAGTTAACTAAACCTAAAACCAAAGAAATCTTCATTACTTGAAATAAGCGTTAACTGAAATAAAAAATAAATATATAAAAAATTTAAACTTATTTTATTTCATCTAGTTTCTAAGCTTTAGCTTAACCTGAGGTATTAAAATAACAAACAGAAAAAAAAACTTCTAGAGATTTTTAAAAGCAAAAAACTAAAAGACATAAACACACAAAAAATTACTAAAACTTTTAACTAAAATTACAATGAAAGCAGAAAAACTAAAAATCAAATCTAATAAAAAGTTTAAACGAAAACTATAATAGTACCTCAATGATAAGTGTGTCAATCCCTGAAAAGTACTGAATTTTGCTCTTTCATGTCTTTTTGCACTTGAACGGTCAAACTGTCTGCTTTGGCAAGCAAAGTACAGTTGGGTGAACATAAACAGTTTGGGGAATATCAGATGTACCTATATGTGTATTGGATCTGTGTATTGTTAGAGAAATGCTTAATGCTTTACAATTTAACTAAATTAGATTTTAGTCGACTAAATCTACTGTAGATTTAGTCGACTAAAATCTTACTATATTTAATCGACTAAAACTAGACTAAAACTAAAACAATTTCCGATGACTAAAATATGACTAAAACTAAATGGCATTTTAGTCAAAAGACTATGACTAAAACTAAATCAAAATTTGCTGTCAAAATTAACACTGCTTTCCACTCAAGTTCTCAAGGATGACGGATATGTGGATGTGCTCATGCAGAGAGCCAATAGGCTTCAATACTGAAGCCCACACAGCTTTTATTCCTCCTTTCTGCTTTCTACTCCTGTGGGTCTATACTTTTTTCATATTACAGGTGGATGATTAACCATGCATTACTGCAGCCCACTACCGTTTTGAATGGAATCGTTGTTGCTCATGCAGGGCGAGTTATAGTGGCCAAGAATAATACTGGGCCAAAAAGGCAAAGACTAATAATAGCAATACAGTGGCTAAGATTGGATAAAATGCATATGTTAATGAATATTTAATGGCTGTAAGTAACTGGGGGAAAACGAATCAATGGATGTAGCCTCCCTCTCTTGAGGACCAGTGTGAGCTAAAGTCCTGAAAGCAGGAAGGCAAGATTAGTGACTCTCAAAGTGCCATACAGAAGCATAAAAACAAAAGCCATTAGTCACAATAACTGTGGCTTCCCGTAAAAGACCAGCTAAACAGTCATTTAACACTCTGGACAGTAAAATACTACTGATGGCGTCCAGCACATTGCATGTGATACGTGATAATTACCCTATCCCAGAGACAGGTACATAGGGCCACATTTATGAAACAAACATATGACAGAAAACTGGGCGTACGATCGATTCCACACAAAACTTGGCATTTATCAATATGGATGTGAGCGGTAACTATGATCAAATCTCGCGTCAGGTCTCAGCTCGTGTACACAATTTTTTTGAGTTAGCGTGAGCTTGCATGGAGCATAGTAAATCTGGTGGAGAATTGTTATCAGAGCATTTTGATCATTTAGATTATTTTCCTGACTGACAACTGAAGCTCATTAGTCAATCATTAAACGTTAAGATTAGAGCGCCATATTCAATTAGATTAATTTTAATTTTAATTAATATGAAATTTGTATAGATGGGTGTCTGTGACCCAATAAAAATACCACAGATGTTTGTTTTCCCCAGGAGTTTAGCTTTACATTCGCAAATAGTAGCATAAACAATAAAACATGAGGATTCACAAATCTCTACATCACATAGCGTTTCTGTGAACAGAGAAAAACAGAATAAAATTAACTATATACAAAAGGAATAAAATAGCTATAGGACTACACAAAATCTATTTCACAAAAATAATTAACAGATTAGCCAAAGAAAAAAAACTGTGCAACAAGTAGTATAAGCTACGCTTGTTTTTGTGACACTCTAACAAAGTGAGAATCCTCAGTGATTCTCCAGGGGGGCCACGAGATAACTTAACTTAAAATGAATTTAAATATATTAATATAATTCATTAGTTTAATTATTAATATGTTAAATTAAAAAAGATAAATTAAATTAATTAAAAATACATTTAAAACAAGGCACCACCTCTCTCGTACGTATTGTATTCTGTGATTGTTTCGGATCAGCCAGGGCCGTTTCTCATCGTGCTGCTGTGAAATATAGACCTAACGGTGACTCAAAACACAAACTCTTTTAGTTGGAAAAAGAAAACCTGTGTCGCTAAAAAGGTTTTGATGGATGACGATTGTAATGAAGGTAAAGATGATTACAGTGACATACACAAGTTGTACATAAGGCATGCGCGAGTCTGCAGTTATTGATACGCAAACAAACTGTGCATGTGCGTTCTCGGCTCACTGATCGAGATAACATCGTATTTCTGCATGAAAACAGTTCAATATATTCGCGTAGTTGTCAAAATGAATGTACTGTGAGTGTTTTATAATGGATGCTCGCTGAACAAGCGTGTTTTGGAGAATTTTGAGAGGATCAGTGGTGTTATGTGTTTAATAATTTTGAATGGATCCGCATTGTATTTAAATTCAGTCCGTTGGTATCTCCCTGTGGTCTTGTTTGGTATGGCAGGTTGGCTTGTGCTTATTTGTTTAAGTTACTGTATTACTAAGCAGAGTAAGTACTTTTAAGTTGTAAAGAATGTCTGCAAAGTAGGCCTATGTTTGCAAAAAAAGAACTCTGAAGGGTTAAATCTATTTTGAGTTTCTTCTTTTAAAGAAATAATAACATGGGGTTGAAAACTAATAACACTACAATACAAATGTTTTTGTGAATAAAAAAAAGGGGGGAGGTGGGCCGTGCAGTATTGATTTGGAGAGGAGGGGGGCCTTGGCGTAAAAAAGGTTGGGAACCACTGCTCTAACGCATTGTATTTGTTTATTTTATTAAATCCAACTGATCGCACAGGCACTTCACGTGCGCACACACGACATATCAACAATTTAAATGGTCCGCTGTAAATCTGCATGCCCAGCGCCCAACCAAACACATTTTTGCACATGTAAAGGATGCTGTTTTACGTGGATATTGGAACAAATTTGGATTTGCACTCATTTCAAAGTTAGATTGATAAATTGTAAAGTTATAGCATATTCATACCAGTCTTAAATAATGATTTGTAACACTAATACTAATATATGACAACCACTAATGCACAATATTCAAGATGTGTTTATCACATCTCCAATCCTATATTTATTATATTTTTTAGACTAGTAGCTTCATCCTTATTGATTTGTTGCTGTTCTGAACCAAATAGCCTCTAGCAGATTTTGATTGACAGAAACTGATGTTTGTGGTTACAATGTCTTAGAGCAAAGTTAAGTCAAAATCTTCTCTAACAGTATCTGGAATATGCCCAGCAGTACATATTTGTATGTATCCCTTATTTGACACATCCAATTGAGGTCATGGAGCACTCTACTATTGAGCTGATGAGCACCAGATCCGTTAGTTTAGGAAGACATCCAAAATGTGAGCTATGTCCAGAAGCTACCTTACTGCCCAGTTTATTTATTTATTTAAAAAATTTGGGCTATGTCCAGAAGCTGTGGGCTATGTCCAGAAGCTACCTTACTGCCTAGTTTGTTTATTTAGTTAGTTAGTTATTAATTCTAAGACATCATAACATGAAGCAGAATGATTTTGATTTGAATGATTTAAATTTAGTACCTCCTAAAGAAACTGGTTCATACAGGCATCTAAAGCTATGTTCACACTGTCAGTTCAAATCCGATTGTATATCCAATTGGAATCTGGTCTAAAATTATTGACTGCCCACATTGTGTATCGCAACAGTTTAGATCCGATATATGTGTCCATGCCACTCTTTCGTTTTACGGAATATCTGCCTTGGTTTCTATGGCAATGACATTGCTTTGGTAGGTATACACCAAAATCAACAACAACAACCGCAACATGGAGGGGTTTGTGTAGATGCAGCGCAGGACTACCGCGTCTTCTGAGGCAGCGGCAGAAACATAGGAGGCTGGTATGTGTGGCTTTATTCCGTACTGTCATCTCCGCCAGTTTCAAAACATGTCTCCGTTATATTGTCATTTTCTGCCATCGTCATTGTTTACTATAACAATGTCTGACGTTTCTGTTTTACGTGTCGTAAGAAAGTCACATAAACCACGTAAAATCCAATCAGAGCGATCAGACTGAAACAGATTTCCAGAAGTGCAATTTTATGATTTCGAACCACATACGTAGCTCAAAAAGTATTTGTAAAAATTGCATTTCGTGTGAATTATTATTATTATTATTATTTTTTTTTTTTGCGTTCACACTTATTAAATCTAATCAGATTTCAATCAGATATGCACAAAAATTGGATTTGGACTGACAGTCTGAACGTAGCCAAAGACATCATAACATCATGCCTAATGATCTGGAAAAAAAAAAAATGACCTACTCTATAGTCATAACCAAATAAACATTTAATTAGAATAAATGCTTATTTCTCACTTGAAATAAAAATATAATTAAATGAACATGAATAAATACATTTTTTACAATATCTACAATTATTTCTAAACATCCAATTTCGGGGTGTCTCATCTTGTATTGGTCCTGATATCTTTTGACCCATCCTTCACCTAATCACAGTTTTGATTTTTAATTTGCCACACCACACCAAAGGGGTCTCTTTATAATTCTTTAATTAAAATTATTCAGCCAATTGTAGTAATTCGTCAAATGGAATATTCCCATCAACACTTTGTTTTCCGTCAGAGCGGATCTAAATGGATTTCCGTCTGAGCGGATCTTCCTCGCACCGGAGGGATAACCAAAATATTTGTCAGGTAGCTGTGCGTTTAAACGGTACCCTTACAGACAAATCTTCCTGGACCAACTCCATCCAAGGATAACACTTCCTATTATGAGATGAGATCAATCAATCCTACCACCACAGGAAATCATTAAAACAACTTACCTGTGATGAAGGATGACCTCTCAGTCCCGTGTTTCTTGGGAATATCCCGGACGAGCCCCCAAACTCTTAGATTAAAATCTCAATCATAGGTACAATATTTGTTGTCTCAGTCATCAGTTTAGAAACAGGTGCCTCAACCCCTGTGATGTGTGGCAGCAGCAGCATGAGATCTCGGAAGAATGACCAAGCAGACACAGATCAAGTGTGGTACAAAGCATTCTCAGATTTATTCAGGAAGAAGGGTCATATTTATAGACATAGGTCAAACAACAATCTCCAGGATGGCTTGAGCATGCAATCATATGACTTAAGAATCAAACCTTACTATGTATGGCATTTCAAGAAATATAATAACAAATAAGAAATGTATGTGCGTAATTGTGCGTGTGTCTTCAACTTCTGGTTGCGTGTGAGAGTGTCAGTGTGTCCAAGGACTACTACTTCTTGTTTTGTCTTGGTAGGAACATGATGTACACAATGGAAAAATCCCAAGACACAAAGAAAGTCCAAAAGTGAAGCCCAAGAAATAAGAAATTATTTAACAAATGCCTTAAATTATGAGTTATGCTGTTTTTACCAATTTATAGATTTTGTTTTTCCTGGCAACTGTTAAAAAAAGTCCTCTGTAGATTTGAACATCCAGATCACTTTAGCAACAGCAGAGCAATACCCTGAAACCACTTAAAACACCCTAGCACTAAGAAGGGCAAGATTTGCACAGGCAAGCACCACTCATATTTTCTTCAAAAATGTCAAGTGTAGATGTGTTCTGACAAGAGCTTTGCTGAACTATGCATGAACAGTGAGTGTGCCTTGATCAAACCTGTGTGCGTAGACTCAAAGAATGTTCCAACAACCAATGAAACAGCACAAAATAACCTCAGCAAGACCTTGGACTTCACGTTGTTAATGCTTCAGTGAAGGTCTCTGAGGACAGCAAGCATTATAACAGAACCATTTCTTGCTGAGCCCTGTGCAAAAAAAAAAAAAAAAAAATCTGCACATCTGCGTTCCCCTTTGGCACAGGATATGTTAAAGAGGTTTGAACCATGGCAGAATCATTGTAGAAAGGTAATGAACGCTCCATGTAAGGCTTGTATTTATTTCTTTTTTTTATTCATTTCAATCAAGGGAAATGAAAAGAGTGTAAATGGATTTCGAGCTATTTACCTACCCATGGTGCTTTATTGATTTGGAACAATTTTATAACAAACTTTTTCAACTAGACTTTTTTGTTTCACGTTAAATGAAAATAGCTTGTAGTTTAAACTCATTAAACATTTATGGAAATAAGTGAGTTTTGCAACTGCATCAGTGAACCTTCTGGGCAGATGTTAGCGACATTTGTCAACATGCAAATTCGTAAATTTTTATGCATCGACCCTTGGAGTTTTTCTATTAGCGCAGGCACTCCACTTACGTTTATCAAGCCATTAGCTGTAGATTTTGTGAGAATGAGTGTTAATAAGTGTTAATGAGTGCTAATGAGTATAAAGTAGTGCACATTATTGCAAGCAATGCGGGCAGGCTTCATTTTGTGGTTCACCGCTCTGAGTTGTTTTTTGAGAAGGTTTCACTTTCCTTGAAAATTTGAAGAGGTTTTGGATTGGTCTCGTAAACTGATATCCACATTTCAGGTTGTGGAAGACTGATCAAAAATATCTCCCAATTCAGAGAGGATATGAATTTTTTATCGTTTATCTTTGTTGGGAGGAGGCTAGTCATTAGATGTGAAGGTCTGGCAGGTCTGTGCCGCAGGTTACCTTGAGAGTTACCATGACTTGTGTAAGCATGCTGTCTTTAATTAAAATTTCACAAGCTAGAAGCTGGTTAACTTAAGGCCATGTGCACAGATTTAGGAAGAATTCATTGCATCCAGTCTGTCTCATACTAATATATTTCTGCCTTTTGTTTAAAGTAGACATTGTTTTTACATAAGCACTAGAATTTAGTGTGGCAGAAAACACTGTTATTGTGTCCCAGTGGAAGATTTTATGCAGGAATCCATTCATTCTCTGTAATTAGGTGAAATCTCAACGGCATTACAAAGAAACCAATCAAGCCAACAAAATGATCTTTGTAAACAAATTTTGAAAAGATGTTACTGTACATGGCAGGTAGAGGCTGCAATAGTTTTCCTCTTTCTCTTGATTTTAAGCAAAATGATGATGGATGCACAAATATGATTACGCCAGACAATAATACTCTCTTAGCATCTTAGTAAGATCAAAAGTAATCTGTATATTTGGGATTGGACAGATCTGGTCATGATCAAATATCAAATCAGCTTACCGACATGAGCAAGGCTCCACAAAGCAATGCCGTTTATTAAAATACAGTGGGGTACAAAAGTGAAATGCTTTTATGTTGCATTTTTCTAATTGAATACATTTTTCCCATATAACCAATTATAATTAGTACACATTTTGAGTGTTTTATAGTACTAGATAATTCAGCTTTAATCATTTGTAACAAAATCTGCATTTCCACCATCAGACCAGACCATTTCATTGCTTAACCGTTAGGGATAGGAGATAACGTATTGTTTGCGATATACTGGTAAAAATTCTCCCCACGATAAAAATTTGTCTTCCCGCGATAATAACAATGAAGCCTAGTTGATGACGTTTTTCTGTGTGCGATCCATTCGCAGCTCATGTGCAGAGTGAAAACTATGGCGGAAGGTGGATGTGAAGCTAAATGAGGAGCTACCTCTACAATCTGGAACTAGTATCCACCTTATTCCAGACGAGCCTACTGCGTTTCGAATTATGGGTGGCGCTTCCGGTTTGGGGAACTTCCATTTAAAAAGACTGAAACAAATCATTTCAAATCATAAGGTTACCCTACAAATAAAGCTTATCCATCTCACGATAACATGTTATAACAAGAATATCTATGGCAAGAGCTCTTTTCAGTCGCTGCTTTCTATCCTCGTGATTATTTTCTTTTGTCCATTTGCATTCTGCTGTAATAGTATGAAAAAGGACAACATATACTGCACATGTGGTCTGTTCTCCCAATATAATTTATGATATATTCCATTAATAATTCACTGGAATGCACAAAGAATGTCTCGTATTTCTCCTCAAAGCCTCACGTCTCTTTCCAGGTAAATACAATTTATTATCTGTAAAAAAGATGGTATCATGCAATGCTGAAGTTCATGAACATTTTTTATTTAGGCAACGTATATTACATAATACAGATATATATCACTATAGTTATATTTAACCCGTCCGTTATTGCTGTGGAAGAATCGCGCTTTTTCATGGCCTGTTGAAAGTACCTTGTTGATGCTTTTACACTTTAAAATGTCCTTTTAATGTTCGTTGGTTGAAGGGTGAATCTCATTGTACTCAGTTTAAAAAAAACAAAAACGCATTATTGCATTCATAGAGTGAGCTTTTCACTGACTGTTTACAGCTTAACGGATGTTACACCCATAATTCGTGCAAAGCGTCATGAGGCTTAGGAATAAGGTGGATACACACAGATATATTTTCACTCGCCGAACATTCTGACTGAGCGCTTGAGTTTCACTCTATGTCAAGCGACCCGTAAAGTGCACTATTTCAGTTCATCTCAATGAATGTACAGTGTATTTGATGCACAATAAACACTAGTGTGACCCGCCCACTCGCTGTTACTTTGCTGAGAGTGCTCAGTGTTCACTATTTAAACATTATCTGCAACTTTTCCATTTCTGCAAGGGCTGGTGTTTAGATTTTTACAGTTTTTTTTATTATTTTATGTTATTTGTAGATTACAGGAGCCTATTTGATGATGGATATGTTTTACTTTAGATCAAAGTTTGTGTTTATGAGGCTCTCTAGACTCCATGAAGCTATCACTTGTAGCCAAAAACAGTGGTGAATGGTGCTATATTTATATTGTCAATGATATCGTTATCGTAATAAATACCAGAAAGTATCATGATATAGTTTTAAGTCCATATCGGCCTTCCTTATTAACCGTTCCATTACATGCCAATCCAGCCCAGTCAGTACGAATATGTTTTCATTTTCCACTGGGGCTGAGAGAACTCTTTGGAATGTAATACAAATGCATCAGTCATTGCACTGGTAATGCAAGAGTTTACAGACAATATGAGATGTAAATAGCAATCGTGTTATTGAGGATGATCAGATTTTTCTTTTCATTTAATTATTAGCTTGCTTTAACTTAGTAAACTGTGCTGAGAATTCCGGACTGAAAATGATTTGTAATCGTGCTGTGCTGAACCAAGCTCAAGTGGAAATATAACTGGAACCATTCTTTACCATTCTTAGAACCGCTCAGCCCGACAGTGGAGAGTTACAATTTATCTTTGTTTTGTTCCTAAGTGACCTTTTATTCAAACTCTGTATCTTTAAATCCATTTTACCATTAGAGAATTTGCAAGTAAACTAAGGCTGTCCCTGACTAAAGATTTTCCTAGTTGACTGTTGGTCGTTTATTTATCTTCCAACCTCCGCAAGAACACTTGGAAATGCACTTAATATTAGCGCTCTTTTATCAAGGTTAGTGTTAGAGTGAGCGGCCATGTAAAGTGGCTAACGTAGGCTACTACTTATGTTTTAATTAATTCATGTCACCTTTTTTTGCTCATTCTTTATCTTCTCGAAATATTACCATAGTACTTTAAATTTTCTGCCAATGTATTACAGCATTGTGTTTAGCATAACCCTCTTTCTGTTTTCTTCTGATTTTTTTGGATTTTAAGTGGGTAAGGTTGTTATAGCAGTTATTTACTACAGTTGTTCCTCCTCTGGTCTTTGGAGTGTGAATTTATGCTCTATAATGGAAAACAGCCTGTGCCTGCATCAGCACATACTTTAACTTTGATAGTGTACATGCAGATTTGTGTTTGTGATGCACCTCATAAATTATTCCTCCACAAAGGTTTTTTGCCACTCTGTTATCTTTATGATCATATTGTTTCCTTTAGACTAGTAATTGGGTTTTCTGTGAGATCAAAGTGAATGATCCAAGATTATGAATTATGAATGTGCCTTAAGATGTAACTTCATGGTGAACTGTAGTGAATTGAGATGAACTACCTAGATCTAGATGAATGCTATTAGTTTTGTTCTCCAAATGATCACATAGAAAGATGCTTATAGGTGCATAATGTGTTTGCTGTAATCTTATTCTTATAATATTCTTGTACAGATTTTTTTTATGGCAGCAATGTTCTTACATTTTTCATTCATGTTTTAAAGACCTTGCACAAGTAGAAATAAATGTGAAACATTAGCACTAATTTTCTTGGTTACAGGATAAAAAAGGAAAAAAGACAGATTCAGATCCTGTCTGTTTTTTTCTGATCTCCACTGATTTTCATATCTTCATAGTTTCAAGATCAGTTGTCTTGGAGTGCAGTCTGCCAATATTAACTCTAATCTGCAGTCTAGATCAGTGTTCCCAACTCTTTTGTTTTTTGGACCCTCACATCTCTCATTCAGTATTTTAATTAATATTATTAAAATTCCCATTTTTACGATGATTCACTTAAGCAGTGTCCTTATTTGCATATTTGCGGTGTCACTGCTTGGTTGAAATGGCCCTTATTTATGAAACAAACGTACGATAGAAAATTGGCCATGCAATCACTTCCATGCAAACCTTTACGTCAGGTTTCAGCTCGTGTACGCAAGTTTTTGAGTTACCGTGAACTTGTAACTTGAACAAATTAAAATTAAATTAAATTAGAATAAATAGTTGTATGTTAAAAATACCACAAATGTTTTTTGTTCCACAAACTCCACAAACAAGTTCACAGAAACCGTATGGCCATTTGGCCGGAAGCTAGTTATTTTATAACTTTATAAATTTTACTTAATAAAATATGGATATTTTAAATAACTTTATTAATCTCTGAATATCATTTACTTGATGGTTTGAGTTGAACATACCAAAATAATTGACTAAAAATCCAACAGTTAATATTGTCTCAAATTTAGTTAAATTTCTCAGTTTTTTCCCCATAGCATCAACTCCAGACATTAAGTTCCACTTCAAATGTGAATTTCTGTGATATACTAAGCCTCTGAATTATTTTTTTTAAGTGCATAGACTGCTGTCAGCCAATCAATTGGCGTGTTTGTTACATGTGTTCAGACTCCGGTCACACAGAGGGCATTTCCCCATAGTGTCAACTCCAGACACCGCTTCGAAGTTCCACTTCAAAAGAGAAACCAAACTTGATTGGTGGCTGTGGCCATTATATGCATTTATAAATATTTTGTGTAAAATTGAAATTTTAAAAAAATCAATTAACTTAAATTCTCTTGAATTAAAAAATATTCAAATAAAAAGATAAATTATATGATATTATTATGACAGTATTTAGAAAGACTTACCCATATTTTAACCTTTAGCTGTATAACATAGAATTTGCAAAAAAACATTTTTATATAGTCACGAATAGAGTGGATTCCATATGTTAAGAACATACTGTAGTATTATAGCATCAGGAGATGTTGTTGAGGTGTTGCTGGCACGGTAAAGTGCTTTCACTCTCAATATAGTTCAGCAGGTTTAGCTAAAGAAAGTGAAATATGAAAGAAAGATAAAAAAAGATCTGCTTCTTCCCCAAAGTATCTACTCTCAAAGGTGAAGCTCACTTTTTCATTGTCTGTCGTTGCTCATTGTGACCATGTGACAAGTTTCCAAGCAAAGCAAATTACCCTGCGTCCGTAATGTTCTGGAGATGACATTTTAAGACAATGTACATGTGATGAAAATGGCAGAAGGGCGTCAGATTGGTTGTGGTCCAAAGAGGGCAAATGTTCTCCATCATTATTCTTAAACACTGCCCTCATCATCTCTGCCCTTTGCAGGGAATTAGCATATGAAAAGGAGAGCAAAGTGCTGTATTTCAATGAGCCGCCCTTGCCATTTTCAGCACTGCTGCGTTCTCTTTTCTCTGCTTAGTTTCACGAATATCCTGAATGGGTTGAGATCAGATGGTCAGAGAAGATAGCATCCGATTTAAAGCGAATTTGAATTAATGAATGGGAGCTGGGCACAATTATGTTGACCCTCAGTTCCAACCGGTGTGCATTAGCAGTGTGCGGCAGAAACTTCAAATTAGGCTGGATTAGTAATTATGTTATTGCTTTAAAGTTCTACCCAGTTGCACTGAGTGCTGCAAAATCCAGTAAGATTCTAGCTTAGAGCATATTTTAAATGAGGTTCTTGAAAATGCGAATTGTACTTTTGATGGTTGAACATGATACAACTAAAGGCTGTGCAATAGGAGCACAATTTGGTAAACCAAGCACAATTACGTAAAAACACAAGTAGCTTTAAACGCTTCATTTACAGATGCTAAAATTACTGCTTTCTAATGCGAGACTCAATGTTGTTTCAATTTACCACCCAATTCTCCCCCCACTGTGAATCCTTTTAGGATAACACTGACATGGCCTGACAAAGCGTTCTCCTGACAACCTAAGAAATAAACAAGAAAACAAAAACAGATAGCACAGCATAATTACCAGACAAATAAATTGGTAGTGAAGACCGCCTAAAGGCCTGCTCTCAAAAGAATGTTCTTTTCCTTTTCTTTCTCTTTCTCTTCCTTCCCATCTTGTTCTCCTCTTTTTTTTACTGCCATAAGCAGTGGTGGATTAAGACTCTTTGATGCCCCTGGGTACTGGCACCTAGAGTGCACCTCCCAAATCACAAATAAATAAATACAATTGAAATCATATGGTGCTTCATATGGTAATATTTATTATTATAAATTTTTTACTAAACTAGAAAATTATTCATATTAATTAACTTCTGATAACACATGGTTACATCAACAAAAGTCATTTTAAGTGTAAGATTAAGTAGAATATCTTTACAAATTATTCGCCATTTATTGTCAGCCTTTGTTTGAAAATAAAGATGAGAAACAGATTTATATGCAGCAGTTATCATTTTATTTAACAGAAACTCAAAACAGAACACACTCAACTAGAAAACAGGAACAGAACAACTGTATATCAGACGAGAACAGACTATGAACTGTAAGAAATGATACACAAACCAATCAACGAAATGAATGACAGATGTGGATAATCAAATCAATGATAAACCATAGAAACGAACAGAAACTAGGAACTAAAGCCCATTCAAAACAGACATAAACACAGATAACTCATTACACATATTGTTTTAAAAAAAAAATTAATACTGCATCAGCAAGGAAGCATTTAATTGACCAAAGGTGACAGTAAATACGTTGTTTAAATAAGATTTTTATTTCAAATAAATGTTTTTTTTTTTACATTGTTTATAATGTATAATTAAACTTTACCACCATAAGAATAAATTATATTAAATATTAAATTCATAATAAATTAGTAAAAAATAATATTTCACAATATTTCACATTTACTGTCTTTCCTGTATTTTTGATCAAATAATTGCAGCTTTGGTAAGCATTAGAGACAATAAAAAGTCTTAAGGTATTTGCACACAGAGTCCGAAATACTCGTCCGAAATTTTCACTTTAAAAAATAAATACGACCTCATGTTGTGTCAATCACGTTTACAGACTGCCTCTGAAATTTTTGTCCTTCATAAAAATAAAAAAAATCGAATCGGGTTCAATTTTCTGCGTTTTTTCGCATCCATAGCAAGCATTTTGAGAGGTGTTTTGACAATTCAGAGCCACCGTACAAGCGAACACCAAAATCCAGAATGGATTATACAAAGAGTATAATATATATATAGTAGAATATATATCTAACTGAGCCACTGACATCCTGAAGTAAACTTTGAATTGCTCAGGATAATCCCACAGCTCCTTGATAAGGAGGTGGAACTCTCCTTCCTCTTTACGCAATCTCAGGATTGGATGGACCCAATATTTCCTTTCTTTTTCTATTTTTAAGAAGAGATAGGACAACAAAATCATCATAACTGCTTGAAAACGGCATCTTGTATTGTTTTGCAAATTTGTTTTCACAACGGATTAATTAATATGCATTAGACTCAGTGTGCTAGGTTTCTGAGCGTGACGTATTTTTAGGATGACGAATATGAAAAACGCATATGAAAATTCCGGACTCAGTGTGCAAAGACCTTTACTGTGCCCTAACTTTTTGGATGTTTGTAGAGCCAAATCAAGGATTTTTTTTGTTCATGTTATAGATATTTATGCCACATATGGTTACATCTTATTTTGCTAACATATGACCGTGATGCATGATTAACTGTAACTTCACCTCTTCCAGTCTAGAGTGCAGTAGACAACTAAGTTAAAGGCTATGCCAACATGCCGTGTCAGCAGTTGATTGGGCAAGCAAACACCATTAAGCAGTAATTTGAATATGACTAGTGCCCACTTGCTTTTCACTAAATAACTCACAACTGCTGAGCAAACGGGACTCTTTTAAAGCATTTCTTAGGCCCTTCATCTGCATGCTGTGACTGCAGCGAATAGTGTTACTTGTGACGCCACTGTGAATAAAACACTTTCTTTGGAGGCTTCCATTTCCTCTCATCATAGCCAATTTGGCTTGAGGAGCTGTTCTAGAGGTGCTTTAATTGACACTTTTAACTTTTGAGTAGTTTATGGCACTATTACATTAAGCAGCGCTCTAATGAAAGTACTTGGGTGTAGTTCTTGGACAGAATGTCAGCGGACAACAATGTAATGGCATTCCCCATCTACAGATTCATGCTTTCTGCCTTTCCATTTTGTCTGCTTCATTACTCTGGAGGGCAAAGTAAAAAAAAAAAAGAGAATGACTTCAATTTGGGTAAATTGAATTGCTAGAGAAAGATATGTCCTTGGAGGGAGAAAATCAAGGGTTTACCCCTCTCTCCTGTAAATACCAGATTCAGTCTTTAATCGTGTGTGCTACTTCTGGCAGCCCTTGACCTTTTCCAGGTCAATGTTAATTGAAAACTACAATATGGTCTCGGATAAATTTCTCAAGATGGGAGAAGTAGTACAGATTTAAAGGAATATATATGTATCCATAACTTATCTATGGCTAAGCTGACTAATATTACCTGTTCAAACATAGTGGGCTCATGTGTAAATAATCACTTACTCACAGTTTCTCACAATGTGTAAGAAATGTCGGTTTGGTTTCATACTACGTGTTGGCAGATCCATATATGATTTGACTGTAAGAAATTTGACTTCGTACCAAGGTGACGATTTCATGATTTAAAAAAAGTAATAACAAGTGTTGCATTTGCTGCAAAACAAGGCCAGATTTAGTCTGCTTTGATTGAGAATGCAGTCATAATTGAAGGGGGTGTTATAATGTTTTTGCTAGAAAATGCTAAAAATGCATTAAAAAGAATAGATAGAATCATTACATAAAGATATAGTATAGAATCAAAGGTCCCTACAAGTAGTTTATATAATTCTTTTTCATTTATTTAACAATGTTTTGGGGGATATAAAGAGCATAAAAAATAATGTCTTGAAGAAAATATAAAATTGCAGAAGTGTTTGTGTTTTGTTTAGGTTTTACAGTACATTTACAGGTTTAGGATCATATAAATATAATTTGGTCGGTATAAATAGGTCTATAAGATTTTTTTTTTTTTTTCAGAAATTGATACTTTTATTCGAAATTGACAAGTGGCAGGAGGCATTAATTCAAAAGTGACAGTAAAGACATTTATAATGTTACAAAAGATTTTTGTTTAAAATAAACACTATTCATTTGAACTTTATATTCATCAAAGAATCCTGAAAAAAATGTACCACAGTTTTCAAAAATATTAGGCAGAACATCAAAGTTATCAACATTTAATAATAACAAATGTTTCTTGAGCACCCAAGCAACATTTTCGAATGATTTCAGAAGGATCGTGTGGCTCTGAAGACTGGATTAATCACTGCTGAAAATTCAGCTTTGCCATCACCACAGGAATAAATTGCATTTTAAAATATACTTAAAAACAAAGCATAATAATATTTCACAGTATTACTGTTTATAATGTTTTTTTTAATCAAATAAATGCAGCCTTGATGAGCATAACACTGTGTCTACATCGGACGCAAGTGGCGCGATGCGACGCTACAAAAGACAATAGAACCCATTATAATCAGTGATGTTGTTTACACTGGATGCTACTTTGATGCTTCAAAAGCTACTCCATATGAATCGAGCAATTTAGTCCACATTTTCTGAAGAGACTTGATCGCTTTTTATTATGAACAGATTTAATTTAGGCTTTTACTTACATATAAACATTGATCAGCGAACATAAACTGAAGCTCCACTGAAGCTGAATGACGCACAAGAACAAACCTCTTCCGGAATCTCAAACATGCTGCGTAACCAATGAGGTTCATTCTCATGTGTTACGCAGCACATTTGAGCTTCTGGAGGAAGTTTGTTCTTGTGCGTCATTCAAGTTTGGTTGAGCATCTGTTTATGTTCGCTGATCGAGGTTTATAAGTGAGTAAAAGCCTAAATTAAATCTGTTCATCATAAAAGCGATCGAGACTCTTCAGAAAATTTGGATTAGTTTAACGATCTCTTCATTAATTTTTTGAAGCATCAAAAAATCAAGTTGCAAATGCAGTCTAGAGACAGAATACTGTCATGTGTTCCAAAGATAAATGAAAGTCTTACGGGTGTGGAATGAAATTAATGACAGAATTTTCATTTTGGGGTGAACTAACCCTTTAAACTGTCAAACAGATGCATGTATGTGTGTTCATGTTTTAAATGGGAGTGAGAGAAATTGGTGTGGGTGCCTAAAAAATTGAATCCCCCCTTGAATCAGGAAAATGTAAATAAATAGACATTTAAGAGCTTGTTATTCTGTAAAAATAGAGATTTATTGTATTCCCACAACATTTCTTTAATTGGAGCTTTATCCCTTGCAGAAAAATTGCCACATGTTACACTTGGCAGGCAAATTTTTATAAAACTTTTTTGCACAGGTGAAGCTTTTAATTAATAACAGAACCAAAGTATGTTTTCCACCTGAAGGGTTTATCCTCATGTTTGCATTTCTTCTCATTTCCTGTCCTCCAGTGGCCGTTTTGTCATGGAAGATGAATGGTGTAATTTTGTGGTGTGCTTTCAAGTGTTTCTAGATTATTTTTTTTTATGCTTGAGGAATAATCAGAAATATGCCTACTGTATATATTTGCGAGTGAGCTGATGATTGTAGTGCTTTTCTGGATTGTGAATTTCATTCATTGATTTCATTCTGTTTTTGGGCTCCAGAATTTAAGACTGTCACATTATTAACTCTAGAAATAGCTAAGAAATGCATTATGGTGCTCAAATGAGACTGTGTAACATCATCTTGTTTGCTCTGCAAGGAGAGCTAATAGTATTTCCTTTTTGTAACGTTAACTAAATTTATATTAAAATAACATTTGTTTTGGTTTTCTATATGTGCTGTATGTCATAACAAAATAGCATTAAAGATTACAGCATTTTTTTAGGCATCCCCTTTATGTATTCATTCACATGGAAAAATGAAGACCACAGTATTACCTTTCCGCTATTATTTGAAGTGCTTAAAATAGTCTGGGTTTGTTATATAACCGCCATGCCATGTGTGATTTGCTGGCATAAGATTGTTATACACACACACACACACAGTCGTAATTGCACAGCACTGTGGCAGCTGATGGAGCATTGTGTGTCTAACTTAAGATTTACATTCAAAATGTATAAAGTAATGAAAGGCATAAAAAAGGCAATTCTGCAAGAGTGACATTGTCATTACTACTTACTGTGCATCATCTGGATGTTGGGGCAGATGGCTTCTGTATGCGCTGCCATCTTCTTGCAATATGAGAGATCTCAGGAGACTGATGATCTTGTAAGCCGGGACCACTGGAGCTGATCATAGTTAAAAGGCAGAGGCTGCAAGATGGACTGCTGCTGTCCACTGTCACTTTCAGTGAAAGACATTCATTTCAGTGAAGACTTTTATTTAATGTTATTATATTTTATTTATTTATTTATTTAATATAGTTTTGCATGTCTAAGACTCTTAATTCTCTCTGGCATATCTGCTTGAATCAAATCGAAATGTGTTCAGTTTGAGTTTATGGGTAAAAAAGAGGGAGGCAAAAACTGAGGCATTCGACAAATGACGAAAGATTATTTGGTCAAAGGTCTGTGAGCAGCATATTGAATGCTCATTTTTATGAAAGTGAGCTTAGGGAGTTGTCTGCTTTTGACTATTTATGTTTGAATTGGACTGCAGTTTATAAATTATATTTAATTATATTTTAATTCTAATGGACGGTGTGTGTTTGTAGACGGCAGGGTCGTTTCACAGATCTGCAAGGGACTGATGAGCATCTTGCAACAGTACAATTTATCTTAACTACCGGAATATTATAGGATATTAATCAAACTGTCATTATGCTTGTGCTCAAATAGATGCTAATTAAGATTTATGGAAACGCTGTTGTGATGAGTTGGTAAAGGTGATATTTTCACCTTTTACTGCTGTTAAAAACAAATACAAACATATCAACAATAATAAGTTGGACAGTTACAAAAAATGAGATCCAAAAACCTACTACATCAAGTACGATTAGAAAAAGCTAATTATTAGCTTTATTTTGATATATTTAGGAATATATCATACAGGACAGTGATTTTGTTCTAAGTGAAAGTATTTGAAAAGTTAACTTTTAATACAAAGCATAAATGAAGGTCAGGCAAAACACTGCCTTACTATGTCATTCAGTGACAAACCATAATAGGGTTTATAGATGAAATCAAATAGCATCCTTAGAGTACCCATCACACCGGAGTTTAATGAACAAATGACTTGAATGCATTTTTGTGTCACTGCAGGGCCGTAACAACCATAGACATTGAGGGGGACAAGTCGCCCCCAATAATTAGAAATGGCCAAATTGACTAAAATAAACTAATAGGCTTGGGTTGATGATTTTGTCACATTAAATAATATTTTGACTCCAATAACACCACTTAATTTAGATGTTTCCACAAGTGCAGTTTTTTTTAGGTTACCTGACAACATATTTTACAGTGCAACTTGAATGAGAATATATACACACATTTTATATTATTTTACTACTGTTTATCTATGCATGATGACACCTTGAACATGAGGGGAAAAAAAAAAAAGTCAAGTAATACATTACTATTTTTAGAGTAAATGTTGTAAGACTTACAAACAGAGCAAAAGGGAAATTGTGTGTGTGTGTGGTTCAGGTAAAACCTATGTTATGGGGACAAAATGTCCCCACAAAGATAGCAAAATCCGAAATCCTTGTCCTTAAGGGGACATTTTTGGTCCCCATGAGGAAAGCAGTTTATAAATCATAGTAAGTGATGTTTTTTTGAAAATGTAAAAATGCAGAAAGTTTTCTGTGATGGGTAGGTTTAGGCATAGGTTTAGGGTTAGGGGACAGAATTATACTGTACAGTTTGTACAGTATAATAACAATTATGTCTATTGAACATTATAAAACCTGAAAACCCAATGTGTGTGTGTATGTGGGTGAGATAGAGAGAAAGTAAAGGAAGAAAAAGCAAAAAAATATGGCCAGGGAAATAAAATCACCCTGGGCTTATCTGAGTCTATAGCCCTCAGTGGACCACCCACACCATCTGCCTGTGCAGCCAGAGCTTTTAAGTCAGATTTTAAGACTGCTTGGAGGATGCAGAGCCAGGTGTTTGGGCAGGACTGACATCAGGCAAAGTGCAATAAAGTCAGATATCAAGGACATGCATATTATCTGTCTCTACTGAATCATATTCCCACCAATAAACCATTTTTACCCCTTAGGCAGATTTTCAAAGTGCCCTACAAAGTTTAGCAAAACCCGTTCAAGTGTGTAAAGCGCTACGGTGTTATTCCAACATCGATTTCAGCTTGAAATCGTAAACCACAAACATTTATGTAACACACGTATGTTAAATGAGGATATCTGCTGGAGTCTCTGATCAATGCTGTAAATATTAAGCTTATTATTATTATTATTATTATTATTAATTTTATACACACTGATGTATATGTATGTGCTTATGTTTAGCTTCAATCAGTTAAACCAGGGGTGCCCAATCCTGTTCCTGGAGATCTACCTACCTGCAGTTTAGCTCCAACCCTGATAAAACACACCTGAATCAGTTAATTAAGATCTTCAGGAGCACTTGATAATTACAATTATCAAGTGTTGAGCAGGGCTGGAGCTAAACTTTGCAGGTAGGTAGATCTCCAGGAACAGGATTGGGCACCCCTGAGTTAAACAGAC
>RJVU01051648.1:13840348-13870650 GCA_003731715.1 Anabarilius grahami
GAAAAATCCTTATTTGTCCGGGAGAGCAGAAGGAGTTCGTCTGTTTTGTTGGGAAGAGAACGGAGATTTGCCAGATGGATGCTGGGGAGCGCCGTTCTTAATCCGCGCTGTCTGAGTTTCACGAGAGCTCCGGCGCGCTTCCCCCGTCTGCGCGTCCTCCTGAAGCGTCTTAACAGCGCTGCCGCTGCGCCGACTACAACGTTCAACAAAACGTCTGAATAATCGAAATCCGGTAAAAGATTTTGTGGTGTGTACTGCCGAATGTTCAGCAGTTCATCCCTGGTAAAACTGATGGTGTTTGAAAAACAAAAAACAGGAAAAACGAACAAAAACAGAACAAACACTGAAGAGCTATGCACTGAAGCTGCCATCCGCGGCGCCATCTTGCCATCATGTGATATAGCTTAACCAGGGCCGGCCCAAGCCTTTAATTTTATTTGGGGGGCCCCTCGGTTAAAATAACTTAAGATAAACAGTATCTTCTTATATAAAAATAAATGTAAATGTACAAAATGCACAATATTAAATTAAATACTTAAATAATGACATAAAATGAACAGGACCTGTAACAAGATAACAATAATAAATGTATTAACATTAAAGGGGTAGTTCACCCAAAAATTTAAATTCTGTCATTTACTCACTCTCAAGTTGTTTTAAACCTGAATGAGTTTCTTTCTTCTGTTGAACATAAAAGTTATTTTGAAGAAAGTGGGTAACTAAACAGTTCCTGGTCACCAGTGACTTCTATAGTATATCATCAAGTCAATTGGGACCAGCAACTGTTTGGTTACCCACATTCTTCAAAATGTTCAGCAGAAGAAAGAAATTAATACAGGTTTGGAACAACATGCGAAAGAGTAAATAATGACAGAATTTTTCATTTTTGGATGAACTATGCCTTTAAAGGGGACCTATTATGCAAAATTCACTTTTGGACATAAATGTGTGTTGGCAGTGTGTGTACACAACCACCTCTTTTTTTTTTTTTTAATCCCCATAAATCATAAGCAGTGTCTTAGAACAAGCCGTTTCTAGATCCCTGGCAGTGTGACGTCACAAAGCCACGGGCCCCGCCCACAAATGTTGACAGACACTGACGTTTGAACATAGAACCGGCCTGAGCGCGTTCACAGCGAGTCCGCCATTGCTGCAATGACGAGAATCTCCCGAGAGTTTTAGGTGTTCTGTAGCTGGATGGATTAATCCACCAAGCTCTCTCCATTTACTCCCTAAATCTGAGCTGCTGAAAACGAGGTGGATTAACTTGGTTTTCCAGGAAAAGTTCTGCCGAAATTCGTTTATGTCTGCGTGAATCATTACACACCTGACTGCTTTGTGAACGAATATCAATTCAAAGGGACAATACAAAACAGAGACTGTGCTAAAAATATGCTACTCAAGGATATACAAGTAAAAACTGTTCGTGATCCAGCTTACAGTCTCCAGAGTGATGCTGGATATGGCAGTAATGAAGGTGAGAGCACTTTATTACAGTTCATCTGAGTTTATTTATGGATATAAAATGTAGCAGTTTATTAAGCACAACCCGAAAAGGCATAAGGTCTTTATATATTTGTTTACTGTTAGTTGTAACGAGTGTTTCTGTGTTCTTC
Organism: Anabarilius grahami; assembly: GCA_003731715.1. Classification (NCBI taxonomy): domain Eukaryota; kingdom Metazoa; phylum Chordata; class Actinopteri; order Cypriniformes; family Xenocyprididae; genus Anabarilius; species Anabarilius grahami. The sequence goes on from RJVU01051648.1 coordinate 13,841,965, forward strand.
GCTATGTATGTTGGTAAAAATACAAGGGAAAGAGAGAGAGAGTTTATGGATATTATTTTAATGCACACTTGCAGTGTTTTATTAAGCTCTTACAGAGATTTTCTAGAGTGAAAACGGACGCTTCATATTTTGTGTGAAGTACAATAAACGTCATAAAACTCATCTGTATAGTTTTGGCCATCATTCGGACGGTACAACAGACTTGTAGTAATATAGTGGATAAAAACAAGAAGACAATATAAGTTATAACCGTAATTTAACTAAACTATACCTGTTCTATCTCCATGCAGCATATATTTGCAGTTTCTGACATTATAGTGCGTCCTGACAGGGGAGAGCTCTTGGGCCGGATCGCAGCAGCTCATTTGCATTTAAAGGGCCCACTCTGAAACGGCGCGTTTTTGCTCAACCACTAAAAGTGGCAATTTTAACATGCTATAAAAAATTATTTTGAGCTAAAACTTCACATACACACTCTGGGGACATCAGAGACGTATTTTACATCTTGTAAAATGGGGCAAAATAGGTCCCCTTTAAAGGGATAGTTAACCCAAAAATGAAAATTTGATGTTTATCTGCTTACCCCAAGCGCATCCAAGATGTAGGTGACTTTGTTTCTAGAGTTGAACACAAATTATGATTTTTAACTCCAACCGCTGCCGTCTGTCAGTCAAATAATGCGAGTGAATGGGAACTCGTACAATAAGAGTCAAAAACACTTCCATAGACAAATCCAAATTAAACCCTGCGGCTCGTGACGACACATTGATGTCCTAAGACACGAAACGATCGGTTTGTCATCATTTTTTACCTCTAAAACACCACAATGTCCAACTGCGTTCAGCACTCGTTTAGTGAGGTCTGATCACGCTCTGACAACGACAGTGATGTCTCGCACTCATTGAAGTATATGCATGTTTACTATTAGGCTGCTGTCACTTTAAGACCTGCACACATCTAACAAAAAGACAAGCTTACGATTTTTTCTCAAATGATTACTTTCACTTTAGACATAACCAACTGTGTTTATGTAAACCTTGTGTGTATTTGACAGTATTAGCGCAATCAGATGTAATCAGGTACTGTTTGACAGGCTTTTAGTGTGCGTGCTTCGGGTGTACGCGCTCAGAAAAAGAGCATATCAGAACAGCACGTGCATGAAATGTTTAACCGGCAAGGCTTTAAAGCACATGCAAATAATGAACTTTTGTGATTGTGAATAAGTGCAATGTCCCGTGAGTGTAACTCTACTGCTGCGTTAACATGTAATGTAGTGCTGCACGATATTAGAAAAAAACTGACATTGTGATATTTTGTTTTTCTGCGGATATATGTTGCGATATGAAATAAACTTAAAGGATTAGTCCACTTTTAAATAAACTTTTCCTGATAATTTACTCACCCCCATGTCATCCAAGATGTTCATGTCTTTCTTTCGTCTGTCGAAAAGAAATTAAGGTTTTTGATGAAAACATTCCAGGATTATTCTCCTTTAACAGATTACTTGAATAGCTCTATTTGGAAAAAAAAATTATTCTAGAACAATTGGGGTGATGTAAATGAAATGGGTGTTTTTATATTTTTCAGGTAAGTATTCAGGACAAGAAAACGAATAATCAAATGTAAAATAACACTGCATAGTCTTTACTGTATAAATTGAATATAATGAATCTGTGTTAAAGCTTGCATACGTAATTTTCTCTTTGTATTTTGTTGTTTGTTAACATTCATGACACAGAAAGCAGCAAGCCTGCTGTGACTTTTAGACCGAATGCGTGGATCGTTTATAATGATAAATATCCGTTTTCTTTGTTTGGGTTACCTAAGCCATAAGCAACTGTGTTTATAAGGACATTTTGACATTATTCTGTGTGTATATGTCCGTCAAGCACAAATAGAGGTGTAAGTGAACGCAATTTGGTGTTCACGTGCGTCTGCGCGGCTCCGTGTGACAGGACCAAAACAGGTGCAGCTTTGGTTAAACTTTGCAATTCCTGTGATGTGACTATCGTGGATGCGCATATCGCGATATCGATGCTGAAATGATACATCGTGCAGCCCTAATGTGATGCGAATGTATGTCGAGTTGTACTTAGATAGAGGCACTAGAAATGCAATTGATTGTGCGCTGTAAAAATCAAGCTGTCATTTCATATGCCCTTGGGGGCCCCCTGGTGACCAAGGGGCCCTAAGCAGCCACTTATGCCTTGGGCCGGCTCTGAGCTTAACTATATCTTATGATGTAAATATGAGACAAAAACTCATACAGGGGCCCCATATCTTAAAAAACTCATACAGGGGCCCCATATCCATCATGCGGTGCATGCATCACGCATCAATTCTATGAAATGTCCGATAATTTTAATGATTTTAATTTTCATTAATCTAATTAACATGTTAAATCGGCAGCCGTAATATATATATATATATATAAAATGCATGAGGCCACAGCGTTAAATTCAACCCAGTCACATGTGATGCTCATTCACAAAGTCACCACCAGATGGCGCATAGGGGCGGTTTGCAACGTGGCTCATTAAGGCTGTAATTGTAACATTTTTACTTTTTACTTATATTATTATATTTAAAGCTGCAGTCTGTAATTTTGCCTCTTTGTCGCCATCTCTGTTTGAAACCTGCAATTGCAGTTGTTTGCGGAATTATTATCTGTGCCTCAGCACAGTCCCTCAGCGCGGATGAATCTAATGTTTGCTGTCAATCACCACATCAGTGTGGATACTGTACTTCAGAATCACAGATTGTAGTCTTGGAAGTATGACCAAAATAAGAATTTTCACCGGAGAATGTCATCTAAACAAGTAACATGTCTGCCACTTTTGTTCTGACTAACTGAGGGGGAAAAAAAAACATCACAGTAAATCACGCTGCCAATGGTGATAAAATCTAATGATCGCGTAGCTCATATTACATCAAACCGTGCAAATTATTACTATTGATAAGCTTTATTTGTAAGGCAACCTTATAATTTGAAATTATTTATTTCAGTCTTTTTGAATGGAAGTTCCTCAAATCGGAAGTGCCACCCATAATTCAAAATGCATTAGGCTCGTCAGGAATAAGGTGGATAGGCTATAAAATTACCATGCAGTTCCATTTTACACTAAGCAACAAATAGCGTATTATCCAACAGTATGACTGAATTTACATTTGTATAATTCCAGTCATAATATCAACAAACAGCAGTTCTATTATATGTAAAAAAAATTTTTAAAAAAAGAATCCAGAAAGAGTTTTTTTTAAAACACAGTTGCAAGGATCCCATGGATCTCTGTGGAATATAATTATTGGATTAAAATGTTGTTCATGGCAAGTGTTTGAAGTGTCTGGAGGATGACGAACATGAGTGGGAACCATTTCGTTTTGCTTGGAAAAAGCTGGCCTAATAAAACAAAGGAAATCCTCTGATCAAGCAAAGCATCTGATTCTCTTTGAACTCTTTAATCATTGAAATAATGCCTACTTAACAATTATTACATGTCTCAATATTGCATGTAAATGATTTAATTCCTTCATTAACACAAACTATTTAATGTCTAATATAACGATTTGCATCTGAATTGAATTGAATACAACTATATAGTTGTATTAATATGTTTGTGTTAGTATATTTGACAAAATGTGTTTATTTGTTAATATATTTGAGAATATGTATTATAATTTATTGATTTTAATATTTTATACAAATATATTAAAATTGATTAATTTACCTTAAGCATGAGGTGGCACAATGCAATTTTTATATAAATTAAGCATATTGTTTGCCTAGTGAAATGGAAGAGCTTACAAAAGTGTATTTTAAAAATCACCATCTCAAACTGGAATAGGCACCGGATTGATAGTTGAGTCATGGTCTATGTCTCCTTCACACACACTCTTTTTCTCTCTGCGCTTTGAATATTAGGGTGCACTGTCATGTTCACCTTAAAACCAGGCCAGAAATATTGCCTGTCCTAATTACACAGAGACATTATTTTAGAATGGCTAATAATACAGTATGCATTTAGACTAGAATAAGACTGCCTGAACTGATGGCCTTGTATTGTCTGCTTGTAGAATTATTATGCCCTTTAATTCACTGCATTTAATAGGCTGGTTCACTTTAAGATGATGAAAACAAATTTGAAACAGAATGTATATCCCAAAAGGTTTTATAGTTGCCAAGTACACTGGTGATGCAATTATAATCACAACAACAAGCTTTGCATCAGAGTCATTGCTGTGTGATAGACTTTGAACGAAATGAGCATCCATTTGAGGCCGACTTTAATCACTTTGAATTAATGTACAACTTAAAAAAGAATAATGAAAGAGTGGAGATACAGGCATAAATATGTGTAGTTGTCTTAGCATTTTGTTGTGTTATAAAAGTTCAGTCTTGTCTACTTTCAAAATGGAGATGTAACCAAATGTCTTTGAATAATGGAGAGGAGAAAAATACTATTTTTTTCTTAAGAAAGGACAGAAAGATGAGAACACACTTCAGCACAGGTAGCCTGGGGCTACTTGACAAGTTTGACAGCTTTAAATAGATGAAGTAAAGTCTCATTTATCATTAAGACATCTTTCTTGTTCCAGACCAATAGATCAAAGGATGTGGAGGATCAAAAATGTGTAAGCAATCCTTGTTAGAATATTTAGAAGCTGCATACAGACTTTGCCGATCCTAGCCTGAAAGGTCACCCACTGTGCTGACATCAATCTAGAACTAATTCATTACTATTTCAAAAGCCAAACAAACCAGACTTGTTAGCTGAAAACCACAACCCAGACTAAAGTAAACTGAGCTTGTCCTCATACTGAAAAACTTTTCAATTAAAGTTGAAATAAAGTTAAAGCATATGACCAGGGTGGTGGAGTTAATTTTAATCAAATTCACCATAATTCATGAGGCTTTATGGATCAAAAGGTCAAAGGTGACTGGTAAGTAAAAAAAAAAAAGCATACTTGTATCAGCTCGGATGCTTGCGGGATAGAAAGAGTGACCTATTATGATCGTAGCACTTGACTCAGAGCTGACGCTGTGGTAAATGAGCAGAAAAAAGGCCAAAGCTGTTCTTCTAAAAAGCAAAGCTGGGCATTTTGCATTATTGGCATCATCTTTGTTGTACTGTGCATGTTATAGTGTTAAAATGCCTCTTATTAAAGAAAATATCCTGGCATTGAGAATATGAAAATGCCAGTGACCCGCTAATATGTGTAAGCTTGTGAAATGTTCAGTGTAAGAGCGCAGTGCAGAACGTGAGGGTCTCGAGACGCACTTTTGAGAGGTGATGCAATAACGCCAATAACAAACAAATAAAACAGTTGCCACGCCAACTTGCTACTGTAAACAAAACCTCGCCTCCGAGTTCTTCTGATTGGTCCACTGTTTTGGATCTGACATTGATGAGCGGCGTTGCGTGTAAAATTTGAACGCGGCGCTCATGTGTGAGGTGGTGCAAAAGATGCGAGACACGAGCGTAACGGTCATGCACTTCCATCTAGCGCGTTTACATAGAAAAACAATGGAAAAGTAGTGCATTAAAATAGAAAAAAGTGTTCTGTGTGAACAGCCACTTAGACAAAAACTCGCAAACTCCCCCAAGCATTTCCCCTCGGGGGTATCCCTGCTGCCAAAGTGCGTTCGACTTCATCAAGTGGGTGAGGGAAGTTTATTTGGATAGACCCTCAACCCCTCGTTTTTTGACAGAGGGGGCAAGTCTACTCTATGTACACTTCAGGCAGATCCATAGACCACAATGCAAAACGACTGTGATGTCACAGCAGATCACGCTTAATTAACTCCCACCCACACAACTCTAGTGTATGATATTGGAGTTATTTTGACATTTAACCATATAATACTTGTAGCTACCTCAAACTGTTTTTTTACACAGTTATAGTTTGTTGTATTGTTATCATTTTTGTTTGTGTAATTTTTTATATTTTCCCCAACATGCATACAGGCCTATAGAATGGTGCATAAAACAAATTCATAAAGAAAAAAACTGTAAATAATAAATCAGCTCCATTGTGGATTCCAGTGATCAAAGGCTTTGGCCGTTCCATTTAAACACATCGCAAGGGTTCTGCCAGTAGTGAGCACTCATGCAACGTACAGTAAACAATGATGTAAACCGAGTGAATGAGATGGAGGGAAGTTAGCGAGGGAAGGGCATAAAAGAATAGACTTAAACGTAGCCCTGATAAGCATATTAAAATAGGCTTGTTCGAGATGTTAATGTATGACATTAAAAGTACCAAAATAGCATTTGGAGAGCATACAACTCCTTATGCTTTTGAATCACTCTCACTGTACTTTGATGTCATACGCCAATTGGTCTGCGCAGCGCTGATGCATCTCAAACAAGCCTATTGATTTGTTGAAGTGATCATGAGACACTGAAGACTGGAGCTAAAAATTTCAGTTTTACACTCACAGAAATAAATAACATTTTAAAATATGAAATTAGAAAACATTTATTTTAAATTGTAAAATTTTAATTTGGCGTGATATAAATTTGGCATGACATAAATCCCAGACCATTCTTAGGTATGAATACAAGATGTTTTTGTACCTAATCTTTAAATCACATACTTATATTTTAAAAAGTGATTTATTTTATTTGACACTCAGATAATTCTTACATACCAGTGCTAGATGTTGTATATAATTAGAAAGTTGTTAGATAGCTTAACATTGCATGGTTTGTGATGATTTATCAACATTTGATAAAATTAAACCACTTTTGACCAATTGCATTCAGTCAAGACATTGTCATAACTTGTTTAGCCATTGTGAATTTTGAAATGAATTACCAAGCATGTGTTGAGCTCAGTGTGAGTTGAACTGGACAGAAGACTGCAGCTGTGCTGTCGGTATGAATTTATCTGTGTGTACTTGCGTTTCATAAAGTTAAAGAAACACTGATGTAAGGATAGCAGGAAACATTTTACTTTGTCATGATTCATCCTTTGCTAGAAGTTATATTGGTTTTCTTTGTTCTTCCTCTTGGAAATGTAAGTATATACTGTAAAATGCAGCCCTTTATAATGATGGATGACACTCTGTGTACTCATTGTCAGTTGAGCTTCATGGCCTTGAGTGGTGCCTCTGAGCCCCTCCACAATTAGCCATGTTCCCAGCAAGATTAATATATTAACCATTAGAAATAATCTGATATTTGAAATAGCACTGTCAATTCAGATGTGAATGTGTATATGGGCCTTACAGAATTAGTGCCAGGCTAATGAAAAGTAATGACTCGTTTTGCAGTGCTTATTCAATCGAGCTCCTCTGCAAATGAAGGAGGATGGAAATTCCATCAGCCCTTTGCCCAGCGGGTTCAGATGATTGCCATCCAGTGCAGCCCCTCTCCTCCATTATTAGTCATCAAAATGAGCGCATCATCAAACGACACACCCAAGACTTGGGCGCTAATTGTCTTTAATGCCGCCTTCCTTGCATGAAAAAAAACCTACTTTAGAGGGAATAAAAAAAGTGCAATAAATCAATTCCGTAATGAATTTAACTCAGATTGCCATTATATAGAGATTTCTAGACAAATGCATTGTGGGTTTGTCCTCTTCCATGTGTCTCACCTCCCCACGGGCTGTAGAAGGCTGTGCATTGTATGAACAAGTGGGTTGCCAGGTTGGCTTGGGGTTAATCCTCACGGCTGGAGAGCAGAGGGGCTTGGGCAGCAGCAGTTGTCATAGCATGTGTATCAAAGTGATAAGCTCACTCCGCCCAGTAGCTCACTCCACCCAAAAGGGCTATTATCTTCCTCTGCCTGTGTCTGATTAGAGTGATTGAGCAAAAGGAATCTGTTCTGTAAAAAAGGATTAATGTTTGCAAACAGAGGGGCCATGCTGTATTTTGGCATTCCACTGACATATTTGACATTTGAAAACTTTTTTTTTTGTAATAAGCGCATATAATTTTTGCAAGTCCCAATGTTGATTATATTATATTATATTATATTTAATATTACATTTAAAGTATCTGGAGCTGTATTTAATCTTAATTCTTGACTTAAAGGGTTAGTTCACCCAAAAATGAAAATTATGTCATTAATAACTCACCTTCATGTCGTTCCACACCCGTAAGACCTTCGTTCATCTTCGGAACACAGATTAAGATATTTTTCATAAAATCAGATTGCTCAGCGAGGCCTGAAATCACGTGACTTTGGCAGTTTGGCAGTTTTGGCAGAGCGTGTATCAAACTGCCAAAGTCACGTGATTTCAGTAAACGAGGCTTCGTTATGTCATAAGTGTTTCGAAATTTCAATGGTTCACCACTGGGGGGTGTGACTTTGGCAATGGAGGCCTCACTGAGCCATCTGATTTTATGAAAAATATCTTAATCTGTGTACCGAAGATGAACGAAGGTCTTATGGGTGTGGAACGACATGATGACTTAATAAAAACATTTTTGGTTGAACTAACCCTTTAAGAACCAAAGGCTACATTCACACTGCAGGTAAATGTGGCCCAAATCAGATTTTTTTTTTTGCCCATATGTGACTCATATCTGTTTTGCCTATAACAGTGTGAACAGTACAAACCACATGGAATCTGATCTTTTCAATTCTCATTTGTGCCACTTCCACATGTGGTACTAAATCCGATACAGGTCAGATGTTTTGTAATGTGACCACAGTGTGAACAGTCATATGGTAATTTGTGTGATTTTTACGTCACTCAAGATCAACATTCATCATGATTCTGCGCTCATGGGAGTCTGTTCAAAGATGTTAAATTCCCAACGTTATCAAGACATTTGCGAAAGGTAGTCAGTAGAAGGGCAGTGATGTGTCAGAACTCGTAAGTATTACAGAGACAGCTCTATAATACAAGCAAAACATGAGGGCTCATATCATAAAAGTTTAAAGACTCTGCTCTCTTTTGTCACATCATTGTCTTTATTTTTCAAATTGCCTGCACATAATTTCGCTGGCCTCCGCGGCAGATCCAGTGGCGTACGGGACACCCCCGCAGCCCCCGCTGTGCGTGGGGGCCCCACCCTATGATGGGCCCCGTCGCAGATTCACCTATTTAGGCTAGACTACTTTATAGCCTTTGCTTTTTTTTTTTAGAACTGAACTCAATTGACTAAAGATGAAAATAAAGCATCCAACTGAAGCCCAAAAATGCAAGCAGAAGATCATAGAAAATAGTGCTAAATTACCACAAAAGGGGGAAAAATTCATCACTGTTGTTTCCATCGCCATTTGTAAGGTAGCCAAGACAACAGCAAGCTTTGATGCGCTGTGTTACTGTTAGCAGACAAATAAATATGTTCGGTCTTTGCTGAGACATTATTATTGTTATTTATATTATTATATATTGCCCAAACGTATTTACCCAATCGCCAGCTCTGCTAATGGTCAGCTACCGGAATGTCTGAAGTTCTTTTCCAAATGTAGCCTAGCCAATAAGTCTAGTTATTTCTTTATTCTTTTACTGTAACTACCTTAATTTAGTTTAGGCCTACATCATTTGATGCACCGATCGAAATTACTGAAAATTTGCGGCCGAAACAGCAATTTACGCGCTTGTCTAGAAGGGAACTATAGAACATATTAGTCTATAATTTAGACCAGCTAAAATATATTGTTAGACCAAAAATATCTTATCAATTAATTAAGTAATAAAGACATGTAATAAAGTAATAAAGAAATTTAATAAAAACAGAAAGACGTCTATTGCTTCAGCCTTATTTAAAGGCCGCGGAAACATGGGTTCGTTTACGCACTTCAATCCATTCCACAACCGACGTTTTTGGTTTTCTTCCTATTTATTAAATATAGGCAATTGGTTGATGAAACATTGATTGAAATTAAGATACAATTTCTACAAAACGAAATTCACTTTAAAGAAAGACTTACTATAAAACAAAACTTAATGAAGCGGTCAAACTCATGTCTGTCCATCCGTCATGCTATTCACTTTTCATAATCAACATAGGTGACATTTAAAAAAAAATATTAGGCTATAGCCCAATATTTAAATATAAATATGAAACTAAATTGATTACATTTTTATCCCTCTGGCCGACGAACGCGCCAACGCTTTCTTATAGATTTTTTCCTCATGACATCTGAAACAACTTAAAACAGGCCTTCCGTCATTTTTGGCGATAGCCTACAGATTAGTGCAAGACTACAAATGGTCTACTTTTTTTTAAATTTTATTTTATATTTAAGCTCACAATAACAACAACACCTTGTAGGCTACTTTTGTAAAATAGAATAAATAAAAAAACAGGGTGCGAGAATCTTTCTGAAACGTCTCAAAAATTAATTTAAACTCGGCGAATAACTGTAAGAAACATCTCCATTTGATAAGAAATTTGTAGGTCTGTGTTAAATAAGAGGCGATCTGTCCGCTGGAATGTGTTGTTTCTGAAATCATGGCCTGTGCTCGTTGCGGCTCGTTGCGGCTGTTATCCGTTCTCTTGGCACTCCTTTGGTTTTAATGAGTAAATTAGCCTAAATATTCATTCCTGCCGGTATTTTAGTCTGCGATATCAAAACCACTAAACATTATATAGGCCTATCATATAGGCTAGGCTGTAATATTATTCGATAATAACATAAAATAAATCAATGCAATGATAATTCACCACATGATTCATTGTTAAATCAGTTTTTGTAAACTGTGGGGCAGACGGACTCAGATGCACAACAAATTTTAACACATGACATCACTGCTTGTGGGAGGGGCCCCATCTCATTCTTTGCGGGGGGCCTCACAGACTTGCGGTACGCCACTGGGCAGATCACACTATAAATAAATGCGTAATTGCTTACTTTAATGCCCTTCGTGTTTACTTCTGTACTAGGTAGTCAACCAGAATAATACTTTCACCGTCATCGCTCCTGCGGCGGCAAAATTGGGGACGTGTATTTGCTGCCTTTTAACGCTAAGTGGCGCTATAATCATAGACTTTTAAAAAAATCGAAAGTAAATGTGTCAGTTCATTCTTTCAAGTATTAATCTGCCTCAGCTCGTTGAGAGCTGTGGTAGCAGATGAATTCAATTGAAACATTGTAGTTAAACGAATTCATAATCACAGTGCTGAAAGTACAGTACAAATGTAGAACTGAAAATAAATGTAGGAGTTTATTATTTGCATCGAATTTAAGCAAAGTAAATGTTAACGCAGTGAGCTCAATTTTTTATGTAGGCCTATAATTAGAAATGCATGTCAATAGGTTGTCTCTTATACCTTGTTTTCTTTTCATTTGTAGTAGATTCATTAACGTCTCGGTTACGTATGTAACCCTCGTTCCCTGAAGGAGGGAACGGAGACGTACGTCAGTAGTGACCGACGAATTGGGATATCGCTAGAGAGCCCTATCAGCTTCGAGAGAATTAAAACAGGCCAATGGAATTGGCGTGCGATATTTGCATAATGCGCACCGCCTCCGACAGGTGTATATAAATAGGAAGCAGATGCGATCGCACTCTGTCTTTCGCTGAGGAGACAACTGGTGTCCGCACTGCAGCGAGGGTACAGAAACTGTGGCGACGGGACGTACGTCTCCGTTCCCTCCTTCAGGGAACGAGGGTTACATACGTAACCGAGACGTTCCCTTTCAGTCGGTCACGTTCGACGTACGTCAGTAGTGACCGACGAATTGGGATCCCAAATAAAGCGCCACAGTTACGAAACCCCTTCCAGTGCCCAGCGCAAGCTTCAGCCACCCGTCGCACCAATGAGACGGAGAAGGGGGCGAGCTTTACGCCGAGAGAGTCTACTGCTATTCCGACATACCCACTAAGTAAACTAGACTACACTGGGGAAGCGAATCCGTGGGGGGCGCTGCGGAGGCCACTACCTACCCTGTGGGGGAGGAGTTTACGTGGAGACACATATGGACTGGCCGGTTGGGCAGTGCGCATATGGAGTCCCTGGGATGGCTCCACCTGGTAGGGGGAGACTCATCTGACAGGTGACAGCAGAGCTGGCTCTGCTAAGGGAAGACACGGGCTCACCGTAGGGAGTGGACCGTGGACAATACACATATGGGACCGCTCACGCAGAGGGATCGCAACATATGGAACCCAGCCGACAGACAACGTCAGTGACGGATGTCGGCCTGGCTGCAGACACTCCGCAATGTCCGAGCCGAAGGGGGAGGTGGAGGAACTCGACAGGGTTCACCGGACGGGGAACGCGACTGGAGTAGGGATGCACGTATCCAGCCCATGGGGCGGGAATGGCATTGCAAGCCGACACTAGAGCTGGTTCAACGCGTCTACCGGCTAGTGGAAGCGAGTACACGGGAAGATACCGGCTCTACACGCAGGCTATAGAATCTAGCGAACGTGTTAGGTGTCGCCCAGCCCGCAGCTCTACAGATATCTGCCAGCGAGGCGCCATGAGCCAGCGCCCAGGAAGAGGCCACTCCTCTGGTGGAGTGGGCTCTCAACCCGAGCGGGCAAGGCACGCCCTGGGAATCATACGCCAGGGCGATGGCATCCACTATCCAGTGGGCCATCCTCTGCTTGGAGACAGCCTTCCCCTTCTGCTGGCCTCCGTAACAGACAAAGAGCTGATCTGAGGTTCTGAAGCTTTGCGTTCTGTCGACGTACACACGCAGAGCGCGGACGGGACAGAGCAAAGCTAGGGCTGGGTCTGCCTCCTCCAAGGGCAGCGCTTGCAGGTTCACTACCTGATCTCTGAAGGGAGTGGTAGGAACCTTGGGCACGTATCCGGGCCGGGGTCTCAGGATTACGTGAGAATCACCGGGCCCGAATTCCAGGCACGATTCGTCGACCGAAAATGCGTGCAAGTCCCCTACCCTCTTGAGCGAAGCCAGTGCGACCAGGAGGACGGTCTTAAGTGACAGTACTTTTAACTCGGCTGATTGCAAAGGTTCGAAGGGATGACCCCGGAGAGATGTTAAAACCAGGGAGAGATCCCAAGAGGGTATAGAGGAAGGGCGAGGCGGATTTAGTCTCCTCGCCCCCCTCAGGAACCTGACGATCAGATCGTGCTTCCCCAAGGACTTACCATCAACTGCATGGTGATGTGCAGCGATCGCGGCAACATACACCTTAAGGGTGGAGGGAGACAGCCTTCGCTCCAGGCCCTCTTGCAGGAAGGAAAGCACAGATCCGACCGAGCATGATCGGGGGTCCTCTCGGCGAGAGGAACACCATTCAACGAATAGGTTCCACTTCAGCGCATAGAGGCTCCTCGTTGAAGGAGCTCTAGCGGAAGTGATGGTGTCTACGACCGCTTGCGGGAGATCACTCAGAACCTCCGCATCCCGTCCAGGGACCACACGTGGAGGTTCCACAGGTCGGGACGCGGGTGCCACAGGGTGCCCCGTCTCTGAGTCAGAAGGTCCTTCCTCAGAGGAATGGGCCAGGGAGGGGCTGACGCAAGGAGCATGAGGTCCGAGAACCAGGTCCGAGTGGGCCAGTATGGAGCCACTAACAAGACCTGCTCCCTGTCCTCCCTGACTTTGCACAGAAGTTGTGCAAGAAGGCTCACTGGGGGAAACGCGTATTTGCGTAGACCCTGGGGCCAGCTGTGTGCCAGGGCATCCGAGCCGAGCGTGCCGCCGGACAGGGAATAAAACCACTGGCAGTGGGCAGTCTCCGGGGAGGCGAACAGGTCTATCTGAGCCTCGCCGAAGTGCTGCCAGATCAGCTGGACCACCTGGGGATGGAGTTGCCACTCGCCCGCAAGTGGGCACAGCCGTGAGAGCTCGTCGGCTGCACGGTTGAGCACACCTGGGACATGAATGGCACGAAGCGACCTCAGATGCTTCTGACTCCATAACAAGAGATGGCGGGCGAGTTGCGACATGCGGCGGGAGCGTAGACCACCCTGATGGTTGATGTACGCAACAGCCGCAGTGCTGTCCGAGCGGACCAGTACGTGCTTGCCTGACAGCAGCTCCTTGAAGCGGCCCAGAGCAAGACGTACTGCAAACAACTCCAGGCAATTGATATGCCAATGCAGTCGAGGCCCCGTCCAAAGACCCGACACTGCATGCCCGTTGTACGTGGCCCCCCATCCGGTGGTCGAAGCATCTGTGAAAACTACAGCATGCCTGGACACCTGCTCGAGGGGCACTCCCGCCCGCAGGAACGAAGGGTCCGACCACTGGACGAGGGTGCGGCGGCAGCTCGGTGTCACGGGGACACGGAGGGTACCGTGCTGCCACGCCCATCTCGGGACTCGGCCGCGGAGCCAGTGTTGAAGCGGCCTCATATGGAGCAATCCGAGCGGCGTGACCGCGGCTGCAGATGCCATATGCCCCAGGAGCCTCTGAAAATCTTTCAGTGGGGCCGCCGTCCTGCGCTTGAGCGTACTCAGGCAGTTCAACACCGACTGGACGCGCTCCTCGGTGAGGCACGCAGTCCGGGCGACTGAGTCTAGCTCTAGACCGAGATAAGAGATCCTCTGCCCGGGGGCGAGTTTGCTCTTGTCCCAGTTGACCCGAAGACCCAACCGGCTGAGGTGAGGTAAAACCATGTCCCTGTGCTCGCACAACTGCTCTCGCGAGCTGGCCATGATGAGCCAGTCGTCGAGGTAGTTGAGAATGCGAACGCCCTGTTCCTTGAGAGGAACAATGGCCGCCTCCGCAACCTTCGTAAAGACGCGGGGTGACAGGGCCAGCCCGAAGGGTAGGACTTTGTACTGATATGCCCGACCCTCGAACGCAAACCGTAGAAAGGGTCTGTGGCGAGGCAGAATCGAGACATGAAAGTACGCGTCCTTCAGGTCAATCGCTGCAAACCAATCCCGGGGACGGACGCATTCGAAAATGCGCCTCTGCGTGAGCATCTTGAACGGCAGCTTGTGAAGGCACCGGTTCAAGACGCGCAGATCCAGGATTGGCCGTAGCCCACCGCCCTTCTTGGGTACAATGAAGTAGGGGCTGTAAAACCCTGCCTTCATATCGGCTAGAGGGACCGGCTCGATTGCATCCTTCGCCAGGAGGACAGCAATCTCCGCCCGGAGAACAGGTGCATTGTTCAGAGACACCTGAGTGTAGTGGACACCCCTGAACACCGGGGGACGCCGGGCGAACTGAATCGTATAGCCGAGTCTGATAGTACGAATGAGCCAGCGGGACGGGCTGGAGAGCGCTATCCAGGCTTCCAGACACCGAGCCAGCGGGACCAAAGGTACCACAGACGTACCGGGGGTGGGGCGGCGAAGCAGAGCACGGGGACCCGACTCGGACGGCAAGGTTGCGGCCCGGAGTGTGGTCAGGCTCTGTGAGGTACCAGGGTGAATGGGAGACGGCACACGGGGTGCGGCCTGCACCAGCACTCTGGTACTTGCTGGCGAGGTGAGGGGGGGCTGGGAGTGGCAAGGCGGGGCCCTGCACTCCAACAGCCGCACCCTCTTGTGACCTGGAGGTTTGGGAAACTGCTCTTTTTGTGTGAAAGTGGGTACCGCTGGACTCCGGAGAGCCAGCGGCGGGACAGACAAAAACACAAATTCCCCCCGGCCCTCCTCCGGGGGTGGAGGAGACGCTGGAACCCTCTCCCGAAGAGCCGAATCCTTCCCCTCCAGGTCGCCCGTCTCAGGTTCGCGACTTCCTTGACCGCTTACCACCTGGCTTGGCCTGAGCGGGCTGGGCACCGCGTCCGCGACCGGCTCCCTGCTGTTTGGCGGGTGTTGGCTGCTGCTTTGCCGACTTAGCAGGGGCGGAGGACGACGCGAGCGGGCGCCCTCGGCGACGAGCAGGCTGGGACTGAGCCGCCGGCGGGGTGGAGGCAGCAGCGGACCGCCGGGGCAAGACATGTTTCATGGCCTCAGCCTGCTTCTGTGCGGCGGAGAACTGTTGGGCGAAGTTCTCTACCGCGTCGCCAAAGAGGCCGACCTGAGACATGGGGGAGTCCAGGAACCGATGTTTATCGGCTTCCCTCATGTCCGCCAAGGTCAGCCAAAGGTGGCGTTGCTGGACTACCAAAGTAGACATCGCTTGACCAACAGAACGTGCTGTCACCTTAGTCGCCCGGAGGGCGAGGTCGGTGGCAGCGCGCAGCTCCCCAAGCAGCTGCTGGTCAAGACCCTCCTGGGGCATTTCCATCAACGCTTTTGCTTGATAAACTTGCAAAAGGGCCATGGAGTGCAAGGCGGAGGCAGCTTGCCCACAGGCTCTGTAAGCTTTCTCCGTCAGTCCTGACGAGAATTTACAGGCCCGGGACGGGAGACGTGGTTCACCGCGCCAGCCGGTGGCCGTTGGACACAGCTGCATCGCAACAGACCGCTCGACTGGGGGAATCCGCGTGTATCCCCTAGCCTCTCCGCCATCCAGGGAGGTGAAGGCGGACGAGGGTCCAGGTCTCGAACGGACGCTATACGGCGCCCGCCAGGACTTGGTCACCTCATCGTGCACTTCCGGAAAGGGTCTGTGGCGAGGCAGAATCGAGACATGAAAGTACGCGTCCTTCAGGTCGATCGCTGCAAACCAATCCCGGGGACGATGTGTTCGGGTACACCACTCCCCGAACACAACGGAGGAACCGGCCCAAATCGCAACTCAATACAAAAATGCTGTAACAACAGCAGTTGAGAGCAAATAGCTCAGGCTCCTCTGAACTCGCGACCTCGCTGTCGTGCCGTCACCCCAACACAGAAGACCACTTCTTCTCGTTTCCTTCTCTCTTAACTCTCTTGAAGTCTGAAGCTGGAGACACCAACTGTTGGCTCCGAAGCGAAAGACAGAGTGCGATCGCATCTGCTTCCTATTTATATACACCTGTCGGAGGCGGTGCGCATTATGCAAATATCGCACGCCAATTCCATTGGCCTGTTTTAATTCTCTCGAAGCTGATAGGGCTCTCTAGCGATATCCCAATTCGTCGGTCACTACTGACGTACGTCGAACGTGACCGACTGAAAGGGAACTGAAACATTAACACTGAAATAAATTAAACTAAATTATCGTAAAACTAAGACGTCAGGACTTGCTAACCAATGTTAATCAGCAGCATTTGTGTTTGTTTCTTTATGATATTAAGAATGAAATACAGTAGGTTATGATCAGCATAATTCTCTTTAATTTCTTTAATTAATAATGATAGCCCGCTGTGTGTGTTGCCAAGTCCATGATTTTCCTGCAGAATTGGGTTACTTTTTCACTGTTGTCGCAGGTTGTTTTGCAACGCCGTGGGTTGAAGCGACCGCACTAACGTGATATTTAACCCCCGGAATGCGATTGGGCTAGTTTTGGACTAGTTTTGAGAAGTAATTGAGTGGATTTTGTGGTAAAAACCGGGCAACCCTGTTTGTATCGTTCTTTTGAGCATGCATGTCAGTTCAGAACCATGATCTGTTCACACTGGAAATCTCAAATTGGCCACATTTAAAACAACGATGTGAACAGCTATACAAAAAAATCAGATCTGAGCAAAAATCGGAATTGAGCATTAAGGCTAGCAGTGTGAACATATTCCTGGATATCTATCTTCCTGCTAAATTCAGCTTCATCCATGATCAAACACACCTGAACCAGCTTATTAAGATCTTCAGAAGCACCTGATTATTACAGACAGGTGTGTTGGATCACGGTTGAATCTGAACTCTGCAGGTACAGTCAAACCAAAATTTATTCAGACACCTTGAACATTTCATTCATTAATACAGTTAATTCAGTATAGTTAAAAAAAAAATGTAATAAAATATGACAAGATCTCAGAGTTAAACTGTCAGAAAAAAATTATCTTAAATATGCCAAATAACACTTAAGCAAAACATGGTCAGGTCAAAGTGTCTGAATAATTTTTGGTTCCAAATTTTTATCAATTTTACTGATACTCCACTGTATGAAGAATTTTTGGGTATAATATGTCAGTTTACTTTATTTTGCTATCCTAATCTTACATAAATGAACTATAGTGTCCTCCACCCACTTGTAAAAATATATCAAAAATATAAAAAATGGCTGAATAATTTTTGGTTTGACTGTATATAGATCTCCAAGAACAGGATTGGGCACCCCTGACCAAATCCATCCATCCATCCATCCATCCATCCATCCATCCATCCATCCACCCATCCATCCATCCATCCATCCACCCACCCACCATCCATCCATCCATCCATCCATACACCCACCATCCATACATCCATCCATCCATCCAATATTCTGTAACCTGTATTATTTATTCTAAAATACATTGCTTTTAAAAAAAAAGAAGAAAAAAAAAAACTAAATATAATAATTTGACAGAATGGTTACTTTACCGGAAAGATGAAAGTATATCCTCCATGTTCATTTTATCCGTATAGTGTTTTTCTGATCTTTTTTATTCAGATGCCAGACTTCTCAAACCTGTAATAAACAAATGTGTCTGCTGCACAGGAAATAAAGGAGTCTCAGACAGCTTTATGCTTTTATGTCTGTTTCCATTATTGTTGGTAGCACAATTGAGAATGGCTTTCCATCAGTGTTCATTACCGTGTTTATACCCATAACTATGACTCTAAATTTAAATGTGTTCTCTAATGCCGTGTCATATGTTCGTTTTTGTAACGTGATCAGAAAGAAAATGCAAAATTTTCATCTTACTACACAGCAGGGCTTGTATTGACATTTTTTTTAGCCTTTTTTACAAAGTTTGATATATTTTATCAGTATTTATGTTTGTTCTGAAATGGATTGAAAGGATTTTTTTCCCCAATCATTCCAAGCAAACAACCATTTAAGTCAATTAGTGATTATTCTAATAAAACACTCTTTATGAAACTTAGTGGCCAAAGAAAAAGCACATTAATAATGCAAAAAATTATTGCAAATAAATCATTAATATTTATTGTATTATGCCCAGTCCACTGAAACCACCCACGTGTATCCATGTTAACTCTGTTATTTGTTTGAGACTCCACATATTCAGTTTATTGATACCCATTTAATGTATTATATAAGTGACTTGTCCTTGTTGTCCTCACTGGTTTTCTGGATGAAATAGAAATTAACATGAATTGATCACCTTTAAACTTAAGCGTTTTCTAATTGTATCATAAATCTTTGTTCCTCTCTGTGGGACTGCAGGCACATGAACAATTTTGGGAGGAGATGCTGGCAGAAATTACCATTGAAATCAAAGCTTGTTTGATTGGAAGGATATCTAAAAGCGCTCCAATTTCTCATGCAGGGTTGACTGCGATACAGACCCAAACTTGAATCACCCTCCAGAGTGGATGAGGCAATCATACAGATGCCGGTTTGATTGATCTGGGCAGGAAACTCCAACACACAGCCCATCGACTGCTTTCTGAGATACTAATAACATTCCAGGAAATTAAACTGAGAGTTCAGCCTTATTTATTTCATAGAATATGTACTAACATTCTCTAGACGGTGCTATACTTGACATATAGCAAGAGATTGGAGTGCTGATTTGTTGTGAATAAAGATACTATGGATCTAGTACTTTATGGGGCTTTTCAGTTCCAGCTGTGGAAATCCACCTAATAAGAAATTAAGAAATGCTAATTGATTAATGGCTATCCCTGATGTTGTAAGGGTTGGGCTAAAAATGTTCTGTTAGGCGATTCAATCCATGAAAGGTGTCCGTTTAAGTCATTTGAAGGATGTCATTTTATATTATATTATTAAATTGTGACCCTGGACCACAAAACCAGTCATAAGGGTCAATTTTTTTTAAATTGAGGTTAATGTGTCATCTGAAAGCTGAACAAATAAGCTTTACATTGATGTATGGTTTGTTAGGATCGGACAATATTTGTTAGGATAGGACAATATTTGACAAAAAAAAACAAAATATTGAGAAAATTGCCTTTAAAGTTGTCCAAATGAAGTCCTTAGCAATGCATTTTACTTAAAACATTTTTTTGATATATTTACGTTAGGAAATTTACAAAATATCTTCATGGAACATGATCTTTAGTTAATATCCTAATGATTTTTAGCATAAAATAAAAATCTATAATTTTTCCCATACAATTTATTGTTGGCTATTGTTTATTGAACAATTTATTGTTGGCAGGGTCACAGTTAGCCTAATAATAGACTTATTATATTTAATTATATTACTATTTTTGTTTGCGTTACATTCATTCATGCATTTAACAGTCATAGAAATTTTATTTTAATTGTATAAACTCTAAATAAAATGTTAAATGATAAAATACTGTCCATACCTTGGATTTTCCATTCATACTAGATCACTTATATTTATATAACAATTTAGAAGTCGGCCCTCAAGGTCAGATTGCGTGACAGTTTCTTCCCCCATCAGACTCCTCAACTTCTTGTGACAACTGGGCTGCATTTAGACTCGCGAACTTCCCTAAGCACTTACCCTCGGGGGAATCCTTGCCGCCATTTTGAAGTGTGTTCAATTTCATCAAGTGGGCGAGGGAAGTTTATTTGGACAGAACTTCAACCCCTAGATTTTGACTGAGGGAGGGGGTCTACTTAATATGTACACTTCAGGCAGATCCATAGACCACAATGCAACACGTTTGTGATGTCACAACAGATCCCACTTAATTTACCCCCACCCCAGACAACTAGTGTTTGATATTGGAGTTAATTTGACATTTAACGGTATTTAATACATGTAGCTACCTTAAGCTGACTGTTTTTATGCAGTTATAGTTTATGTATTGTTATTTTCATTATATATATATATATATACTGCCCTCCAAAAGTTTGGAAAGGCCCTAGAAAAGTGGGGTTTTGGACAATATTGGCATGAATCCTTTTTAATTTGTGATAATTTTCCACTGATAAGGGACAACACGAACTACGAAAACATATTTTATTATATAAACAGTTTATACATAGAAAAAAACTTTTCGATTCATCAAAATATCCACCATTAGCAGCTATCTGACCTAAACCGGGTTCTAATTGGTTCATTGTATTCTAAACTTGATTGGCAATCAATTGTTGAAGCTATTAAGGTGTGCTGACCCTTAATATTTTACAAACCTGGGCCAAATTTAAACCAGTAACCAGGCATCACAGCTGGCAAAGATGTAATCAAAATGAAAACTATTATTGCTGGTCTTCAATGATAATCTCAAGTTACTGTAATGTATTTGCACCAAAAAAAACTGTAAATAATAATCAGCTCCATAGCAGATTCCAGGTGATCAGGGCATTCCATTTAAACCCATTGTAAGGGTGTCGCCAGTAGTGGGCACTTGTGCAACATAAGCAAAGACGTACATCCGAGAGAACGAGACAGAGGGAAGTTAGCGAGGGAAGAGCATCAAAATTTGGACTTAAACGCAGCCCTACACACACACTCACACACGTTCATCCACATTAACTTAATCTCTGAACTTGCAAACTTTGCACATTTGCACACTCAAAAAAACTCCCCAATACTCCTCCTTGTCTATTACTGTGCCCTGTTCTGTGTAAAATTTGTACTGTCTCATGCTGTTTGCACTGTTCTACTTATTTTTAATTTTCTTTTTAAGACTTTATTTTGCTTAGTGTATTTATTATTATTTAATTAAGTACAGTTTAGTTTTGTAGTCCTGTGTCCAGTGTTTGTCTTATGTAGCACCATGGTCCTGAAGGTTTCGTTTCGTTTTACTGTGTACAGGCTGTAGCTTAAATGATAATAAAGCAACTCTGACTCTAAATTTTAATTAAACAGCTAATTAAATAGTTTATTAAATTTATATGGTTAATTAAATCATTTTAAATGTGTCTGTGAGTTTTGACTTCCCTCTTCCACAACACTTATGAGATATGGAAGAGGAAGTGACATCGCTTAGGTCTTCAGAGGAGCCAACTTGGCAAGTTCTAGTCTTATCTAACATTCAGAATTTGTTGTTTTTTCATGCTTGACAGGATTCATAAAGAATAACATATTCACCCTGTCACAAAATATATTTATTTAATGTTTCCTCTATTTATATAAATGTTGTCATATTGTTGACTCTTGAATGCTAATGATCTGAGGACATTCAGTAACCTTGAAAACAAGAAGAGCAGCAGCCATTTTGGTTGGAAATATTCTACACCATCACAAGTCTAGAATATGTTGACATACTTATTTTTTGCTTGAAATGGCACAATGCAATGTATTATATTAAAAATAATTTCCAAGATGACTCAAGTTGGGTATACTAAACACATGTTAGGACATTGGTCTGGTGTGAAAATATGAATGCATTTTAACACTGGAAAGATTAGCTAACAATGATATGCACTGGCATGAGGAGATGTCTGAGATGAATATCTGTAATGATTGTGTCATATAATTCCCTCATGACATTATTGTTATGACTCATATAGATAAGATAATCCTTCTCTATATGTGTGGTCTCCAGTCTGCAGGGAGCATCCAGATGTCGTAGTGTAGACGTCAGAAAGCACTCAATGCAGCCTCTTTAATCAATAATAATCCAAAAACCACCTTCTGCATGTCCCTTTGAGGCCTGTTCATTGATGTCTGCTTCATGAATTCTTGACGTCATATGGAAGGACATTAGCACAGTCATATGGTGGGTTGTGAGAAAGACACTGACTTTCTAAAAATAGATGGTGTGAAACTAGGCCAGGGTGCAGAGCTGGCAGCTGGCACACAGGAAGAGAATACTTTTGTGTATGTGTTTTTTTTTTCCTTGTTTCGGCATCCAGAAGGAGACCTTGCAACATAATGCATTTCGGCACTGTTTCCTGTCATTTCCCAAACTCTTTGCTGTAGCTTGGTGTGCATTATTAGATCTCTGCGATGTCTTCATTCCAGGTGGTGTCAGTCCTTATAACTTCTGTGCTTGTTATGTCCCATGTAGGGAAAAGGTTCAACATGAAAGACTCTGGAATGCAGTGAATTTGGATCGACAATAATCAATTTATTGTCTTAAATTGGGACCCTAGATTAAGGAGCTGACGGGGCCAAAATAACAAACCAAACTGTATTATTTTAAAACCTCTGAAACACACACAAACTCTGCACTATACAATCAAACTCTCTGCTCAGAACACAAGATGATTGCAGAGGAAATGATGATGTGCTTTTTAAAGTACAATGCACCAATCAGGACACAGCATCAATCAGCCTTCAGGAACCAATCAGATGAAGTTCCTAGACAGACACACACAGGCACTTCTAAAGCAACAGTAATATAACAAAACACAATCCATAGGGTGGTAACAGTGCTCACCGGTGTTGAGGAACTACTTTGAAACTATATTGTTCCATACAAGCTAGTAACAAAAAGTAGCTAACTACATTGCGGCAATATGTCTTAAAAACATTAATATACATTCAAAACGTTAATATATATTTCATTTATAATTTCATTAAATCATTCAATCAATGGATTAATTAAAAATCACTGAGTTGTTTATGACTGAAACTAATCTTATTTTCTTTTATTAATTAGCATGTCTACAGATCTATATGAAGAACATATATTAGTGCTGTCAATCGATTAAAAAATAATGAATCACACATTTTTTCTGTAATTGCGATTAAAAACATTGGATTTTTAATATTTTTATATTGTAATAATTTCACTTTCCAAATTAATGTAAAAACAACTTAAAGACAGTATATTTTAAATATTTGTTTAATGGCATCTTTTTATCACTGATGCTAATACTGGTACTGATGTCTCTATTAAATTAATTTTTTAAAAACATTAATTATAGACATTCAACATTACAGTATAACTAAAAGCTATCAATTTCAACATTTAATAGGCTTTAAAAAATAACCATTTTTAATTTAAGTGAGCTTAAAACTATCTTTACATAAACCCATTATAATAAATGTCATATTTACCTGTGGCCTTCCTATCTGTCTAACAGGTAGGAAATATACAAAAATTTTATAAAGTTATCAAACACTTTACAGTCTTCACTGCATAAATTCTAAATAAAATATAGATAAATCCTTATTAAAGCTACAATTTTGTCTGTTACCTTTGTTCTTTGATTAACATTGACAGACATCACAGCAACTGGTTTGTTAGGCTGCTGTTACTTTAAGAACTGCCGCTACTGAACATGACGCGGATCTGGTGCACATCTAATTTTCTCACAACTCTTTAAGTTAATTTAAGACATTATTTAAAGGTGCCCTAGATTAAAAAATTGAATTTACCCCGGCATAGTTGAATAACAAGAGTTCAGTACATGGAAAAGACATACAGTGAGTCTCAAACTCCACTGTTTCCTCCTTCTTATATAAATCTCATTTGTTTAAAAGACCTCCGAAGAACAGGCGAATTTCAACATAACACCGACTGTTACGTAACAGTCGGGGTGTACGCCCCCAATATTTGCATATGCCAGCCCATGTTCCCAACATTATGAATATGAAAGGCATTAGACAAGGGCAGAACGTCTGGATGTGCACAGCTGAATCAACAGACTAGGTAAGCAAGCAAGGACGATAGCAAAAAATGGCAGATGGAGCAAAAATAACTGACATGATCCATGATATCATGATATTTTTAGTGATATTTGTAAATTGTTTTTCTAAATGTTTCGTTAGCATGTTGCAAATGTACTGTTAAATGTGGTTAAAGTTACCATCGTTTCTTACTGTATTCACGGAGACAAGACTGTCGTTATTTTCATTTTTAAACACTTGCAGTCTGTATAATGCATAAACTTCATTCTTTATAAATCTCTCCAACAGTGTAGCATTAGCCGTTAGCCACGCAGCATAGCCTCAAACTCATTCAGAATCAATGTAAACATCAAAATAAACACTGTACTTATGCGATTAGACATGCTGCATGAAGAACACTTTGTAAAGATCCATTTTGAGGGTTATATTAGCTGTTTGAACTTTTTTTATGTTGTTTAAGGCAAGCGCGAGCTCCGTGGGCGTGGAGCACGAGATTTAAAGGGCCACACACCCTGAATCGGCTCATTTCTAATTATGCCCCAAAATAGGCAGTTAAAAAAATGAATAAAAAAAAATCTATGGGGTATTTTGAGCTGAAACTTCACAGACACATTCAGGGGACACCTTAGACTTATATTACATCTTTTAAAAAAAAATTGTAGGGCACCTTTAACTCATTTAAGACTGCCCTTATGAGGCTACTCAATAAAATGGGCATTTTGACATAATTCTGTGAATTATTGTTTTTTCAAGCGTGAAAGAGAACTCGATACTGGTGCGTGTCTTTCTGTGCACTCGAGTCGTGTGTGTGTATCACACAGACACAACATTCACAGACAACACATTCTCATTTGTCTTGTGGCACTTGAATGGTTTAAAATCATCTGAGTGAACAAGAGCATGATCATATAATGTAACACTAGCCAAATTATGAAGGGAAAAATTAATGCAGCATTAATTGTTAAATATTTGTAATGCATTAAACTGAAAAAAATTAATCGCATGCGTTAATGCACTAGTTTTGACAGCATTAAAAAAAATATATATATATATATACAGTATCTCACAGAAGTACACCCCTCACATTTTTGTAAATATTTTATTATATCTTTTCATGTGACAACACTGAAGAAATGACACTTTGCTACAATGTAAAGTAGTGAGTGTACAGCTTGTATAACAGTGTAAATTTGCTGTCCCCTCAAAATAACTCAACACACAGCCATTAATGTCTAAACCGCTGGCCACAGAAGTGAGTACACCCCTAAGTGAAAATGTCCAAATTGGTCCCAAAGTGTCAATATTTTGTGTGGCCACCATTATTTTCCAGCACTGCCTTGACCTTCTTGGGCATGGAGTTCATGACAACATCACGGAGCTGGTGGATGTTAGAGATCTTGCGCTCCTCCACCTTCCATTTGAGGATGCCCCACAGATGCTCAATAGTGTTTAAGTCTGGAGACATGCTTGGCCAGTCCATCACCTTTACCCTCAGCTACTTTAGCAAGGCAGTGGTCGTCATGGAGGTGTATTTGGGTCGTTATCATGTTGGAATACTGCCCTGTGGCCCAGTCTCCGAAGGGAGGGGATCATGCTCTGCTTCAGTATGTCACAGTACATGTTGGCATGTACAATACAGTGCCGGCAGCACTCATGCAGCCCCAGACCATGACACTCCCACCACCATGCTTGTCTGTAGGCAAGACACACTTGTCTTTGTACTCCTCACCTGGTTGCCGACACACGCTTGACACCATCTGAACCAAATAAGTTTATCTTGGTCTCATCAGACCACAGGACATGGTTCCAGTAATCCATGTCCTTAGTCTGCTTGTCTTCAGCAAACTGTTTGCGGGCTTTCTTGTGCATCATCTTTAGAAGAGGCTTCCTTCTGGGACGACAGCCATGCAGACCAATTTGATGCAGTGTGCGCCGTATGGTCTGAGCACTGACAGGCTGACCCCCCCACCCCTTCAACCTCTGCAGCAATTCTGGCAGCACTCATACGTCTATTTCCCAAACACAACCTCTGGATATGACGTTGAGCACGTGCACTCAACTTCTTTGGTCGACCATGGCGAGGCCTGTTCTGAGTGGAACCTGTCCTGTTAAACCGCTGTATGGTCTTGGCCACCGTGCTGCAGCTCAGTTTCAGGGTCTTGGCAATCTTCTTATAGCCTACGCCATCTTTATGTAGAACAACAATTCTTTTTTTCAGATCCTCAGAGTGTTCTTTGCCATGAGGTGCCATGTTGATCTTCCAGTGATCAGTATGAGAGAGTGAGAGCGATAACACCAAATTTAACACACCTGCTCCCCAGACCTTGTAACACTAACGAGTCACATGACACAGGGAAGAGTCCACCCAATTTGGACATTTTCACTTATGGGTGTACTCACTTTTGTGGCCAGACATCAATGGCTGTGTGTTGAGTTATTTTGAGGGGACAGCAAATTTACACTGTTAAACAAGCTGTACACTCACTACTTTACATTGTAGCAAAGTGTCATTTCTTTAGTGTTGTCACATGAAAATATATAATAAAATTTATTTACAAAAATGTGAGGGGTGTACTCACTTCTGTGAGATATTGTATATTATATATAAATAATCAGCTAAGTAAAATAAGAGTTTCAAAAGTTTTTTTTTTTCATGTTTTCCACCCCTTTCTCTCCTTGTTGTGATTTAAAATTGTTTTTGTTTTCCCCTTTCATTTAAAAATGCATTTTTAAAGGAATTGAAGCGAAGCATTATTTTGATCTTAGAGATACTATGGTACTTCTTCTGTATCACTGTAATGAATCTGTTACAATAATGCAATTAACAATGGAAATTCCACGAGAGCATCAATAAGAATATGTGAGTTTGTGTAGAAAAATTGCATCTTTGAAGTGCTTGGTAAGTGGAGATCAGTGGAGGAAACATCATCAAGCGACCACACTGCAGTGCACCGGAGCTCCGTTCTCCTGCTTAGAGGGGAAATCAATAATACAGGCACTTTGCCTCATCAGTCGCCTACGCTTCTTCGAGATGTACTATAAGGTAATGCTTAGATGAGGGTATTTTTGTCTGCAAAATTGCTTGGAAATGCACATCCAAGATTCTTCTACATACAGAGCAAGTGGTGTAGTGCAAATTACATCCGCTGGAGTAAGGTGAATGATTGCAGTGCCTCACCTTGAATTTGATTTGGCTGAAAGCATCTGTCTCATGTGGCAGGGATTTTATTTCCCTCCATGACAGCTTTCTGCAGTGTGGCTGGTTGATGATGCGACCTCAAATGATCCGGCGAACTGAACTATATCACTTTTTTCATTTCTTCCCAAATGCAGCTCCCCCAAACGTTCGGATCATCCACTCCGGTCATGCATGCAACATTGAGGAGGAGCGCTACACAGAGAGGGTGTACACCATCCGAGAGGGGGAGACTTTGGAGCTGACCTGTCTGGTCTCGGGGCATCCACGGCCACAGGTGAGGCTCTCAGTGTTTACTGACCTCTGTTCCCTTCGATAATCATTGATGTGTACATTTGCAGGACTTCTAGTGGGTGAGATGGAATGTTTGCACAAGATTAGAATTTGAAAATGGCATTTGCTGCATCCGAAATCGAATACTTCTTCTTCATAGTATATAGTATGTGAACAGTACGTCAGTGGTATGTCTGAATACATAGTATTCGGGAAAAAAATTAAGCGAATGACCTACTACTATGGCCAAAATTCTGAAGTGCGCATTTGATGGACACTTTACTATCCCATGATGCCACAGGACAGGATTTATGAATGGAAGTGAAGCGATGCAACTGGCACTGGTAGGTCATGTAACAGTAACAACATGGCAGATGTGGTACATCTGAATTTTATTCATACTACCCATATTCATACTATATAGAACATACTTTTTTAACGGTTACGAAGTAAGTTAAAATTCAAATGTAGTACCTACTCAGTATGCCATTTCGGATGCACCAATCATGAATCTTCACGGTTTGAATCAAATTGCAAATATTCTCATTCTGACTTAAAATAGAGTCAAGGAAAGTGGAATGAAAAGGGTACCTCATAAATCTAAATAAGAAAAAAATAACTTCATAAAGTGTGCTACATAGATGAAAATTGTTAGAAATGGAAAATAAATTTGAGTTGATATCCTGTGGTGTTGAAAAATACAATATAGTAGAATTTTATACTCAGTGAACTGGTATATTTATTATAGAGCCTTGATGACTGGCACAGAATGAAGAGAGTGGGGTAAGATGTGCCACCTCCTTAATATAGAAATCTGTGCACTGTTTTTGTGATAAATTGCTTTATTTAGACAGCTTATCATATACAATGTCCTGCCA
>RJVU01051648.1:13870734-13896390 GCA_003731715.1 Anabarilius grahami
GTTAATGGATTGCGTGTTTAAAATTTTGTTTAATTATATATGAAGGATTTCCAAAATGGTGGGGTAAAGTGTGAAGCTTTTTATCCATATGCAGGAAATAATATTACAAATGCTATTAAAAAAAATTCAGAATATTGAGCATTTATGAAAATGTGAATAATTTGCAGGCAAATAAGATTTTGAAATGGGATTGTGTTAGAAAATTGCCTTTTCTCATTTATTTTCATTTTTTTTTGAGGTGTAAATTTTTCCCCAATGATTCAACTCAACCTTCGTCATGAGGGGCAGACTTTTTAAAGTCATATTTCGTGCCGTCCTGTGTTACAGTTGCTTTCTTCTCATCCTGAAATATGTTTAGTTGTAGTATTCTCCTCTACTCTCCTCTACCCTATATGTTACTCAAATATGAGCTAGTGACAAAATAGGCAGAAATGATACTATATTTGGTGCTACTGTGCATCCTAAATCAATGTTATGGTTCTCAGCTCAAGAAGATGCAATATAATCCTGAATAATATGACATTTTGATTATCACAGGAAGATAACAACATTCTGTGTTTCTGCTTCATGCACTCCTGTATGTATCATTCATCTGTTGTGCTTCTGGACTTGCTGCAGTACTCTCCATTTCACCCTCACTCAAGTGGTCTTAATTCTCTCAACGCCCCACTCCTCGCCGTATCTTGCAGAGGGCTTATCAGTCCCATAGCCTGTGTACGCTTTTAGATAGGCAGCACTCTACGCCTCTCATCTTGGTCTCAGTGCTGCATTTTCAGTGAAGAGGAAGAGCAGTCCCACTGAGTTAGTGCAGGGGAAGAGACGGCCACAAGGGAAATCACTGAATCTGCACGTCTGCAAAAGAGCTCAGTGATTCCCTGAGGAGCACTGTCAGACCTCGGAAAGCTAGCAAGAGTCCTAAAATCTAAATGTTTGCTAAAAAATCCTCCTGGCGCTGTGGTGTCATAGTTTTGAGGTAAGCCTGCATTCTACACACAGTTTCTTTGAGGAGTTTGCATTTTTTTAGTGGTCTTGTGACGTTCTTTTCCTCGTATCAGAGCCGTGCCATCCATTTTGTTCGCTGCCCTGCAGCCAGGTTTTCTGACCGGAACAGGCATAAGAGATGAACAGCGCAGGCAGTGTGTGATGAGGTACACCTGAAGGTAATGGTGCCTCATCACCACTGCTGTTAAGTGCTAAGTGCATCTCTCCTCGGGCTGTTTGCATGCACAATGAGGCCCTGGGATGGCGAGCCACTGGAGGAAGCCACCACCCCATGTGCCCCAGACCTGGAGGGGAGCAAGAAGGTCTATATTACCTGAAGAAATCTATCCGTTATCATTCCTATTCATCTTAATGTCAGATGATCAATGTAGTAGGACTCCCTGGAAGTATGCGATTTGAAATCTACCATATTTGCTTGCAGGTTGTCAGTTTGTTTTTTTGTTTTTGTCGTAAAATGCCTCTTAAACTAAATTGGGCACTGGTAGAACATCTACTCATTACATCCTGTAATGAGAGTGAATATGCTATATATGCTGCTTGTAAATAAAAAATAAATAATGGCCCTCATTATTGGGTTTAGTTATGGCATAGAAGTGTTTGTTAAAGAGTCATAAGCCATAAACCACATGAGGTGAATCACAACATTGTAAACTTTGATTTGAAGCAAAAATATTTTAAAATAGGAAAAAAAGAGGTACAAGACTGTGTACTTAACAGCTGTATTGAATCTAATTGAAAACGATGGAGGAGTTTAAAACTATTCCTTTAAAGATTGGAGTGCGCGGTTCTTTTGGCGTGATTGGGCATCATGGCTAATGTAGTTTATCACCTGGATTTCAGCTGTTAAACATGATTATTTCTAAGAAATTAATAAATAAAATAAGCAGAAATTATGCATGTTGATGGCTTCAACATATGATAGATTAACAACCTCACAGTAGGTTTGTCTTTAAAGGTTTATAATTATTGTTAAAAATCATTGCTCCTATGGAGAAAGTGAATGGTATTTTTACTTCCGCAACTCGACTGTTGCAGTCTAAACAATATATGGGGTTTTGTGTCCAACATAAAACAGAAACACTATCAAATTCAAACAAAGTACAATTTATGGATAATTTTATGCTCATAAATTCTGTGTTTGATGATTGATATTCAGGCAGTTTGTTGTTTTAATTGTTTAAGCAAGCACGTGTTGAGTTGTGTCGGTGCATGCAGAGGGCGTTTTTTTTGGCTGTGAAAACCCTAATGCATTTTGAATGTTCTGTGCTGCTTTTGCCTCCCAGTCTTCATTGTAGAAAGATAGGAAGATTTTTGCTGGCAGCCTAATTTTGAATAAATGAACTTGTGCCGCTTCTCATCTCATCTCCGGCTTTTGCTGACTCCCTTACCTTGAGTGTAAATAAGGAAAGATTTTTAATGAATTATCTACTTTTTTCCGCTTTAAAGCAGTCTTGCCATCTCTTCTTTTGGGATGTTAATGACAGTAAACATGAAATATGACATTTCCAGGCATATCCTAAGCAGAGGGTATCTCATAATGCAGTATGCTGTCAGAAAGTGTACTACAGGAACATTTATTATTTAAAATTTCAAAACTTCGTACCGGCACATCTCAGTTCTGTGAGACAGTACAAACAAAACATCATACAGATTTGTTATGAAAGGATGAAGTGCCGAAGACCATCATGTGTAATTGTTAGAATAGAAACAGTCACACATTTTTACTCTTTTTTTTTTTTCTTTTTTTTTTAATTGTCCCAGTCAAAGCATGTAAATACATATGCTACCAATAGTTCAAAGATTGGCTGTTTAGCAGGAGCTCTTTAGCCCCTGCTGTTTGATGCCGTAACTACACCATCTGGTCCCATAAACGTCTTTCTCTGTTGACGTCCATTCAGAATTATTCCCAGCAGCAAATTCTGGCAGATTTCCCATGACATATTACAAGATCTCATGTCTTGTCATCTTGTTTAAATTAAAGCTGCATTTAGGTTCCGTTACATGGATATTTCACCACACAAATATTTTTTATTTCATTTTTTTATTATTTTATTTTATTTTATTTTACTTTACTTTGAAGCAGGACCAGCCAGTGAATTGACCAAATATGACACACAACCAGACATATGACAAATAAATACTGTTCTTGTCTTTAGTCTAGCACTGTGAATTGTGACCAAACACACTCACCATGTGTCCTAATTACCAGTTTTATTTATGACTCTATTCCTGAATCTTTCTCTTAGTCAAATTAGCACCAGGGTCATCTTAGATGGATTTCTATCTAAGATATCCCTGTCCAAGATTTCGCCAACTCTTTGTTTTAGCTCTTCCATTACTGAACCCATAGATCCCACAGACAGTGAGTGGGCTAGAGAAAGATACGCCCAGGGCTGCTTTATGATAGACTGAGGGGGCTGGAGGCTATTTATAGCTCTCTTTATGGGCGCATTCTGTCTGCATTTGACACACTGGGCCCGTCGTCACAGAACTCCCATCAGTGTTCTGGCTCAGGCGCTTCGTGGCACTGATCCACTTAATGCTGGCAGGGGCAGAAATCTCAGACTTGACAAATTTATGAGGATGAACGAAAAATGTTTTTAATACTTCAAAAAAAGAGTACCTTCATTTTTCATGGTTATTATTTTGTTTTTTGTAATACACTTATGATATGACATTACCAAATACTTTATAGGGATAGATAGTTCTCCCAAAAATGAAAATTCTGTCATCATTTTCTCACCCGCATGCCAATTTTCTTTATTTTGCAGAATACAAAAAAGATATTTGATGAATGTGAAAGTCAGTGGGGTCTATTAGTTTCAAGCTCCATAAAGGCAGCATGAAAGAGCTCCATACATGAGGTTTGTTGTTAGTGATGTGTCACGATATTTCATTTGAGAATCTTTGATTTGATTTGCCAGTGAATATCCACTTAAATTTAGGTTTTCATCATACAAAGTAACTGGATCACTTCAGAAGATTTTGTTGCATGGATTAAGTTTACACCACCTTTATGTCCTTTTCTGAGCTTGAAACTTTTGGACCCTGTTGAATTTCCGTGTATGGATAAAACCAGTTGAAAATTTCTTCAAAATATCTTCTTTTGTGTTGAAACTGTTTTTGTCCATATATTGAAAATCAGTGGGATACATTGGACCCCATTGACTTTCCTTGAATGGACAAAACAACAGAATACAGAGAGTCATACAGGTTTGGAACAACATTCAGGAGCATAAATAAGGACAGAAATTTAATTAAGAGGTAAACTAGCCCTTTAAAGTGTAATCCTGAGTTATATTTACTGTAATTTGAAAATTTCCTTTCCTTCCTTTACTCGGAAACAAAATTTTCCTCTGTATTATATGGCATGAGGTCTGAAGGACTGTCATTTCCACTGTTTTATGACTATTTATGGAGGCACTTTGGTTGTGAAGACAGTGGGCTGCCATCCAATTGTTTTCACTTTCCACCCCCAACATTATCGCTTGAGTCATGATCTCTACTAACACAGAAATAAATAATAAAACAGTTTTTTTATTTATTTGCTACTTTTTATGCTTTTTTCATGCTTTTTTATTTCATCTTGAATTTATACATAAAATGAAAGAAGTTAAAGTACAATAAGTCTTAAGGAATTGACTGGGTCATCTTTTCTTATGTGTTGTACTGAATTGCTGCCACATAATGCACAACCAATTATTCAGTTCCACTTTTTCCCCTCTGAAAGTAGAAATTCCTATTTGTGCGCTGTCAGCTATAGCCCACCTCAATACATGCAGACGTACAGGGCTAAGCACTTTTCTTTAGCTGCCTTATTTCCTGTTCGAGCTCACAAAGAAAGCAGGCGTATCTAAGCCCCATGAGTTCCAATACGCCGTTATTCCTAACCAACATCCAATACGTGTGTAAACAAATCTGCCCACCCTCTATCCTCAGCAAAGCATAAAATGGATTTCATTCTGCCACGTCCAAAGGTTACGACTCTGTTGGGCTTTAAACCACGTTTTTTTTCTTTGCGAAAGGAAAACCGAGGACTACACTCTTAAAAATAGATTCTTTATTGGCATCTGTGGTTCCATGTAGAACCTTTCCACAGCACAAAAGTTTCTTTATAGTTGAAAAATGTTCAAGAGGGGGAAAAAAAAGGTTCCTCAGAAAAAAGTGGTTCTTTTAAAAACGGTTCACTGAAAGGTTCTTTGGTGAACCCAAAATGGTTCTTCTTTGGCATCACTGCGAAAATCTTTATTTTTAAGAGTGTAGGCAAAGCAGTGCACGGTCTTTAAAATTGCAGAGCTGAAAAATGCTTTTAATTAGTAAGAGAGGGGCTAATAGTTGGGGTGAGGAAGAAGTTGCTACTTGCAAGAGGAAGGCGGAGCTTTGATCTTTGTAGCTGGACTCAAGCTGAGTAGCTCCCGCCTCTGAGGTTCTTGAGCAGCAGGGATGATAAAGGGGGGTTCTGTTGTAATGTAGGTCATCTACACAGTAAGTCTCACTCAGGACTCAGTAAGGCCAAGCCAGGCCTGAATGGGCAATTTGCTCCACTTGTCTGGCTGGTTGGCAGATAGAGTGTACACAGAGGGAGCTACAGAATCTCTCTCCCTCTCCTCTATGCCCGGCTGAGCTCCTTGTGCAGCGTGCTTTCCCTCGTTTCACCATGCTTTCTTCTGGGTTATACTATATTTGTGTGTGAGTGTTGATGTAAAAATGTAAGTTAATTGCTATTTGAGATGTACACTATTTATTTGTTTACCTTGAAAAATGTTTGTTTGCCATATTACATTTTTATGAGGCAATTAAATAAGACAATAATAGACTGGGTTCATGTTGTTTTAAAAAGTGGCATTTATGTATTTAATATATTTACTCTTTTGATAGTCTGTAGTCTTATTCAGGCTGTAAATATACAGTATTCCTTTAGGGAACGTGATGTAATTTCAACTTTTACAGTTGGTAGAAAGTGATTTAAAGGGTTGGTTCACCCGAAAATGAAAATTTTCATTAATTACTCATCCTCATGTTGTTCCAAACCCGTAAGACCTTCGTTCATCTTTAGAACACAAATTAAGATATTTTTGATGAAATCTGAGAGGTTTTTTAATCTCCCATAGAAAGCAACAAAATTACCACATTCAAGGTCCAGAAAAGTCATTTAAATACAGTGGTTTAAACGTAATGTTATAAAGCGACGAGAATACTTTTTGTGCCCAAAAACAAAACAAAAATAACGACTTTATTCAACAATTTCCTCTCCACCCTGTCATTCTCCTATGCAGTTTACGTTGAGGACACATTGCTGAGCTTCTGTGTTCTATGTAAGAACGCTGACTCAGTATTGGCCAGCTCCTGCATCAGTATCACACGCATGTGTCATGGTGCTCAAGTGAACAGCCTTGCCCAATACTGAGCCGCCGTTCGGAAGTGAACATGGAAACGCTGCACTACGTCAACTGCATAGGAAACTGACAGGGTAGAGAAGAAATTGTTGAATAAAGTCGTTATTTTTGTTTTGTTGCACAAAATGTATTCTCATCACTTCATAACATTAAGGTTAAACCACTGTCGTCACTATTTTAACGATGTCTTTACTACTTCTCTGGACATTGAATGTGGTAATTACGTTGCTTTCTGGGATATAAAAAACCTCTCGGATTTAGTCAAAAATATCTTAATTTGTTCATTTTTGTTCCAAAGATTAACGAAGGTCTTGTGGGTTTGGATCGACATGAGGGTGAATAATTAATGACAGAAATTTCATTTTCGGGTGAACTAACCGTTTAACTGCTGTCAGAATCAAAAATCTTTGTGTACTGGGCTGAATTTCCTGCGGTTTGGAGACATACACCAGCTTTGTGTGTTAAATTCAATTTTGAATTTACAAGTTTACAAGAATGAATTGATAGAAAATTTGTTTTGAAAATAATTTTTCTATTTTCTGCAGCCATACTATTTGACACTCTGTGATATGAAAAGCATTTGGTTATTTTGAAAAATGGCGACTTGTATTAGAGAAATAAAAAATTAAAATAGGTCACCACTCCACCACAGCCATTAGAAAAATCATGTAAACTGTTAAAATGGGCCACTTATATAAAAAATACCTATAGTATATACATGTTATTATTGGAGTATGACCAAGACAGACCACGTCAAATAAACTTCCAAGCTGTCAGATGACAGAACTCCTTCATCCTCTGTGGATTAATTGCCATCCAAATTCATGACATACAGATTTTGTTTTACAGACATCCTGCTGAGAAATAATTACCATCCAAATAGAGCTTATCCCATGTATTGATCTGGAGATCAGATCTGTGGTAGAGTATTTGCTCATTTCCAAGTCAAATCTTGAACATAAACAGTAGCAACACATTTAGAAATGTTCTAAAGTCAAGTCAAGTCAAGTCAAATTTATTTATATAGCGCTTTTTACAATTGGTAATTGTTTCAAAGCAGCTTTACATATTAGAAGCACAGAAAAAAGATAAGTGGTTAAAAATAAGCTGTACAAGCAAGCGTGGTAATATGTAACATATACAAGATGGTGCTACATTAAGCCAATGTCGGCTGACTCCCAGGGGTGGAAAAAACCCCCTAGGAGAAAAACCCAGNTGTTTTACAGACATCCTGCTGAGAAATAATTACCATCCAAATAGAGCTTATCCCATGTATTGATCTGGAGATCAGATCTGTGGTAGAGTATTTGCTCATTTCCAAGTCAAATCTTGAACATAAACAGTAGCAACACAGTTAGAAATGTTCTAAAGTCATTTAAACAACTTCAGCAGCACATTTAGTTGCTATTTTTTAATATGAAATTTATCACACAGTTATATGATGGAACTTGACATGAACTGGAGATGGTTCTTCTGTATCCCTGCCCCAAGTTATTTCATGTAGTGTCGGGGAGAAAATTGGTCAGGAAAAATACCTCTAATTTATTCTTTTTATTTTTTTTAAATGAATATTATGTTGCAGTATAATCAGATAATGAAAGTATTTTGATAATACTGGACTAAGAATGAACAATACTTCTACAGCATTTATTAATCTTTGTTGATGTTAATTTCAACATTTACTAATACATTATTAAAAATTAAATGTTGTATTTGTTAACAATAAGTTAATGCGCTGTGAACTAACATGAACAAAAAATGAACAACTAGATTTGTATTAACATAAACAAAGATTAATAAATACTGTAACAAATGTATTGCTCATTGTTAGTTCATGTTAGTTAATACATTAACTAATGTTTTAATTTGAACAGTTGTATATTAATTATACTAAAACAAAAACACTGTTCAATGTTGACTTTTTAACCCTACAACAATAGTATAATTGTCTCTTTTTTATATCATTATTTACCATGTTTGAGGATATATGAGCCAGTGTACTTCACCAGAAACAGACAAGGAGGAGGAGACAAACCACTTGTAGAAAAATGAGTGGGAAAATCGCCACACTCACGGCGTCTGACTATAAGAATGGAAGTTTAAAGAGCCATTCTTCAGGCAATTTAGACATTGCCTTTTTTTCCTAGAATGCAAATATACATAAGGACCTGCCTGAAAATACAGTTTTACCATAATTTGAGCTAAAATAGCAAAATATATTCTACTATTGTTGTCATAGTGGATACTGAAACAATGATATTGAATTCAGTGTTTTTTTTATTTGCCAATTTGTTTGAACTAAGAAAAACAATCTGCTTTAAACCACTAGCTTATGATTCTTTTTTTAAGCTGCTGTTATTTTTGTTTCTCTCTCTCTTTGTTTCATGTCAGATACGCTGGACCAAGACAGCAGGCAGTGCTACTGACCGCTTCCAGGACTCCAGCGTATTCAACGAGACACTGCGCATAACCCGCATCCAGAGGCACCAGGGCGGCCGTTATTACTGTAAGGCTGAGAACGGACTCGGCACTCCTGCCATCAAATCCATCCGAGTGGATGTCTACTGTGAGTTAACAAGCTCATCCACCCGTCGGCAGAAAACCACACACTTGACACGCGTTCCTGCAAGTCAACAATGGCTTGGTATTAGCTTTTTAGACACATACTCAACCTTGATTCAGCTCTTCACTTAAATCCTTAAGTTACAAATCACATAATCAGTTGGAAAGACACACATTAAGCAAAAGTGTTTGCTGTATTACACTCTGGGTTCACTGTTGATTTTATAATGCAACCATTATTTTATAAAATAATGAAAAATGGAAAAGTGCTGTCCTTCTGTTTGTAGCATTGCAACAAATGCTATATTAAATTATTTATTTATTTATGTATTATTATTAATTTTAATTGAGTACTCTTATTGAAATTGTTTTGTTTGTTTTTTTAATATAAAAGCTTGTATTAACTTTAAGCTTGTCAAAAGAACATTTATTTTTAAGGTTGCACTTCTCTTTCCTTTTTTCATGATTATGAAAAAAAGCAGGAAAAAATTGGGGATTTTTTTTTATCCTTTGCTTGTTAAGCTATTATGAGCGCCCATTATTCAAAACCATTTCTTTGAAAAAATAAAAAATAAATAAATGTTAGGCACAGTAATCTAAATAATTTATCATGGCTGGATGACCTTCCAGCATTGTTTATAATGGGCCAGAACGTTTTCTAAGCATTAATGCGTCTCTCACTAGCTGCTTTATGCAGCTCGCAGTGAGACAGTAGCACAAATTCCAAGCATATTTTACATGCCTACTTTGGCATAATATTCGCTAACAAAACAGGGTGTTATAGTGACTAAATCTCAGCTTCTTAAGGAGCTAGCTATTACCCACAACCTTTGTGCCCTTAAGCAATGGATGTCCCTAAAATAAGTGTACAGTAGGTCACTTTGAATAAAAGCATCTGCTAAATAGCTGCTTACAAAATATTATATCCACTTATGGTGTCTGTCATTTAATGATACAGACACAATAACAAAATATGTTAATGACTGGACATTGACATAAGGAAGCGCTTAAAGGGGTCTTGAACTGTATTATTTTATTATTTTATAATGTTTCCTGGGGTGCACTTATAATGTTAGTATGATTTTTTTTTTTACATTAAAAATTGTCATAATTTAGAAATAAAAGGCATTTTTCCTACCCTGATTTAGCCCTCTGATTCGAACGCTCTGTTTTAAGGGGCGTATCTGCTGTGAGACTTCATTGTAAACATCCACTGCTGTGATTGGCTAACATCTTTGCATATGAAAATAGCTATTACGTGTGGAACTTTTAGCACATTTTTACTATTACAGTTCTCAAGGTTTACTAATCGTGAAAAGTGTTAATTATAGCATTATTTTGAGATTGTGGCATGAAAGGTTGCAGTGATGAGCATGTAGACGATCACAGACATGTTGAGTGCATAAATGCAGTGATCTCGTCATTGTAACTCGATTTCTGCACTCTAACGAATGCTTTCATCATAACTTACAGTGCAAACACAAAAATGTAAATAAGAGATTGGTTGATTCTAATGGAAGTTTTGGCGAGAGTCCAGAACTCTGTCACTGATAGCCTTGCACTGTTTGATTGACAGCTCCAGCGAATGTAAAGGAAGTGTTCTTTGATCGCTTGCTATATATAATTTAATCACAGTTTAAATAACAGATTATTTTCATCCTACTAAGAGAAACAATGTGAAGTTGACCAGTAGTCACTGATTTACTGACAATAAACGATTTTGAGACAAAGAACATCTGACTGTACATGAATCATTACATATCAGGAATCACTGGTCACTGGTGATTTTGGTTAGACATATACAGATAATCCGTACATATGAAACGATCTGTAACAAAGCAATAGTGACACAGTAAAAATACACAGCATATTTTTTTAACTTCAGGCTCTCTGCAAATCCAATGAACATTGGAAAAATATCAAGCTACTGTGTTTTTCCACAACCTGGAACTGCGCAACATTTTGCACTCTTCAAAGGCAAGTTTATTGCTTAATTGCTCAATCCATTGTTAGCGTCACTACTACCTACTACCTACTACCTACTACTGTCATGTGTGAATCAGTGGGCGGGGCTACAGTAGTAATGATAGTAGGCATTGATCTTCTTCTGCAGAGGCTGTCTTTGACCTATCTATGATGTAATAAATAGACACATCCCACAACCAGTCGTAATCTGGGCTTTGTTTAAATAAAAACTGTTTTTGGACTAACAAGGAAGCGTTCTGTTCTGAAACTTACAGTATATCCTTGTAGTATGATGACCTGTTACATGTCAAAAGCTCAAGGAAAATTGTATTTCTTAATTCATGACCCCTTTAAGGAAACAATACAGTACTAATAATAAATAAATATTACTTTATTGCTAATAATCTAAGATTAGATCCATCAACATTGTTCCAACAGGGCACTACGTATCTGTATAGTAGTCAGTTATGCTNTAAAGTTAGTTTATTGACACCAGTAGAGCATTGAGCAGTCAACAGAAGTGCAGTGATGAATAATAGGATGATGATGAAGATGAGTAGAGATAGAAACTGTCCTCTTATCTTGATATATAGGAATCTGTGAAGTCGCTGGAGCTGGAGATCACTGGAGATGGATTGTGCACACACACACACTGGAGACTGAACACACGGAGGTAAGGAGACACGCTGGAGACAGGTAAGTAGAGAGCGGGGAGTCCTTGAGGTAAGCATAAACATGAGTATCTGCAAACGAGACCGGACGTGGAGTGCTGTGTGTGTGTGCTCTAAGTAGTGCTGTTGATTGGTATCATGATGAGGTGCAGGTGGCGGTGATTAGTACTCTGGTGATGTGCGCTGTGATTGGTGAACGGTGGAGCCTGACGTGTCTGTGACAAATATTATACAAAATTACTGTTTAACTGTATTTCTAATTAAATAAATGCATCCTTTGTTGCATAAGAGCCTATATTCAAAAACATTAAAAAATATCTTACTCACCCCAAACTTTTAAGTGGTAGTATACAATTTATATAGTGTTTATAATATATTGTGGTTAAATTAAAGTAAAAGGAACCATTGGAAAGTCTAGCTACATGATTTTATATTTTAACAACAGAAAAAAAACATGACATGCAAAACTACTGAAAAAAAAAGCAAAAAATATGTTTAGGCGCTAATATGAAAGTGTATCCTAGTGATATATGGAAACCTTTACTTCTTCATATGCTTCATTACTGCTTTATGTTTGAAATGGATTACTTCTGATATGGTCGAGCTTATATTAGGTCCCTAATGGAGCATGTGTTATTTCACGTATTTCTTGTCTAGCACATTTCTTTGGCCATCAAAAGCCAGGCAGTGAGGTTTTTTTATGTGACTCATCATAAGAGCATATCTCATCTAGGTCTCTTTCAAAGAGTTTTGCACTCATACACGTCATCATTCTAAGTCTGTGAACACTTTTATTTTCTAAGATTTGCTACATGGCCTCATTATCGACTTA
The DNA here is from genome assembly GCA_003731715.1 of Anabarilius grahami. Lineage (NCBI taxonomy): Eukaryota > Metazoa > Chordata > Actinopteri > Cypriniformes > Xenocyprididae > Anabarilius > Anabarilius grahami. The sequence continues at coordinate 13,883,163 of RJVU01051648.1, forward strand.
AAGGCACTTTTCATTGAAGTTTTGGCAACCGTAGACTTTGTTGAAATCAAATGCATGCCTTTGAATATGTGACGAAATGCATAAAATTAGAGGATTAATGAATGAGTGAAATGAAAATGAGGATTTTTCTTCAAAGAGACATCACTGTCAGTAAGCTAGCTCCTGAATTTTTCCAAGTTTCAAAGGTTTACTCCTCTGCTATCCGAACCATCAAAAGCTATCACAACCTGTCAAAAAAGGAGTTGTGTGTTGCCTCTGTTCCCTACAGACACGGAGGAGCCATAGATGTTGTAAAGTGATTTACGGTAGCACAGAGAGATGAATAGAAGGAGCGATGGACGATGGCAGGCAGCATTGCCGTGGGGAGACAATGAGGAGCAAGTCATTACCCTTGAATTAGAGAACAGGCCTCAGCTTGTCATTTTTATTCCAGCTTCACGGTGGACTATTCGCTGGTGGGCACTCGCTTTTATCGATCAGAGACATGCTACTCCTGATGCAGTGATCAAAGTCTAGACACACGTCATTGATAAAGAACGGCCAACACATATGCCGATAAACAACTGAGTACTTTGATTTGGAGTGCCCATGTTGTCTCTAAGTGTGGCAGCACTCACTAGTCATTAGCTTAAAGCAGTCAAGATAGACAATAGCAATATTGATTACATTCAGGTCTGATAGGTGGGGGTGTCCACCTCGGTTGAAATCGCATTCAGGGGAGTTGAAGAATGTTTCTGATGTTTTTGACTTTCACTGTATGAATTTGTGCTTCAGTATTACAGATATACAATAGCATGCACGGAATGAGTCCTACCAATGCTCTCTGTCAAATTGTTATCTGGCAGGTTAAGAGAGAGAAAGAAAGATGTCGATAGCTGAGAGTCGAGGAAGGTTTTTGCTTTGAGGACAGTCTGTAAAAGCACATGGCTCCTTACTCAAGCACTCTAATTATTGTAGCTTTTGGAAAAAAATTACAGTTGTAAAAATACTCTTAATTCAAGAGCTAAAATAGAGGCGCCTGAGTGGTCCATCATTTGAGACATTATGCTTGCTGTTAATGCTTGTATGTTTTTGCACCTCACTTACAACCTCTAGCTCAAACAGTAGAGCATGCTAGCAACGCCAAGGTTCGATTCCCAAATAACGTATGAACTGAATTAAATATGTACTTCTGTTTTCAATTTTTTCCTGAACCAAACTGAACTAAAATACTAAACAAAAATGTAATAATACTAACGCAAGTCTTTGCTTTCATCAGAAACTGCTGCACAGATTTTATGAAAATGGAAAGGTGAATAGTGTTTGGATCTTTATATAGTAATACAGAGATTTCAGGTAACACTTTACACTTTACATTGATTCAGTTTATCATTTGTTTAATGTATGGACAAACAATAAACAATTTAACAGCATTTATTAATGCAGATTAATATTAATTTATTCATAATATGATTATCATTTAAATACTGTTAATTTATCTTTGTTCATTATACATTAACTATTTTAATTTATAAAACTTGAAATGTTAAAAATTTATTATATTTAGAATTTAACACACATTATTGATGTTGGTTAATAATGTACTGTTCATTGTTATTTGTGATATGTTATATATTGCATTAACTAATGTTAATATATAGAACTTTATTGTAAAGTGTTAACAGACTGCATCGGATCTCAATAACATACACTCATTTTAACTGGTGTTTAATGAGTTAAGTATTAAAAATGTGCAAAGTAATTTATGTCTATCTTGGACCATAATAAATAGGCTACTGTATGAGTTGCGCTCCAGTAAATTTCAATTCTTTTATGGGCTTCTTTCTTAATTTAGGTCGTTTTTGGCTCATTAAACAATTCAACAAATTATGCCTTCAGTCTCTGAGCAGCTTGGAAAAAAACAGGGAAAAATCAGCTATATCACAGTATAATGTTAGAATTATTCCACATTATTGAGGTATATTTAGCAACAACTTAATGCTAGTAGTGGCACACAAATGTTCTTGGTATCTGTAACACTGTGACATATGTATTTGAAAATGAATGCATAAAGTAGGATATAAATAAACCTAAATATGGATTTACCTGTAACCTAGTTTTCTGTTTATTTACATTGTCATTTCCATACTTATGTCCTGCATGTCTATGCATACTGAAGCCTTTTTTTCCAAGATACCTAGCTAGGTTTCTAGATGGGTATTTCTGTGTACCACCATCTCTACAGAAGTCTCATGGCAGTTTTTCAGGTTGATTTGAGCAATGCTAGATAGCGTGACCAACCCATCTGTTTACATTTCAGATTTAGATGACCCCATCGTGACCCCATTTACGTTGTCATTTCCATACTTATGTCCTACATGTCTGTGCATACTGAAGCCTTTTTTCAAAGATACCTAGCTAGGTTTCTAGATGGCTATTTCTGTGTACCACCATCTCTACAGAAGTCTCATGGCAGTTTTTCAGGGTGATTTGAGCAATGCTAGATAGCGTGACCAACCCATCTGTTTACATTTCAGATTTAGATGACCCCATCGTGACGGTCCATCAGAGTATAGGAGAGGCAAAGGAGCAGTTCTACTATGAGAGGACAGTGTTCCTGCGGTGTGCTGCCAATTCAAACCCTCCGGTGCGGTACAGCTGGAAACGGGGGAGGGAGTTCTTGTCCCAAGGTTCGGACAAGGGTGTGGAGATCTATGAGCCTTTCTTCACACAGGTAAGACATTGGCTCAGTCATACAGTATTCAAAGCAGTAATGTCAGTTTATGGTATATGTGTGCATATACTGTACACTACCGTTCAAAGGTATGAGGTCAGTAAGATTTTTTTTTAAATAAATTAATACTTTTATTCAGCAATGACGCATTCAATTAATCAAAAATAACAATAAAACATTTATAATGTTATAAATATTTCTATTTCAAGTAAAGCTTTTAAACTCTCTGTTCATCAAAAAAAAAACTGAAAAAATGTATTACATTTTCCACAGAAATATTAAGCAACTGTTTTCATCATTGCGGTAGTGTAACTGCATCAGGAGTGTTAATAATGGTCAAGACTAGTGGTGTCTCCAGGTTAACTGGGCCCCCTGTAGAGATTATTGCATGGGTCCTCCAATGCCTATAGGCCCCCTGTAAACAGTCCCCCTTCTCCCTGCACTAGCGATGCCTAAATCGCGGGTTTGAGACTGTCTTTCTTTCACTGCAGTTTTAAGGAGAAAATACTCAGCAATGGTGTTGACTTATGAATTTGCACATGGTTTGTCTTAAAGCATATTAAAAACACCACATAGACATATAAACAACTTTAAAAACTTAATTTTCACCACAGGAAGTCTCTTTGATTAAATAAAAATGTCGCAGTTTATTTTTTGGAGAATCCAGTGAATTAATTTAATCTAATTTAATTTATTTATTTTTTTTGTTTGTTTGTTTTTATTGTAACTTGGTCAATGCAAAATTGCTGATATTCACTTTACACTTCAGTTAAATGGAATGATATTTATTTGTTTGTAACTTAAAAAAACAAATTAAGTGGTGTGCATCAATGCTGACATTTAATACTAGATAACTTTAATATAAGATAACTTTATGAAAGCCTGGCTTGCTTGAAAACATTTGATGAACTTCATTGCTCTTGCATGAAAGTTGTCGCAGCTATCAGAAGAGGGAGCATCAGTTTGACATTGNAATACAATATTAATCATGAATTTAAAAAATGCTTTTGAGCAGGAGTAGTGAAATTTTTAATTGTGTCAAATTCAAAAAACTTTAGCAGTCAAAATTTGATTAATGAAGATGGGTGTGTGTGTGCTTTGTGTATTGTATTCTCAAAAATGTAAAAAAAAATATGACCCCCCCACACCCCCCCTTTTTTTGGGGGGGGGGTCATATTTTTTTTTACATTTTTGAGAATACAATGTAGTACTCATAAAATTTCTTCAAGGTTGGCAGGTATGACATTGTAAGTGTTATCTGGTCCAGAAGGACGCACATCAGATCTGACAGTTAAAAAATAAAAATGCTTTTAGAACACAGCTTTGCCATATCCGATATGGCACATTGATTGGCCCAGAGTGAATCTGTCCTGGTAATTAGTCATAAGATGCAGAGTATTTCTGGACCTTTTTTGCTCTTCTTATTCCCCACAGAGAATAATTTATGCAACATTAGACTGTGCACTTAGAGGAGATACTGCATGTTATTTTCAATAGAGCCTTCTTTATCTTTCAGCCCCTTCAGAACTATATGAAACTAATGCACTGCAGCTTTTTGTCAATGTCTCAGATTAGAAAGCAGATCAAAAGCCAAGAATCTTCAGAAGGTTTTTGTATCAAACAGTGCCTCGATTTATTACTGATCGACTTAAATGTCTTAGTAGAAATTGACCTCTTCTGAAGATGATAAAAAAACAAGTGAATCATTTGCCGTACGTGCACAGTTGCCATAATAAACTGGTTCTCAACTGGTTTTGCTTCGGCACACAGATTTTACATTGGACGTTTAGTGATGACCAAACACAGTAACACAGTTAACTTCCTCTTGAATTTCTACAGTTTTCTTGGCAGCCCAGAACACATTGTTGGCACAAACCATGTTTTGTTCATGTTAACTTATTTGGCTACTTCTACCAAATGACTGATGAATTTGTTGAGCTTGATCGCCTTTAATGTGATCACCAACAAATCTTCACCTCCCTTCTAAAAGATAGGACTATTTATTTAGCTATCCTTACCATGCACCATTATATGGTTAGTTGCATTTAATTATTTGTATTTATTACACAGCGCTGTGAAATACTTGATTCTGATTGGTCAATCGCACCATCCAGCCATATGTTATCCCCCATACTAGCTCATCCAGGTAACTGAAGTCGGCGCTATACACTTGCTAGGAATGTTTTTTCTTCATGGAAGATTTGCGTTTGCTGAACTAATAAAATATTAAAACTTAAAGGATTAGTTCACTTTCAAATTAAAATGTTCCTGATAATTTACTCACCCCCATGTCATCCAAGATGTTCATGTCTTTCTTTCTTCAGTTGACAAATAAATTAAGGTTTTTGATGAAAACATTCCAGGATTTTTCTCCTTATAGTGGACTTCAATGGCCTCCAAACAGTTGAAGGTCAAAATTACAGTTTCAGTGCAGCTTCAAAGCGTTCTACACGATCCCAGACGAGAAACCATCACAAATTTTCTTTAAATTTTTTTTTTTTTTAATTATATGTTTTAAAAATAAATGCTCATCTTGAACTAGCTCTCTTCTTCTTCTCTATTTGAATTCCAGCAGTGTAGACACTGCTAAGTGTATTACTGCCCTCCACAGGTCAAAGTTTGAACCTGTTTGAATTCTTATATACTTGCACTAGCATATTGTATATGACAATTTAGTTCAAACTTTGACCTGTGGAGGGCAGTAATACACTTAGCAGCGTCTACACTGCTGGAATTCAAATAGAGAAGAAGAGAGCTAGTTCAAGATGAGCATTTATGGTTAAAACGTATAAAATTTGTATTAATTTTTTTAGAAAATGAGTGATGGTTTCTCTAGATAAGACCCTTATTTCTCGTCTGGGATCGCTGTAAACTGTAATTTTGACCTTTAACTGTTTGGGCTCCACTGAAGTCCACTATATGGAGAAAAATCCTGGAATGTTTTCACCAAAAACCTTAATTTCTTTTCGACTGAAGAAAGAAAGACATGAACATCTTGGATGACATGGGGGTGAGTAAATTATCAGGAAATTTTAATGTGAAAGTGAACTAATCCTTTAAATCAATATTTTGTGTACAGTTATTTAATTATGTCATCTGGGTATCGCAGACTTGCTCTTTCTTGTTTCATACAAATGCAGCTGCAACGATTGTTTTGTACATTATAATGGATTTTAAGATAACAAACAGGTAAGATTTTAAAACAGTTTAATCTCAAATCAATATCTCTTAGACCCATAATTATTTATGTGGTGAAATGCTGTGTAATACGTGGTACTGTACCATATCCCTTAAATGTCCTTCTAGTTTGAACTTGCCAACAATTGCTTTCTTTGTGGAAGCTTGCGTTTAGAGAGCTAATAAAATATTTTGAATCAAGTCAATATTTTGTGTCTAATTGTTTACTTATGTGGCAAGTAGCCATGTAATAAGCGCTTTGCGCCAGGATCCTGATAACCCTGTCGGGGTTTATTCTGTGAGAACAACCAATTGGATGTACATTATCCCAGTGTTTTAGGCAAACTAAAATGTTATATAGAGTTACTTTCTACACCAAAACAAGTTGTACTCACTGAAATGAAAGTAACTTCACCAAAGAGAGCACCAATCATTCTAATGCTGACTTGGATATAAAGTTTACAAAAAATATATAAAAAACTTTACTTAGAGATAAAATACATATATACAAATCCTGAATAATAAATATTAGCTATCAAAAGTCCCCATGCTTTGACAAAAAAAGAAATAACACAAATTATTCATATTGAGTGTTGGTAATTACTTTTTCAAGTAACTAGTTAAGTAATGCATTAGTTTTTCCATTTACAACAAAATGGAATTTGAAATGAAATGAAAATGAGATGAAATGTATTCATTTCACTTTTGAAAAAGTAACGTAAAAGTAATGTAATTCATCACTTTACATAAAAAGTAATTAAGTAACGCAATTAGTTATGTTTTAGGGAGTAACGCAATATTGTAATGCATTACTTTTAAGATTAACTTTCCCCAACACTGTTCATATTAATATAATATTTAAAAAGTTGAATTTTTGGTACTTTGATGGATCACCTCTTGATGTCTAATGTAAAATCTGTCCTGAAGCAAAACACATTGAGATCCTTCTTTATACAATATCATCTTCTTGGCTTGCAGGGTGAGACCAAGATCCTGAAGTTAAAGAACCTGCGTCCTCAGGACTACGCGAACTACACATGCACTGCCTCTGTCCGCAATGTCTGTGGCATCCCCGACAAGAGTGTGCTATTCCGGCTCACCAACAAAACCGGTGAGAGAGATACCAATACCTCCTCTTGTGCACAGTATTGTCAGTTATTTTAGTCTCCCTCTGCTATATTTGAGCCTTCCAACAAGTAAGAAAGTACATGCAAGCAGCACCACAGAAGCAACTCTCCAAAGGAAGTGCCCTGAGGCTCTTGTCACCACAAGTGTTATGTGGTCTGATAATCAGCGAGCTGTGAGTGCTGCATGTGTTATTGAGTATGTTACGCCTGTTACATTTAGAGGCCTGCTGCTACTTTTCTCCTCCTCCGTTGGTTGATGGCTGAAGAAACTGCCCCGGGCTGATGTTTTCACCACTGGCCTTGCAGTTAATTCAGTCTATGGCAAAACCATATTCTTAAGGAAATGGCCCTGCGGGTCCCTGTGCTCCTTATCTGTCTCGGTGGGCTTCACATGCTACTGCGGCAAAGACCTGACCTTTACGGAATCCATTAAAGAATGAACGGAGTCGGCAGACCTTTTCCTCCGGCCATCTCTGTTTCTCTATCTTCCTCTCCCACTCCACCACCCTGCTCATTTTCTTGCACTATCCTTCTTTCTCACTTCTTTTCCGTCTCTCAGCGCTTTTCTGGCAACACATTGGCTGATGATGATGATCATGGCACAGTCCTGGGGATTGACTGAATGCTTTGCCAAATTGAAGGCCTTTGCATCACAGCATGCTTGTGTGCTCGTGGAAGGAGACCTTGATTATATAGATTGGATGTGGTCACCTGGTGCATTATGGGCCCAACTAAACCAATCTCTTTGGAAGATAATTATAAATACCATCTTTTTAAGTATAAACACATTAACGTAATTAGGTAAACCACCATAATTGTCATCAAGAGGTGACTGTATGTGAACTTTGTGTATATTTGCAGTAATTACTCATTTCAAGTTGGCTGTGCACCCGTTATTGCTTCTAAACAAGCATATACACTGTTTTTGAGTCCTTTAAAACCTCTTAATGTCACTTCATTAATATTCATGAGTCAAGCTAGTAAGTTTTATAATGTGTCTTCTTCCTCAAACTTTTCAGAAGCTCCGACACCCCTGGATTTAAAGGGATACTTCACCCAAAAATAAATATTCTCTCATCATTTACTCAACATCATGCCATCCCTGATGTATATTATTAGACTTTCTTTCCTTAGATGTACACAGAGATTTTTAAAAGAATAATCCATCTCTGTAAGTTCAAATAATGCAAGTGGATAGATAAGTTGATACTTAGTTCAAAAAACTCTCAAAACGAACACGGAAAAATGTCTTCTGAAGCAAAATGATAGGTGTTTATGTGAGTAAAATACTAATTTGTAAATGTTTTAAACTATAAACCATCACTTCCGGACAGCTGTCATATGTGCATTTGATTGTGTTAACATCAGCATGTTGTGAAACGTGATGTAAGTGCGAGTATCTCTTTAAGTAAGAAAACAAGTCCTCCACATGAAGCTGATTAGACTAACCCTGTCCATTTTTGTTCTAGCCTCTCCCTCTATTAAGTTGCTTGTGGAAGACCCCATTGTGGCCAATCCTGGGCAGACAGTGACTCTGGTGTGTATCATCTCTGGAGGCGAGCCCAACCCAACCCTGACGTGGGTCCGGAATGCCGAAGAGCTTCCAAAGAAAAGTGTTCTCAATGGTGGAACCCTCACCATACCTGCCATCAGCACGGAGGAAGCTGGTGTTTACAGCTGTGTAGCCAGTAACAACGTGGGTAATCCTGCAAAGAAATCCACCAACATTGTCGTCAGAGGTGAGAAGAGAGGCTTTGAGGCCGTGCTGGTTTAGTTTGTTTGTGCTTGATGTATCATAGATTTTGGAAATTGTTTATTTGCAGCAGGTGTAAATAGCACTGGCCACACAGTGCATCCCAAGAGTCTAGTAGAACCAGACAAAACTACCAAATATGTGACTTTGATGTTGGAGAAGTGGCCTGGAGTGCAGAGCATGTGAGTTTGCATCAGGCTTGTGACATTTTCGGATCCTCTGCTCTCATCAGGATTTATCAATAAGTTACTTTGTGGTTAAAGTTATTCTAAAATTCAGTTCTAATTTCTATTCTAATATTTAGAACCAAACCACATCTGACTCCTAGTGGCCTTGGAAACATGTCATTTGTGAAGCCAAAATATTAATTTATATTTATAGTTTTAGAATTTGAATTGCTCCATTGTGTAGAATAATTCTGGTAGTTAGAATGAGGGTAAGAACAAAATTATGTCCAGTCACATGTTGTGACCAATGGAAAACCTTTTCAGCGTAAATAAATAAATATGAAACTTGTATCCAGTTATTTTTGAATTAGATACCCATTGCCTGAAAAAAAAGTTATTAATAATGACTGACAGAATGCATCAAAAAACAATCAAGTTGTAGTTCGAAGCTGATGTGAAAGGATGAAGATGTTGCAACTGTTTACTGTAAGCATTATTAGAAAACTATTTGTTGAAACTTTCTTGAAGTTTTGAAAGACTCAACCTTGCTTGAAATGTCATATAAATAGGTTCTTTTCCAGTCAGCGTCATTACCTAGTGTAATGAATATCCATGACTTTGACGTATTACATCGAGCCAAAAGAGCAGAGTGAAATGGAGAAAAGGATTTGCTTTTTCAGGCATATATGTGTGTGTGTGTGTATGCGCGCGCGTGTGTGGGGCGCTCTCTGAAGTAGCTTTACTATCCCTGGTTTGGAGCAGCTTTTATAGCTTACTTCACAGTTACTCTTCTCAAGGCTGATCCCCGGTGTGCACAAAAAGCTGTTTACACATCTGGAGGTCCAGGTTTTAAAGTGAATCCCTTACTGTCTGTCAACTCACCGGGTCTGGGGAGCACAGTGAGATTACGCATTTCCATCGAGCTGGGTTGCTGTGTGAGTCTGGAGAGTATGATGGGAGTCAGATGTCTTGCCAGTGAGGAGGATCATCTTAGTGAGGTAGACGGCAGAGGGGAAGAGGATCATACCAAAGAAAGAAATCTGCCATGTGTAATTCTCCAAGCTCTCCTCACAACAAAGAGCAGTTTAGTTTGTGGTTAGTATCATTACTGAGAAGTATCAGTATCATTCTGAGTATCATTTTTGGGATTTTTTTTTTTTTTTCTAATTTCCAGAAACATTTTTAAATGTCCTTTTTATAGTTTGATCTGATGAGTTTGGTTTGATAGAGGGTAACTGCTGTGATTCCGAGTTTAATGTCTCTTGTATCACTCAGCACTCTTTTGTCTCAAATAATAAAATTATCAAACTCAATTCAATAATTAATTTTTTCAATTTATTTGGAATAAGCGAGATAATGTACTGTCAGCTTTACATTATCGTAAATTATACAACATTTAGTTTTAGTCCTCAAATCTAATTGGTTAGGCAGCTGGGACTTTTCACTGTTTGTGTCACTCTGCTTGTCTGGGTTTGTTTGAGACAGTCTGTGCATTATGGTGGGTTTTTTTTAGTTTTTGTTTTTTTCAGCAAATTACATCATTACACCAGTAGTCAAGAATGAAACAAGTGACTGAATAATTTAACCAATTGTTCAAAGTTCCGATTCACTCAGTTATGAATGTATCGTTGAATCATTCATTCAACCAGTTAATTCAAAAACGCTGACTGTTTCAAGAATAAAACAAGTGACACTCATTATACTCTCATTTAACGAATTAATAAAAAAAAAGCTGATTCATTTATAAATTAATCAAGTTATTTTTTTATGGAGGAGGCATTGAATTATTCATTCAACTGATTCATACAAAAAAAAACCTGAATCATTCAAGAACGAAAAACATGATTAGGAGCAACATCACTCTTGCCCATGTGATATTGCTAAAAAACTCAGACACTGCATCTTAATTCACATACTATCTGTTAGTGGTTAAACGGATCGTTGTTGATCCGTGATCCGTATGGACCAAGCCCCACGGTTTGGCACGCACGTGATTGGCGGATCAATTGCAAGTTTAACCGCAATACTTGCAAAGTATTATCATTTGCAAGTTTTTTTGTCTTGATAGTTTACAAATTAAATAGATATAAAAACCATTCCAGCGCTAGAAGAGGCAAAGGAGGATTTAATTCGGTATTGCACGCCACGCTGTTATCAGTGCACACAGACTCACATACATACAAGGCTCGCGTATGCACAGAGATAGAGAGAGAGAGAGAGGCGCGTTTCAGATCGCTTGCGAACAATTGATTGATTTCTCTTTCGCGACCTCAGTGCACTTGGATGGACACATTCATGCATTATGTCAGTCAAAATACCCCTCTCGGCAAGTATTCTCGTAAACACATTCGGTTAGGTCTTAAGTGAACGAGGTGAGAATTTGGATGTGTATCTATTGGATGTTTGCGTGCTTGGAGACTTAAAGTGACAGCAACCTATAAATACCTGCTGTTGTCTGTCATGTAAATCAATCAACAAAACACAGCTTTAACAAATGTTAATCTATATTAATTTATACAGTGAACAGTGTCATTTTACATTTAATTATTACATTTATGTACAGGAAAATTAATAGTTAGACCTTATACTTTATTTGTAACTTTATGTTGTATTTATCTATGCTTGTAATTGGTGTACAGTATTTGTTCTTTTTACAGTCTGTTCACTTGCCTTTAATAATGTTTTAGTTAGGCTAGTAGTTTCTGCTGTGGTATCAGAGTAGTTAAAGTGGGCTAAGTAATAAATGCAAAGTTACCCCCCAATTTTTTTTTGTGCTTATCTGAAAAATGATCTGATCTGTGACCAGATAACTATGATATGATCCGAACCGTGAGTTTTGTGATCCGTTGAACCACTACTATCTGTCCTAAATAGTATTTGAAATTAGAATTAGTGTGTCCCAAATCGTAGTATGTTGAAAAGAGTATTCCAAAGATACTTGGATGGTCTACTTTTTCCCGGTTAGAATCCGAAGTGCAGATTGCCCACAACAACCCATTGCGCATTGAGCGAGGATTCAAACTACAAACTCAAATAAAAAGTGTTAAAAAAAATACAAACATGGTGGACGCAAGATTCCGACTGTGAAGTAGAGAGGTTTAGTTATTTATTCAATGTTATTTACATTATATTTTATCTGCAACAGCACTGTGAACTTTTGTAATCATACGTTTGGTCATTAACTTTTAAATATATCATTATGCAAATTGAAAACGAATGAGGAGAGTTCTCCGCACGAAAGACCCCCGTCAGATCAACGTGCTATTACATTTCTCTCCAAAATTGTTGGAAATTAAATCAAATTGAATTTGGAAGAAGATTATTGACAGGGCAGTTTAAAAGATGACAGGATGCACGTAACTAAGCGACAGCACTGTCCGTTAAAGACACAGTTATGACGAAGCTTGTCTACTCTTCAGCTACACACTCAAAAGTATGTACTTTTCCTTCTCAAAAAAGTAGGCCTACATACTTTTAGGGCATAGTATAAGTAGGCGAACTGGGACCCAGCAAGGGTGATCAGGGCACCCGTTCGAAGTGGAGGTCTTTTATTTTGCGTTAATGACCAGCTGACTGTACATTATCCCTTAAATAAATTCCACATTTGAAGCCAATTACTTATTGCCAAACAACCTTCCGAGACACTTTTTGCATTATTCATTCATTGTAATATTAAAATGCTATTATTTTAACATTTGTTTTCATTAGATTTTGTTTACTCACACATACTGATCCTCTGGTGGCTCTGTTTCTGTTCCTGATTGCTTTTCTATAATCGCTGTTGCAGAAACAGACAATCCCGAGCCACTAAAGAAACACTTTTTTGGAGTATTAGACATGGAATTATTTTGTCTGACTGCTTATTTATTTATTAAAATTTTTTTTGTTGTTGTTGCGTACCTAATGATCCAAAGCCTTTATAACACTTTAAGAGTATTTTCAATGTACTAATTGATTCTCACAACAATAAAATGAACTTCCCAGAATGCTGTTCACCTTACTTTTTTGCTTTTATTCATGTATTAAAACCCTTTCGCACGTAAGTTTTAAATAATCTGGCTGACCCCCCAGCGTGAGTTTTTTAAAGCGACCGTTATTTAGAACATATCGCTTTATGGTTTCCATGGTGACGCGTCATTGCTTGTTACGTGACACACCGCAGCTCTCTATGACTGATGATCTGCTTTTATTTAATTTTTCCTTTTTTATTCAAAATATTCACAAATTTGTTAACTATAGCATGAAGTATCTTAATATTCCGATTGCCAAATATGTGCAAGTGGATGTGTTT
>RJVU01051648.1:13896665-13909122 GCA_003731715.1 Anabarilius grahami
TATGACTGATGATCTGCTTTTATTTAATTTTTCCTTTTTTATTCAAAATATTCACAAATTTGTTAACTATAGCATGAAGTATCTAATATTCCGATTGCCAAATATGTGCAAGTGGATGTGTTTTGCTGTTTAAACACCTTTATAACGATCATGTTAGTTGAGCCATATGCGCGATGGGCGCCACCATGTTAGTTTGCGCCGCACAGAGAATCGGATCTGTTGGATTTACAACCCGTGAATTCATCCACTTCTCCCGAAATACATGAAACTAAGTGAGTCGGTGAACTGGGGAAGAATAGAGTAAGCTTTAAAGTTACTTTCACAATGTGTATCTGATATGAATAAAATGTTGTCTAATTATAATGGAAAGGGTTGTTATTTCAGCTTCTATGGACATCATTGTGTATTTTACAAACTCTAAATATATTGTTTTGTTAGTACTCATGTGTATTTAAATGTCTGAAACCTAAAATAAACATTATTTGGTTGAAAACACTACATATATGTAATATATGAAAAGCGCTGCGCGCGTCCGTCTCTGGTTTAGCGCCAGCCAAAGCGCGCACACACATTTGAATTTGGCAGTTGATCACGTGATGCACTGAACGTTCTAATCACACCGGTGTGATCATACGTGTTAAAGGGTTAACCACCATCAGAGGAGAGCTATTCATTTTCTACTACATCACATGAAAAACATGAATGTTGCAATAGCCACGACTTTATGGCTCACTTGTGGCCAATGCTGCATTTCCGTCCTAGCTGTGTTGGCCATTTAGGTTTTATATGCTTTTTCTTATGGATAGAAACAACATTATTGGGCAGAAAATAGCAATGATAGGCCCATTCTCTAGCTCGATAGATAGAGGAAGGTTTTATAATATAAGATTGTCAGAGGGGACGTTACAAGCTTGAGCTGCGCAGCGTCTTTGCTGCACAGATGGCGGAATCTCATTTGTTGGGCAAAATAAGCAAGGGATTGGAGAGAAAACGATATTACATGTGAGGGTTTGGAAGTTGGGTAATCCCAACACACTCTGCTGGCTGCTTGTACAAAGCTCTATGATAGCAGCTGTACTGGCCATTTGAAATATGACCTTTTCTCCTGCAATGGGAAAAAGAGCATGTGTTGCCAGATGGGGCGGTGGTTGAGGTGAAGGGGTAGAGCTGTTTCCCCAATCACTGATCAGGGAGGGAGCTTGACTCATGAGGGTGAATGAAGGTAGAATAGAGGTGGCTCTATTTTACTTTTTTGTGTGTGAGGAGAAGATATGGAGCAGTATAGTGGATTAAGCAAATACACAAAAAAATATAGGCATAATATTTAAGATGTAAGATTTTAATTGGATTCAAAATATCCATTCATTTAGATTACACGGTTTTAACATAAATATAATTAATTAATCTTAAGGTGATGCATATTTGTCAGTCATATAAATGAAACAAGAATGAGATTTATATAATAGTACTAATAAACTGAATACATTTTAAACAAGGTTTATTATCAATAAATAACATTTATTATGTATATAAGCCAATCTCATAAATGTTAACTTGTTCCACAGCAAGCCAAATTAAATAATTACATTTTGATTACATTTTTTTACAAGTTTTCACAACAGATTTATGCTGATTCTATGGAATTCTTTCTATGGGATTATTTAATTAAAATCAAATGGATGCAAGTACTGATTCCCAAGTGAATAAAAATAGTTCTTACATTTTTCTTCAATTAAGAACAAACATATGTTTATGTTGCTGAGGGTGGTTGCTAAGGGTGTTGTGCAGTGATGGCCTAAAATTAACAGTAGCCAAGCGCCACTCGCTAGTTGGCTGGTAACATATTTATGAATTCTAACAATGCATGAACTTGAACACGTGAATGATGCTCGGGAAAGTTGATGAGCCAGTGTTGGTTCATCACGAAAGTTTAAAAAATCACTCACTGCTCTTGACTAAATAACTTTTGTAACTTTAATAAGGATTAATTAATAAAGATGTTTATTTTATACAGTCAAGACTATGCAGTGTTATTTTACATTTGCTTACTTTATTAAATTTCTGTACCTGAAAACTACTATCAGACCTACCTGAAAAACCTGAAAAGCACGGTTTATTTCATTTGTATCTTCGTTATATTGTATATATTTGTGGTTTTGCTTGTAATTTTATTATTTGTTTTTATTTTTATTCTGACTGTTTACTTGTCAATAACTTGTCAACAATGTATTTAATTTATATTAGTTATGCTAGTAGTTTTAGCTGTAGTATCGAATTTGGAATAGAGAATTGTGAATTTTCACTGGTATCTAAAATTTTGGGTGTCAGTTTCATGGCCGGTAAAAAATATTAATGGCTGGTAAATTTTCTTAAGTCACCGGCCATTGGCAGGTGTAGCAAAAAGTTAGTTTTAGGCCCTGGATACACAGAACCGTTGGGTGAAGCATTCATAGTCGTGCTGTACCACAAATAAAACACAGCTATTGACCAATCAGAATCAAAGACTGGAACTAACCATTCTTATAAGGAATTGTTAAAAGGAATTGCAATCGTCAAATGCCTTACAATTCCTATCGCTATACATGGTGCTTTTGAAGCTGAATTGTATTGCATGGTGAGTAAATTATGACAGAATTTTCATTTTTAGTTTAACACTTTCTGTAGCAAAAAAAAATAAAAAATCTTCTGTAAACTTGCTCAGCTCCTATACGGAGCAAACACAGTGCATGGACTGCTTGGGGGGGCAGATTGGTCTGATGAAAGCTGTAATAGGACGTCATTCAGTGGCACCCAGGTGGGAGTGACCAGATAGCCATCCCTGAGTAAGGCCTTTTCTGACAGCTCTGTTCCACCACCCACTGGCAGCATCATCAATAAAACACACCCCACCCTTCCCTAGTTATCACTCAAATATTGAGCCTTGTCAGTACTCTTCAGCAGATTATGCCAAACGTTGCAGGGTCTGCTCTGCAGATAACTGCAAAATAACCCAACGTTCTTTATAAGATATTTATTAGCTGGAGGGGGATGGAAAGAGGGTATTGCTGAGACTGCACACTGCCATAGAAACTCATCTTTTTATTTATTTACAGAGGAGATATCATCTCCCGTTTGGGCCACTTTCCACCAAGCAATCAAAACAGGCATGCAAAGATCGGTCCTACCATCCCCCCATCCCTGGATGCTGAAATTGGTCTTATTTCTGATATGTAAATTGTGTTCTACTAAACGCTTTGATGGCCATTCACATCAACTGTTCTCTCAGCAGAATTGCTGTGCAAACTTTGCGTTGTCTGTAGCAATGCAATGCATCAATATTGTGATGTGAGGGCACATTGATGAGATTCCCCTGGATGTAATGACTGAGTGCAGCTTTTGCCTGTAAAGCGGTTTTCAAATTAGCTGGGCTCATGATGATCCTCTCATACATTGCACTACTTGACTTATTCCTCCGCTAAATAAAATGGATAATAGAGAATTCAGTTGCTTTTGATGAGGTGGTGACTATTAGACTGCTGCAGTGGTGATTTATTGCAGCTAATAACAGATTTGTATTCAAGAATTTGTTCCCCTCTAATGGGAGGGCTCACATCTTGTTGGTGGGGCTTTATGTTGAATGTACTACTGCCTGTTGTTTAAGGGAACATGAGACAGTGGTTATAATTCACTATATAATTTATATATTTTTGTATACTTTTTATACACTTATGTTTGCATGCACAGACAACATTTTCATGCAAAATTTCCTCTAAACAGGTTCCTTTTTGCATAAATTTGTTCTGATCCTCATTCTCTTTTTGATGAATAAATCATTTTTAATAATAACAGACATTTTCGCCACAACTATTAACAAAGAAAAATGGCTATATCATTGTTTGACATTACAATGGGTGTTTACTGTTTACAGAGAGAATACTTCAACTAGTTAGCTCAGACTAGCATCTTAACATCCTATTACAATGCAGGTAGAGCTCCACTGTACTGTAATAATAAAAACGCAGAGGAAAAAAACAGTTTTGTATGTTGTAAACTCCCACGTTAGCAGAGCACAAACGTGAATAGCTGATAATGCATTAGACTTTGTAAACCAAAGTCGTGCTCCATCCTTGATCATTACTCCAAGTAATAAGACAGACTAGCTGCATTAATTGACACATTTTTAGACGACATTGGACCCACATCTGAATAGCAGAACTACAGAAACGTGAGTTAGCCGGTTAGCAGGAGACATACCGACTAGGATGTACGTTACACAACATAACATACAAAAATACGAATTTTGAATGATCGCTAGAAAATATAAACATCAATTATTAATCATACTTACAGGTTGAGATTCTGAGGAGCAAGCTGGTCCAACTAAACTGGGCACTGATCCATATTTTAAAACCAAGCGTTTTGTGAATCCTGCGTTAAACTCCCCGAGGTTTGAGAACCAGTCGTCAGTAAAATGACGGGAACACAACAAAAGATTGTACTGCTGTGGTATTGTTGATAAAATGAGTTTCCCCTGGCGTCTGCGCGCGCAATAAATGGGTGGGCAATATGCTTCGTTGTCACAACTAAATGACTGGGGATTCGTTTTACAAACGACTCGTTTAATTGACTCATAGTCGACTCTTACTTTTGAGAGACAACTTTATATACGGTGCACTTTTAGATTTAAAACTTTGCAGGAAGTTTCCATTCATTTTGAGCTATGTTACACACTACATGAAAGGGAATTTTCAAAAATCCATAATAGGGGCACTTTAATATGATAATTACAAAATATGAATATAATTTCTATTAAAAAAATAGAACACTATGGCTTAAAGGATTAGTCCACTTTCAAATAAAAATTTCCCGATAATTTACTCACCCCCATGTCATCCAAGATGTCCATGTCCTTCTTTCTTCAGTCGAAAATAAATTAAGGTTTTTGATGAAAACATTCCAGGATTATTCTCCATATAGTGGACTTCAATTGGCCCCAAATGGTTGAAGGTCAAAATTACAGTTACAGTGCAGCTTCAAAGGGCTTTAAACGATACCAGACGAGGAATAGGGGTCTTATCTAGCGAAACGATCTGTCATTTTCAAAAAAAAAAAAAAAAAAATTATATACGTTTTAACCATAGACGCTCATCTTGAACTAGCTCTCTTCTTCTTCTTCTCTATTAGAATTCTAGCTGTGTAGACGCTGCTAAGTGTATTACTGCCCTCCACAGGTCAAAGTTTGAACTAAATTGTCATATACAATATGCTAGTGCAAGTATATAAGAATTAGTTCAAACTTTGACCTGTGGAGGGCAGTAATAAACTTAGCAGTGTCTACACTGCCGGAATTCTAATAGAGAAGAAGAAAAAGAGAGCCCTTTGAAGCTGCAGTGAAACTGTAATTTTGACCTTCAACCATTTGGGGCCAATTGAAGTCCACTATAAGGAGAATAATCCTGGAATGTTTTCATCAAAAACCTTAATTTCTTTCTGACTGAAGAAGGAGGACATGGACATCTTGGATGACATGGGGGTGAGTAAATTATCAAGAAATTTTTATTTGAAAGTGGACTAATCCTTTAAAGGGATCGTTTACCCAAAAATGAAAATTCTGTCATTATTTACTCCCCCTCAAGTTGTTCCAAACCTGTATAAATTTCTTTGTTCTGCTGTACGAAGGAAGATATTTGGAAGAACGTTTGTAACCAAGCAGATCTCGCCCACCATTGACTACCATAGTAGGAAAAAAAAATACTATGGTAGTCAATGGGAGGCAAGATCTGCTTATATACGTTGATGACAGAATTTTCATTTTTGGGTGAACTATCCCTTTAATCATCCATTTATCTAAGGCTCCCAGCTTAGATGCAAACTCACCAGTGAACCATGATTTCTACACAAAATGTTTGCCCACGTTTTACTTACATTTAGTGAATTAAACCCAGTGCATTGTGCATTATATCTGTTTAAAAAAATATTGTTTGTGTTGGCTATTGCTTGTTACGTCCCAGGCAATGATAATCTGTTTATTTTTTAAAACACATTCATTTAATTCAGTGATTATTATGTGCCAAATAACAATGTTCCATTTCCAAATGACAAACCCTTCCTGCAATATTCAGCATTGCAGATTAATTCTGAAACTCCAGTTTTGCTGTCTAAAAAGGTGCAGTTGACTAGTGCAAATGTGGCCATGAAGAAAAATACTTCAAAGATGTCTTTAATATTCCCATGGTTACATAAGATATTATAATAAAGAAAAGTGCTTGTGTGCAGCACCACAAATTCATCAGTAAAAGACTTTTCTCAACCATTCACTGTGTCCATTCAATCTGATTGCACGACTACAGGGCTAGTCAAAAGGATTATTGATTTTCAAATAATGCAACAAGAGTGTTGACAATGATCTGTGGTGGGTGCTGAGCTGAGGAAACAACTAACTAATTATAATATCACAAAGAAAAAACCCATCTAGAACAAAATCATTTGAAATGTATTCATCAATATTTTCTGCATATTTGATGCCAGAAAGGAATAGTCTTTGAGCTAGGGCTGCACGATATATCGTTTTAGCATCGATATCACGATGTGCGCATCCGTGATAGTCACATCGCAGGATGTGCGATGTCAAACATAGGGATCGGTAATCCGTATGGTTCAAAACGCATGTGATTCTCAGATTAATTGCAAAGTTTGACCATCATACAATGAAAGTTTATAATTTTAAGTCCTGTCAGTTTAAACATTTAAGCGACTTTAAAACATTTAAGCGTGAAAGAGAACTCAATTCTGAACGTGCGGCTGTTTTCTGTGCGCACACACACAGCTGCTCAGATGCTCTTGAACACAGAATGCCGTTCTCTTCCGCATCTATTTGTGCCTAAACAGACACATACATGCCCAAAAAAATTGTCAAAACACACGTAAAACATCAAGTATCCTCGTAAACACGGTTGCTTATGGTTTAAATGAACTAAACAATTGAGAAAGAAAATGTGTAACAGTATTTTGTATGTGCAAAATGTGCAACAGTATATAACGGATGTGCAACAGTATTTTGGATCCGCACATTCGGTCTTAAAGTGACAGCAGCCTAATATTCCTGCTGCTTTCTGTGTCATGAATGTTAATCAAACAAAAGATAAAGAGAAAAATCACTTTTGTAGTTTTAACACAGATTAATTATATTTAATTTATACAGTGAAGACTATGCAGTGTTATTTTACGTTTGATTATTCAATTTCTGTACCTGAATACTGTTAGATTTGCATGAAAAATATAAAGCACTATTTTTTTATTTGTATCTTTGTGCTATTATATTTATCTGTGCTTGTAAGTTCATTATTTGCGTATACACTACGCGGATTCTATAATGATTAATTCTTTCCAAATAGAGCTATTCAAGTCATCTTTTGAATTTTTTTCATATCGCAGAAAAACTAAATATCAGTAATGTCAGTTTTTTCCAAAATCATGCAGCTCTACTTTGAGCTTTATTATTGTGTTCTTGCCATGCAAAAAAAAAAGTAATCCAAGGTGAAGTCTTAATTCTTTCCCAGACGTTTCATAGAACAAACAGTTACAAAACACAGGTGCAAATGGTGGAGAGAAACCATTATGTTGTCTCTTAGGGGCTTCTTGATTTATTCTTCTGTTGGAAAGCTCATTAAAAGTTGAAGCAAAAAGTTGGATTTCCATTTTAAGCATTTTTGAAATTTCAAGAGATGTTATTACACTGGATTACAGTAAGAAATCACCGTAAAATGCACAAGGTGTAGCAACCTAACTTTAAATGTTCTGGAAAGATTACGCAGCTTGTCTCTTGGTAATTGCTTTCCTGCAGTGCTTTTTGATGATGACAGAACTCATGTGAAGGAACTGGACTCGAAAGCATTAACACCCTGCACATTTTATGGGGTTACCAAAGAGCGCATAGCTATCTCACCACAATATTCAGCTATTGACTAAGTCGCAAATTGACCAGTAAGGCAAGGCCTGTCGAGCCGAACCTTGCATAAAGCAACCCTGCAAAGTTACAGCTCTTCATTGTCATCTATCTCATAATATTCTGAGTCTCTGCCAGCATCAGCATCATAGTCCACCTTGAAACATCCTCTCTTAACAGTGCAGATTGTAACAGCTTGTAAAATGCGCAGAACGAATGCAAATAAATTGGTTAATAAGATTTCCTAAAAGCTGTTTTAAATAATTCAGTGACTGATTAATAATTAGAGCCAGATGCACAGCATTTTTCAAAATGACTTGGAAATGAGAGTGTGGTGTTTTGCTTTGGCTCATGGCTAGCTTGAGACTTGGGATCCCATTGGGAGACATTTGCTTATGCGTCTCTGACCCCTTTACTCCTGTTGAAAAGAGAGCAGTGAGCGCTAATGAAAATGAAAACAAAACATAAGTTCATATTCATGAGATTTCTGGTTTATTTTTTGTTGAAGTCAGGCCAAATGGATAGAGAGTCGGACTTGTAACCCAAAGGTCATGGGTTCGAGTCTCAGGTCCGGCAGGGATTGTTGGTGAGGGGAGTGAATATCCAGCGCTCTCTCCACCCTCAATACCACGACTGAGGTGAGCCCTTGAGCAAGGCACCGTACCCCCAACTGCTCCCCGGGCGCCGCAGCAATGGCTGCCCACTGCTCCGGGTCTGTGTTCACGGTGTGTGTGTTCACTGCTGTGTGTGTGCACTTGGATGGGTTAAATGCAGAGCACAAATTCCGAGTATGGGTCACCATACTTGGTCACATGTCACTGTCACTTGTCACTTGACTTTAGGAAAAACTGCATTCACAACCCATTTACTTGTGTAATGTGACATTTCCCAAAAGAAAAAAAAAATGTAGGGCAGGACTAGATTTTATCCATAAGGAACTGATCAAATATGTGTGTGTGTGTAATATAAATTTATATATATATATTAGGGCTGCACGATTAATCGCATGCGATTGTCACGCGCATTTCGTCAGTAAAGCCGGTTCCCTGATTACCGCTAAATCAGCATCACCTGCTNTAATTTTTACTAGGGAAGTCAGTTTTGATTTGGTTTGTTGACTTTACGACTTTACAAAAGACAGATTTTTTTTCTTGAGAATGGCAGAATGCTATTTCGGCTTATTTACCGTGTGGTTTTAACTCGTAAAGATCCTAAAATAGCTGTTGTTCAGTCTAGAGTGTCTTTGAGTTGGAGTTATTTCTGAATGTGAGTTCACAGTGTGCAAGATCTCTCAATCTAGCCTTGCACAGATTAACTCATTAGCATGTGTGGAGTGGTGTGCAAGAGTGTGGAAAGTGTGTGTCATGTCGCGCCGTTCTTACATCATTTCCAGCGCCGTATATGTCAGTGTGGTTGAGTCAGAGTTCTTCTCAATGTCAGTGTCAAAGGACTGAGGTTCTGTGAAAGGAATCATCTGTTCTCCTTGGAACAGAGAAAATGCGTGACTCCCTGACAATCGCTCATCTAAATAATATCACTGGGGGGTTTTTGTGTGTGTGTCTTGAGGGGCCCTCTGTTTATTTCTCACCTTATTCGGGGTGATAGTGGGATGGTGTATTTTAAGATCCAGTTTTATTTGTGCTGTATTCACAGGCTAAGATTGTAGTCACTCACCTCCATCTCTTAAAAAAAGCCCATGGGTATTTTATTAACAGTTTATGTTTTGTCATTTTTGTCACTGGCTTGTCGCAGTGATAATGACTTGAAAAGCAGTGATGTGGATGAATTGTGGAAAAGTACATTAAACTGTTTTGAAATTACATTAAGCAAAGACCTTTTAGCTATGTAAACTGACGCACTGCATTTAATGCATCATTAACCGTGCAGTACAAATCTTGTATGAAGAGATTAAGAGACTATGATGAGAAAATGTCCAGTGTGTAACTGCTTCTTGAGCAAACCGATATTTTATAAGATGAAAGTGCCTTCATAAATGGGCGTTTCTTCAATCCCAGGCACTTTTACATACCAGGAATATAAAGAATACAAGAATATCATCATATTAAAACTGTATTAACTAAATATTTGATATAAAAATAAATATGAATAATATAACAACTAAATATTTTACTATACTATACTCTATTTTTGGTCCTTTTAAATGTACTTTTATTTGAAAAAAAAAATTCAAAAGTTGTAATTGCTTACCAGACATAATGTAAATGCAGAGCATACTTGAGATTAAATATGAGACATTTGAAGTGTGAAGAAAATCAATGTAAAATGTTATTAATGAAATTGTTCTTAGCAAGGCAAAAGGGTCAAAAATTTTCCAAATAGGGATGCACCGATACCATTTTTTAAGGACCGAGTACGAGTACAGATACTTTTTTTCTAGTACTCGCCGATACCGATGCCTATACATTTATCAATTTCTCTCTCTCTCTATTTATTTTTGATGTTGCAGTTTTCCAAGCACAACACAGTGAGACTAAAGGCCCCCGTATACTTCAAACAAAGTTCTTTTTCGTTCTTCGTTTAGGGGTAAAACGAAGTTCGAAATGCGGGACCAGCGATATACTGTAAACGAACATCTGACGCCGCCCACACTGCTGAGAGCGACGGTTAGATGAATATGTAAATATGTGCCGTGCACTTTCTTCTCAGTAACAAAATAAACAACAAAAATGAGAAAACAGCAAGCATTTATTATAGAAAGCATAAGAAAAGCGTCTGATCATAACAATATGGGTATGTTAGCACGAGCTCTGCAAATTAGCACTCCAGTCACGTCACGTCTTTATATAGTACTTTATTCAATAGATTGCTTAAAATAATCAGCTTTGCAGTATCAAACATGAAAAACAGTGTTGTTATTTTTTTTTCCAGCACAACTTCATTTTGTACTAAAGTGGCTATCCAGTGTGTTCATGTTTTCACCCATGGAGCTCTTACCTCGACGAACTCAAACACACGAAATGAGTCAAAGAAGGCGGAGCCTCAGCGCACACCTCCTATTACGTTATCGTCACGGACCAATGGTAGTACGGAGGTGTTTTGCAGCTGGGGCGAACTTTTCCTGAAAGTTCGCTTTGGCAAGCTGTTTCGAACTTCCAAAAAGAACACAAAACGAACTTCGTTTTGGCCTGATTTTGTTCGAAATGACATCACATCAGTTCGTTCTTCGATTTCGTTTGAAGTACACCGGGGCCTTAATGTATGTAGGACAGCTTCTTTAATATTACTCAAATGAAAAATGTAATCATTTTTATGTGCTTGTCACAAACTTAAAGAACAAAAATTTCACAGTGTTCAATAACCTTCAAAGGGCATAA
The DNA here is from genome assembly GCA_003731715.1 of Anabarilius grahami. NCBI lineage: Eukaryota > Metazoa > Chordata > Actinopteri > Cypriniformes > Xenocyprididae > Anabarilius > Anabarilius grahami. Next base: position 13,907,925 of record RJVU01051648.1, read on the forward strand.
TTACCAATAAATATTATTGTTGTTATATAAAAAGAAATTTACAAACAAATTACAAACAATACAAAAAAAAATATAGAGATACAAATTAAATAAACTTGTTTTTCAGATACAGTAGGTTTATTTACCATGTATACATTTATTCAACATATTTTGTTGTTTTATTAACATTAATGACAAATATAGGCTACTTTCCCTTTAAGACCGAATCCATGGATACTGACACATATCCTGTTTTCACCCAAATGTTTACGTCCACTTAAGCCATAACCGACTGTATTTACAGTACGTGAGATACTCCATACGATGGACATTTTGACAACTATATGTGCATTTGACCATTCATGCACGAGGAGAACTGAGAGAACTGGGATCGCACACAAGAAAGAGAGAGAGCGTGTGCGAGAGAGAGAGCGCTTCTGGTCTGTGTCATTCAGCGCGATTCCGCCTATCCCGCCTTCACTAATCGATAACGAATTGTGATTGAAAGCATGTAGTTCGCAATGTGTGGGTTGTGTCATCATTAATTTTAAAGTATTTCCACACCTCTGAGGCTGACATTGTTTATGCTGTTGCCGCCGGTGTCTCTGTGCACTGAAAATTCTGTCAGTTACGTCACGTGAGGTATCGGTCTTTGGTATCGGGGGTATTTTTACGTGTACAAGTACAAGTACATGAGCTTGGTATCGGGCCCGATACCAGTATCCCTAGTTCCAAATGTTTTTTGCATCAATGTCTTTTCCACCACTGAACGCTAATAAATAAAAAATATTGCTGGAAATATTATGAAAATTATACTGTGGTGGATATTTTATTGCTAAATGACTTTAGGGCTTTCACTTATGATTATTTTGGTAATAGAGTAATCTGCAGATTATTTAGTGGATTATTCAAGTAATGTTTTTTTTTTTTTGTAGTAATAAAAATAGACCTAAGTGAACAATAGACTATAAAATGACTTAAAATACATATATAATAACAATGAGGCAATAATAATTGATTTAAATAAAGTATCAAATGCAAGTATTCATATGGAGCCATATAATATAATAGTAATGTAATATAAACATAATCAGTTTATGTACATTATTCATTCTAACAAATGCCTGCAGAGGGTGCCAGCAGCCTGGTGATTGTTTTTTAAATATATATTTTTATATTTGTGTATATATATATATATATATATATATAATGGTTTTAA
>RJVU01051648.1:13909137-13942408 GCA_003731715.1 Anabarilius grahami
TTGTGCAGGGACAGCGGTCTATTAATGCAGTTCATGGATTCCCGTCCGTGTTAATGAATGCCCACTTTGGATATTTTTCAAGTTAATCGACACGGCTAAATTGCAGTCAAAGTTTTTTTAAAATCGAGCACTCAAATTTAATCGAGGAATTGTGACAGTCCTAAATAACTTAATGAAAAAAATTCTCCTGTGAAATAAACTAGTGAGAGTGTGTCTTGAGAGTTTATTTTCTAAAAATTAAAAGGGCGAAAATTGGCCAAGGTTAAAGAAATATCCACATGAACATTGTTGTGGTTATTAAATCAGTTGCATTTCATTCTGTCCACACAGCTCTGAAGAAGGGCCGGTTCTGGATCACACCAGACCCCTATCATAATGATGACAACATCCAGATCGGCCGAGAGGTGAAGATATCCTGTCAGGTGGAGGCCACGCCGCCTGAGGAGCTGATGTTCAGTTGGCTTAAGAATGGACGTCCGCTGCGTAGCTCAGAGCGGATGGTCATTACCCAGACTGACCCAGACGTTGCCCCAGGAACCACAAACCTGGACATCATCGACCTCAAGTTTACTGACTTTGGCACTTACACCTGTGTGGCCTCACTAAAGAACGGAGGGATACCAGAGATCAGCATAGATGTCAACATCTCCTCCACCACTGGTGAGTTATTCTTATTCTTTACAAATAATAGAGGGTAGCTGTTTTTTTAGAGCCCCTAAAGGGACTTTTGCAAAAATAAAAAATATACAGACATTCGCATACACAGGAAACTTTTAAGTGCGCACAAGAAACATTTGCGTGCCACGAGAGACTTTTTACGTGCTCACGAGAAACTATTGCATGTGCACAAGAAACTTTTCATGTGCGCACAGGATTTTATGCGTGCTCATGCATTACACTTTCTGGTTAATGTATGCTGTAACTTATTCTGCAAACTGTTTTGCATTGCAGCAGTATAGTACATTTTAAAATCTTTTGTTCCTGGCTACATTTTATTTTATTCATTTATTTATTTTTTATTGTTGACTGTACTTGCCTGCCCCACATATCCAAATGCCCACCCCAAGATGGAATCCATAACACCGCTGACCTCATGCATTAATGTCTTTTTACTTCTTTCCAGTATTTATTTGTTTTTTTGAAGGTCATACATACACCTGAATCTGTTAAATATCACTGCCATGAGGATTCAAGGAGATTTACTGAGAACATCAGCCTTTGAGTTTCAGCAGATGAAACCGTACCATATTTTAACCAGCTTGGCACTTACAGCAACATGGATTTATTAATTATAAATATGAATTAATTAGAAATCACGCATGCATTACTGAGTACATGAGAAACAATTGCAAAAAGAAAGGTGGTTAATGGTAGGATGTCACCACTCTTCGCTACAACTTCAAAATTATTTATTATAAAAAAATTTTTTTATGGTGATTACATTTATTATTGTTTTACCGACTGTTTCGGCATATTACAGCTTTATAGCTTCAATAAAACAAAATAATCTCAGCCTCCCCCACTGATGATATTTTAATGATACAAATGTAGATCTAAAATATTTTTTCCTTCACAAAACATAGATAAGGCTGTTTTAGGCTTTTAATGTCACTAGTATGGGTAATGTGATTTATTTTCTGACACATTTCATTATGCAAAATATCCTGTTTGTTTGTTTGTTTGTTTGCCCTGGGTCTGGAAAAGAAGTCATGCTTAATCAACCTGCAGACACAAGATCTCTTTCCCACCAGGCCCCCTGCAATCGCAATCGGAAATACATTCAGCATTGTTCTCCTCTTTTTTCATGCTATACTCATTACCATCCCTTCATATAAATCAGTCTTTCCCACTCACCTTCTGGAGGAGAGAAGAGTAGATTTCTCTTTTATCTCCAAAGGAGGAAAAATTTCTTATTTTCTACTGTACAGTATTTATCTTTTATCTTTGTCTTTGTTGTCTTCTTTCATACCCCACATCTTGTACGTGCACGATAGCTTTCATTATGACAGTCTGTTTCTTGTACTGTATTAAATTAGGATTTTCTTTCTTTTTTTTTTTTTCTTTTTTTTTAAGTTAGTTCCTACTTTTTAAGAGAATCACAGAAGAACACAATCAAGTGTCCTCACTACCCAACAAGGCTTTTTTATTAATGTTTGGTGCTTGTGAAGTGGTCTTTGAAGACTTTCATGTCCAGGTACTTTGAGCATAGTAAAGTAAAGATTTACAGTATGTTTAATGGAAGGGGCCTATGCAGCACACGAGTGGCTCATTTCAGAGGAAGCTGTGTGTCTGTGGCACTGTAGACGTCTTCAGTTGTCCTGTTTCACAGAGCATGTCATGACGTCAACCTGACCCTGCTGTTTCTTAGGTCTAGACTCAATTAAAGAAGTTGGCAGAAAGTATTCTGGTCAAATTGTTCAGTCATTGGGGATTTGATGTGTAAAACTCAGATTCCCTTGCACCTAGACATCCTGAGTATACCTGGCAACATTTGAAGAAATGGTACAGGTTAAATGCAAGGTAGGGTCAGTCAACAGCATTTGTGGCATTTCTATGTCGATTACAACAGAAAATAAGGTTGTTTTAGTCACTTAGTTAAAAAGTAAAAATCTACTTACATTGTAAGTAAATGAGAACAGGCAATAAACATTAAAATACATAAATTCAATACAAAATACAAAAATATAGCATAGCCACAATATGTGCATATAATCCCCTGGTTTCACAGACAAGGCTTAAGCTAGTCCCAGACTAAAATGCAGGCTTGAGCTGTTTTATCTGAAAGTAACTTGCATTGGAACATCTTAAAATATGTCAGTGCCATTGTTTTGTCTCAAGATGCACAGCAGTAATGTTTTTTTTTTTTTCTAAGGCATGTTTATAAAAGCTACTTAAAGTACCACCTCGGTTGAGGTTCCAACCTTGCCATACCAATACTAAATGTGATATTTAAACACTGCAGATCACTGATTGGTCAGAAAATCATCACTACCATTGGATTTGAAACACAAGACACCAAACCCACTAGATTTAAATAGTCAATAACAGCCACTGCAGTATCATTTGTTCGCGCCACTTTTTTTTAAACAACTTCCTTTAAACGACCGCCGCACGCAACTTGAAAAAAGAAATGGCTGTATCGTAGTCAGTAGATGTGGTGCAGACTCGTTTGTAGCCAAGGAGCGGATCCACCCACTTTGAAGCGGTACTAAACTGCAGTGGAAAAGCAAACCAAAAGTAATGCGAGCCGAGTCGAGTCGTACCACCCAGTGGAAAAGCGAACTAAGGTCAAATCCTGGCTTAATGAGTGAAGCCAGGCCTATGTGTGTTAACATGAGACTAAAGTGAATAGTGTGTAGGGTGTAAAATTATATTCTGTCTTTTGTCACCGTGACAACGCATCAGCAACAAGGCCTGTAAACCCGGTAACCTTCGCACAGTGCCCTGCTAGGATACCAAGAAGGAAGGTGACAACATCCTTGTTTACATGGAGCTGAGACGTTAGTTTTCCAAACTGTTGTCTGGAATCAGCAGAAGAACATAAACTTGTCTCCTTCCTCTTGTCTGCATACGTTTATGATGTCTGTCGGCAAAAACCAGCCAGAAACGTCCTTACTTGACACCTGGTGGGTGACAAGATGTCTCTATTGGTGTTCTGGCAAAACCGATACAGATATTATATCTGTGACAATGTAACTAGATGTTTATTCACTTAGAGCAGTAGTCAAATTCAAAAAAATGGTGATTTAGGCAACATTAGTTATAAAAAAAAAAAAAGAGACAAACTAAAAAAAAAATACCACTGAAGACTGGAATAATGGCTGCTGAAAATTCAGCTTTGCCTTCACAGGAATGAATTACATTTTAAAATACACTGCTCAAAAAAATTAAAGGAACACTTTGAAAACATCAGATCTCAATGTGGAAAAATATCATACTGGATATCTCTACTGATATGGACTGGGTAATGTGTTAGGAAAGAAAGGATGCCACATTGTTTGATGGAAATGAAAATGATCAACCTACAGAGGACTGAATTCAAAGACACCCTGAAAATCAAAGTGAAAAAATGATGCAGCAGGCTAGTCCATTTTAGCAACTCAAAATGGTACTCAGTAGTTTGTATGGCCCCCACATGCTTGTATGCATGCCTGACAACATCGGGGCATGCTCCTAATGAGACGACAGATGATGTCCTGAGGTATTCCCTCCCAGATCTGAACCAGGGCATCACTGAGCTCCTCTAACAGTCTGAGGTGCAACCTGGCGTCGTCGGATGGACCGAAACATAGTGTTCCTTTGGATTTAGGTCAGGCGAGTGTGGGGGCCATTCAATGGTGTCAATTCCTTCATCCTCCAGGAACTGCCTGCATACTTTTGCCACATGAGGCCGGGCATTATCGTGCACCAGGAGGAACCCAGGACCCACTGCACCAGCGAAAGGTCTGACAATGGGTCCAAGGATTTCATCCCAATACCTAATGGCAGTCAGGGTGCCGTTGTCTACCCTGTAGAGGTTTGTGCGTCCCTCCATGAATATGCCTCTTCAGACCATGACTGACCCACCACCAAACTGGTCATGCTATTGAGACTGTGCTGGGAGACACAGCAAACCTTCTGGCAATTGCACGCATTGATGTGCCATCCTGGAGGAGTTAGACTGCCTGTGCAACCTCTGTAGGGTCCAGGTATCGCCTCATGCTACCAGTAGTGACACTGACCCTAGACAAATGCAAAAAGATGAGTAAGGAAAAAAATGTCAGTGGCCTCCACCTGTAAAACATTCCTGTTTTGGGGGTCATCTCATTGTTGCCCATCTAGTGTACCTGTTGTTAATTTCATTAACACCAAAGCAGCTGAAACTGATTAACAACCCCCTCTGCTACTTAACTGACCAGATCAATATCCTAGGAGTTTAACTGACTTCATGCTGTTCTCTGATTAAAAAATGTTCCTTTAATTTTTTTGAGCAGTGTATATTAAAATAGAATACAGTATTTTTGATTAATAAATGCAGCCTTTTTGAGTATAAAACACTTCCAAACTTATTGAAGACCTTGAAATTATACTTATTACACAATTTAGTAGTAGTGTAGAATAAAAATTTTTGTGGTGTAAATATATTTTTTCTGGTAATCATCATGCAATAAATGCTGTCGACTTGTACCCTGAACATTCCTCCAAGGCCTTGTGTTTTTTAACCTAACATGTTTTGTGCAGTAAAATGTGCATTTTCATAGCACATTGTAATATATACATTTTAATTGTCATGTGCTTTTTTTTTAGTTCCGCCCAACCTGACCGTCCCACGAGGAAAGTCACCTTTGGCCACACAGGAGGGTGACACAGTAGAGCTGCAGTGCCTGGTCTCCGGCAAACCCAAACCCATCATCCTTTGGTCCCGTGCTGATAAAGAAGTGCCCATGCCGGATGGCAACATGCAAACCGAAAGTTACGATGGAGTTCTGCGCATCGTCAACGTCTCCCGTGAGATGTCCGGAACGTACCGCTGCCAAACCAGCCAGTACAACGGCTTCAACGTCAAGCCCCGCGAGGCCATTGTGGAGCTCATAGTGCAGTGTAAGTAATGGATGTGTTTGTTGCTCATGCACTTTAGCTGGACCTAATTAACTTACATTTAGGCTAGAACATAAATTTTTGTCATGGCTGATTGGCAAACCATTAATTTTCTGGAGAAATAAATGAAAAAAGTATAGGGGCATCATTAATTGTAATTACGGACAACCTTGGTGAGCGATGAACATTGGCGTTCTATTCTCTGTGTCTCATTAAGACTCACAGATTCAATTAGCGCTGGTGCAGAGGTTAATACAATGTAATGCATTCCTTATTATTATAGCATAGCATGAATGAATTGCTGAATAGGACTTTGACTCGGTTTGACTTGGAGACAGGCACACGAGAGGGTCAGAAGTGTTGAGTGTTAACGATCATTTCATCTATGAGGAAGATGCAAAACATGTTCTGGCCTTGGCCACGTTTTCATATTCTCCCCTACAACTCGCGGTGTCATGGAGTATCTAATTACAGCCATAATGCAAGGAGGATGCATGGTGGATTACACATATACGCTTCACTTAAAGTATCTGAAGAGATTTTAATGAAGTATCTGGCATTTGTTGAGATGTCAGTAAGATCTATTATTTTCGACAATGCCCTTGTTAATAACTCGCACCCTAATTGACATGTGTTAGAAACAACAATCTCATATGAAGTTCTCACAAGGCAGATTGTATGTAGTCCTTTATCCAATTGATATTGTTCTCATTAAAGGGATTTCCTTGAGCTTTTGACATATAAGAAGTCATCATACTAAAAGAATATTCTGTAAGTTTCGGAACTGAAAACTTCCTTGTTAGTCCAATAAAAGCTTTTATTGACACCAGACCCAGCAAACGACAGGTTTTTCAAAGTGGGGATCTATGACGTCAAAGGGCAGCAAGCACCACCTCCACAGAAGAAGATCAACGCCTACTTCATCACTGCCTGTTTAGCCCCCCCCCACCGATTCACGCATGACATGCAATAGAATAGGTAGCCTAAGTAACATAGGCCTACGTGGTTCTAAACCGGATCGAGCTACCAAGCAATAAACATGCCTTTGAGGATTACAAAATATTGTGCAGTGCCTGGACTCGACAGTAATGCAACATGTAAGTAATTGTGTTAAATCTAATGCCTGATCTGAAATGTAATGATTCATGTACAGTCAGATGTTCTTTGTCTGTGTGTCAGTAAATCAAACCAGCGACTAAACGTCATCTTGCTTTGTTTCTCTTAGTAGGATGAAAATACTATTTAACGGTGATTAAATTATATAAAGAAAGCGATCAAAGAAAGCTCCCTTTGCAATCGTTGGAGCAGTGCTCGCTGAAGCTGTCAATCAAACAGTGCGAGTTTATCGTGACTGATATGCAAAACTCCCATTTTATTCAACAAATCTCTTAATTATATCGCGTTTGCACTGTTAGTGAAGATGAAAGCATTTGTTAGTGTACAGAAATTGAGTTGCAATGACGAAATCACTGCTTTCATGCGCTCAACATGTCTGTGATCGGCTACAATGTTCATCACTGCAACCTTTCATGCTGCGATCTAAATATAATGCCATAGATCTAAATGTAATGCAGCACTTTTCACGATTAGTTAACCTACAGAGCTGTAATAGTAAAAACGCGCTAAAAGAGAGAGTAATACTTCAATTCTATTTCAAATGGAAAGATGTTAACCAATCACAGCAGTGGGCGTTTACACTGAAGTCTTACAGAAGACACGCCCCTTAAAACAGAGCGTTCAAACCAGAGGGCTAAAATCAGGGTAGGAAAAATGTCTTTTATTCATAAATTATGACAATTTTGGATGTAAAAAGCATACTAACATTAGAAGTGCACCCCAGGAAACATTATAAAACAATAAAACAACACACTTCATGACCCCTTTAACTACCACTCTGCTTGACAGTTCTGCTTTGTGAAAGAATTTCAGGACTATGCATGCGTTTAAACATGTTTTATAGTGTTTTGAATTGAAAAACAATAAATGACCTCTATGTATGCCTCAAATAACAATCCATTGTGCTAGAAGATTTCATTTAAAGAATGCGCATGAAGGAACACAATGTAGCGTCGGCTGAAAAGCGCTTAGCACTTTAAGATATAATTGCTAAAACTGGATAGATCCACAAAAAATCATTCTGGCTTGAATTTTAAATAACACTTCACAATACTATCTTGTGTCAGCATTTTACTTCTTTAATGTCTTCAGACTCTTTTTTTGTCTAGAGGGCCAGATTGGTCTGAAATAGCCTTTGTGTGTATCCTGTTGTGCTCTGAGTCAGTGATTTTGTTTGTTAGTCACGATTCACTGCTTTTATTTTGTTTCTCTGTAATTGCCCGCTCTCCCCGAGCTTTGTCTTTTGTTACACCCTACTATGAATTCAGCATGTGTGATCATTATTTCCTATTTAGTTGAATCAAATAATCCTGACCTTTGCATATTGCACTGGCTTAGTGAACACTAATGAACACAAGAACTGGTAAGTGCTGTAGCGTAGACCATCTTGTGAAATTTGCTTAAACCCATCGTACTTTGCTCTAGGATTAATATTATTATTATTTTCTACATAAAATGAGAGCTTGTTTGAAATCCATTCATTTCCTTGGTGAGGGAAATACTTGTCACTTGTCACCTGCTTTTTGGGTCATGATATTATAATTCAAAGCTCTACTCTCCAGTGAAGATACCTGTTATAATCTTAGCTTTTGCTTGGTGGTTCAGTTTTTTGGTTTCTGTTTTAATGCAAACAGCAGAATTTTGTCCTTTAGAAATTTGCTTACAGTTCATCCAAACATGAAAATTCTATCATCATTTGAATTTCTTTCTTCTGTGAACACAAACAGAGATATTTTGAGGAATTTGCTAGTCACTTTTATTGAAAGCAATTACAATGAATGGGGATTTGAATTTTTAAGCTTCAAAAAAGAACACAAAAGCAAAAAATAACATACCCCCTACACTAAACCGTACTCTAAATCTAACCGATAGTGTTAACAAAAGCAAAAATTAAATAAAAATGCATTTGTTGAAACAACCATGCTATTTTATTGCGCTTCCACAAGTCTTTGAGCTTTTATTGTGTTTCACAGGACTCTGCATCACAAGTCCAATGCTGTACCAAGTGAGCTACCGAAGTTTACTACATCAGAAAATAAATACATATGGAGCTGGTTATGTAATGCAAATGTCAAACTGTATTAGTTTACAAATTATGCACAATGGCAGGGCTAGGCAACTCTGGCCCTTGCGATCCGCATTCCTGCAGAGTTTAGCTCAAACCCTGATTAAACTCACCTACCTTAGCTTTCTTGTAGGACCTAAAGACCTTGATTAGCTTATTCGGGTGTGTTTTATTAGGGTTGGAGCTCCTGCATTATGGTAAACGTGTTTTGAAGTCATAATATAGTATTTTGCAAGGAACTGTGTGGAAATTAGTCATTATTAAAGAGTTAGTTCACCCCAAAATGAAAAATCTGTCATTAATTACTCACCCTCATGTCGTTCCACACCTGTAAGACTTTCGTTCATCTTCAGAACACAAATGAAGATCTTTTTGATGACAGAATGCTCTCAGATTTCCTTCTATTGACTGCCTTTATACCACTTTGACGCTTCAAAAACTTCATGAAGAGATGGGAAAACGAATCCATATGAATCAAGCGGTTTAGCTCAATCGAACATGAATGACACACAAGATCAAACCTCTTCCGGAAGCTCAAATGTGCTGCATAACACACAAAAATTAACCTCATTGGTTACGCAGCACGTTTGAGCTTCCGGAAGAGGTTTGTGTGTCATTCAAGCTTGATTGATCGCTGATCAATGTTTACATACGAGTAAAAGCCTAAATTAAATCTTTTCATCATAACAAGCCATCGATTCTCTTCAGAAAATTTGGACTAAACCGCTCGATTCATATTCATTAGTTTTCCGATCTCTTTATTAATTTTTTTAAACATCAGAGTGGAAGTTACAAAGGCAGTCTATAGAAGGAAAATCACAACATTCTGTCATCAAAAAGATCTTCATTTGTCTTCCAAAGATGAATGAAAGTCTTACGGGTGTGTGGAACGACATGAGGGTGAGTAATTAATGACAGAATTTTCATTTTGGGGTGAACTAACTCTTTAATCAATAAGTTGTAATCATGGGAAAAAGAATGAAGGTTGTGTTTTATTGCCACTAGTGGTCATCTGGAAACTGCAGTGAATAGTAATTATAGAAATGTTTCAGACTTTTGCAAAAATGTACAGGTAGAGGCACATTTTTCCAATGAGCCTATGGGGTCATTTACACAGCAACATTTTCAACTAAAAATTTAAAACTTTTTATGAATTTTGGCCGTTCAATTGCACGTCAACAGCATTTTAAGGGCCTCCATGTAAACTACAAAAACCCTAATTTGTAAAAACAATGACGTCATGCAGCTGTATTACTTGTTCAGTCTATAGGCCCGTAGTGTTTCTTTACAAAGTGACATGCTAGCTGTTGGTCTGGCATGCATAATACAGCATTTTTAGTCATTTTTCATGATCCATGTGCACAGGGATCGTTTTGACAACGTTTGAGTCAGATCTTTTACTGAATCAGTTGATTCAGGTAACCAAACCAATCTGAATGATTTGTTTACAAATCTGACTGATCTAGTTCTCTGATTCAGCTCATTGATTCAATTATTTGATCATAGTGGTTTTTGTCAACAGCTTGCTGATGTCAACAGCTTTCTCACACAAAGCCATCGTATGATTCAGAAGTTTTGGAATTTAGTGCACAAGTTGTATGGTCCACTTTTATGGTGCATTTGCATCCTTTTTGAACCTTGAAAGCTCCCCATTTGTTGTAATTGTGTTGAAATATTTTTCCTTTGTGTACCGTAGAGGAAACTAAGTAAAATGAGTAGGGATGGAATGACATAAAAAGCGAGCAAGCGAACAGAATTTTCATTTTTAAGGATACTGTCCCTTTAAACATTCTTCAAATCTCCGTTTGAAGCAGCCATATATGTTACATGTCCCCATTAGCTGCACGTATTGCACGTGGAAGTATTCTGATGACAGATACAAGCTCTTTAACAAAGCCATCATTTCCTGCTCAGCAGAAGCCCAGCTAGCATAAGCATTAGCCGCTCAACGAGTGACTGTATTTGATGACTCATTCTCCACCACTCTAACTTATGTCATTTCTCCCTGTGTGATAAAGGCCGCTTCCTCCCCCTCCATCACAGTCAGAATGATTGCAGTTGAATAGTCAAGGGGGGGTCCAGAGGTAATCCTAATGCTGCAGTCATTACTTGCAGAAGTCCAAGGCACAAATGTATGCCAGTGGATAATGTCTGCTTATGTCTGTGACAGCTGAACGCATCTTGCAGCAAGCGCTAAAACTGCGGGGGTGGAGACAGACACACAGAGAGAGAGAGAGGAAAGGTGGGATAAAAGAAGCATGAAGACAGATGCTGAAAGAGTGAGGGAGGAAAGAGAGAGACAGAATGATGACAGGGTAAGAGAAAGTATGGAGATAGTGCAGAGAGAGCGAGTATGTTTGTGTGAGTAAGCGAGAAGGGGGTTGGTTGTCCATCAGAGAGATTGCCCTGGATTTCGCTCTGTCAAAGCGCTTCAAATCTGCATTACTCTGTTATATTGGTAATAAAATGAAACTCGGCCCTCACATCACAGAACAAATAGTGCAGAGGTTAATGCCTGAGGGCCATCTGCTAACTTACCCCTTGGATTGTCCTCTATTTTCCCTGGCATTTAATCAGTATAATATTATTTCTGGACAGAATTAAAAGCTAAACAGTAGAAGCTCATTTCTGGGCAGTATATACATCCATCTGGACTTTTACTTTGGTTTAAGATCTGACTTGTATAGACCTATTTAATTTGTCATCATGGAGGAGGAGACAAGAAAATACTTTGACAAATTATGTACATATGTTGTTGTTTTTTAAAGTGGGTACATGTACGCACATTATATATACATGTATTTATGTATATATAATGGATTATATATACATAAATTATTATTTACACATTTTTCACACTAATTCTCTCATTTATTTATTGATTTATTTATTTATGTTTATGTCACACAGATCTTATCTGTAGATGATAAATGTAATGCAAGTGCCATTTAGTTTTTCATTTATTATTATTTTATTTATTGATTTCAGATATATAGATATCAGGGACGATTTCTTTAAGACTGCAAGGGAAGCTCGGCTTCCCTTATAATGTCACAAAATTAATGGTCAAATATGTACTATTGTATTAACATTTTATTGACTAAAAATGCGTTAGAAAACGTTCATCTCAAAGACGAGTTCGTTCAGAATCAGTTACATATAGCAGGTCGGCTGACTCGATTTCCTTCTCATACATTCCCGCAGCGTCACAGTGCATTTCCCTATTGAAGCCCAGCGTCCATTGACTTCAATGGGGCTGCTTTGAACGGTTTTTTTCAGCGCTTCGAAACTAGACGGTCATTGGATAAACGCTGCGATTATGTCCCGCCCACGGACGCTCAGCGTCTCTGGGGGTGAATGGGGAGTGGGCTGGCCCGGACTCCGAGCTTCTGCGTGATGATTGGAGGGTCTGTCGAAAGACTGCATCTCCTTTTGACTGACAGCGATTCTGTTCTATAAGGAATCACTGAAGCTATTCGCGCTCAGTCCCATCGCGGATTTCTCAAGTTCAGTCGAAATAAAAACTGCTGCAACCTATTTCTTTGATATTTGCTTGGCGAAATTGCTTGATTTTCATCATACATTTCACACAATTATACACCACATTCCTTGTTTCAGTTTTACAGAGTTTAATATTTTTTCACTTGAAAAGACTCCTAGTTGGTACGACAGGGTCACAGACCATTTTCTTGAAAAGGAACGTAGGGCAGAATTTACTTTTAAATAAATAGACAATTTTATGATGTAGGCCGAAAATGACAGACCAGTAGCCGCCACTGATAGATATAGATTAGAGGTGTGCGATGTAACAATTTTTTATCGTGGACGATTAAAATGTCTCCACGATCTGCTTATAAAGAAATATCGTAGTATTGTGCTACAGTGCTTTCTATCAGTTGCAGTTCCAGCGCCTCCGTCTCAGCATACCGTTCAACGTGGCGTACATTCACATCACATTTTAATGCAGCGGTAGAGTAATATTCACGGGACACTTCAATCCACAAAAGTTCATTATTTCATGTGACATGCCTTGCCGGTTAAACTTTTCTTTCGCGCGCTGATGCGCTGTTCTGACATGCGTTTTTCAGAACGCGTTCACCCGAAGTGCACAGGCACTAAAAGCCTGTCAAACAGCGCCTGATTAGCTACTAAGTTATCTTTAGAGTCCGATTGCTCTAATACTGTCAAATACGCACAAAGTTTACATAAACACAGTTGGTTATGTCTAAAGTGAAAGTAAACAATTGAGAGAAAATCGGATGCGTGGCTGTATATTAGATATACGCGCAGGTCTTTAAAGTGACAGAGCAGCCTAATATTAACCATGCAGTCGCTTGTCTTTAAAGGGATAGTTCACCCAAAAATTAAAATTCTGACATTATTTACTCACTGTAATGTTGTTTCAAAACTGTATTAATTTCTTTCTTGTGCAGAACACAAAATAAAATATTTTGGAGATTGTGGGTTAACCAAACAGTTGCTGGTCTCTAGCAACTGTCTGGTTACATTCTTCAAAATAACTTTATTTTCAACAGAAGAAAGAAACTCATTAGAGTTTAAAAGAACTTGACAGAGTATATTATGGCAGATTTTGAGGGGTAATTATCCCTAATTATCCCTAAAGAGAAAATCACCCACTGCTCTTGACTGAGAACTTTAATACATTAGCTTTATTAAGAATCAATGTATAATTTATACAGTGAAGTCTAGTGTTATATTTTTATATTTGTTCATTTAATTTTTTACTTGAATGCTATTGTTAAATATACCTACTGTAGCTGAAAAAATTTCATTTGTATAATGTGTAGCCTATGTTTTTCTTCCTTTTTAATAACAAAGATAAAATTAATAACAAATAACAGATAAAAAATAATGACAAAGATTTTTGTCTTCGCCACTTTGGCCTAAATGTCTGCCATTTTTAATTTTATTTTATATTTTGTTATTTTGTAAGGCTTTGTTTTTAAAATAGGGAAATTAGTTTGGCTGTAATGCTCAGTCACTTGAAAAATAGTAAAAACAACATGAAGAATCGTGATAAAAATCGTGAATCGTGATTTTCCTGAAAAAAATCGTGATATGATATTTTTGCCATATCGCCCACCCCTAATATAGATAGGCATAAAAATACATGATTGAATATAATATATAGTGATAACGCAGCACTTCCCCAATAACACAAGTGACATGTCCGCCATCTAGCCCAAAACTAGTACCCAGGCCATCACACCATCCTTATTGCTTAGATAAAAACAAGACTGTGAAGGACAGTGAAGGATGTACAGTTGTTCAATAGGTTGTCCTGTGTAAATGTCTGTTTTTTTTGTTTTTGTTTTTATGATCTCAGCTATCTTTACCTCTGCTGTCATCATGGGTTCCAGTGAGTCAATCATGCCCCTTTTACATGGATTTAGACATTTACCTATTAAAATGGGACTATTCACTGTGAAATGAAGTGCTTTTAAATAGCTTAACAGATCTATATGTTATGTGACTGCTGTATGAATGTGTCTCCATGATTACATTTCTTCATTTTAGTGACAGCCATTCAACCACTCATAAAGCTGCAAAATAACTTTGCATTATCTTTTCATCATGAAGGATGAGTTTGATCCCTATAGAAATCTCTGCTTGTGGATCTAATGATAACCAAGACGACCCCAGCATCATGCTTTCCGCACACATAGCTCTCAGCCTTCTTTTAGCAGTTTAATTGCTCCTCAGAAACCACAACTCGCGACTCGCTCCAGCGCACGGGCTGACTGCCACTGACCTTGAACTTTTGCTCTGATGAAACGCTAGGTTGAAAATGAACCGCCTAAGGACATCTGAAGAGCAACAGACCATAATTTGAAATGCATCTGAGTCTAGGTTTGCAGATGAAATGTTCTCTACTTATCTGAGCTATTGTTGCATGGCATTCGAAACTGACATACAGTCACAGTGTGATATATGAAGTTGGAATTATTAGAAATTAAAAAAATTTTATAAAACATTTTTTATTTCTGATCACATTGAAAAATAGTCGCAATTGCGAGATAAATAGTCATGGTGTGAGATATAAAGATATAAAGAAACATTGGGAGATATAAAGTTGCAATTATTGTAATTTATAATGATATTAGCAATAAGTTAATCTTGAATCAGCACATTTCTGTTTATTTGAGCTGCCAAATTATTATTTTTTTTTTTTTTGGCCCAATGACCTGTAAATGAATCATGAATCAAAATACACTCACCTTCTTAAATCATAACCAAATAAATTGCACCCACACTAACTGGCCTGTAATGTCTCAATCCTGCCCTCTTTCCCCAATAATTCCCTTCCCTCTTCTTTACTGTCTCTCTCAATTTAAAAAAAAAATGGTAGAAAATGACCACATTTCCAGTGCCACTATGGAAACTTTCTCTGTCCACTGTCATTGTGTCAAGGTATGCTGTAATACGGCTGCCCCTTTGTACAATCTCTGTGTGTCTGATGCAATTACGCGCAATTCAATGTTCGGTCCAGAAATAACTGCATTTTTTTATAATGGACACAAAAAAAACCTGGAAGCAGAGGTGTGACGTTTCAAAAAGTGAGGCAAATATCTAGTGTCCAGACCAAATGCCAGTATAAGTGGAGTATTTTTAATGCACTTGAACCCAATTATCTCTTGTCACTTGTCAAGTGTCGACACAGACGCCCCACCTACCACACAACATCGCCAAAGTTCCCCAGTCAAGGGATTAATTGAATTCATTTTCAGAGCATGTACCGGCAAAAAACTACCCATCCATAATTAAGCACATGCTGATTCATGCAAGACGGACAATGATTGCCACAAAACCAATGACTGTGACCAGAATCGGAACCCCATCACATACAATTTTTGCTGGAGGCGAACAGCTACAGACTGTAAAGGTCAATTGGCACTCTTGTCGTTGCTCACATGCGTTTGATGGGAGCCTAGACAAAAAAAAAAAAAAAGGAGAGAAATGATAACAGAAAGGGAGGGAGAAATAGGGAGGGTGTCAATTGAGCTCATATTGTCATTTTCTCAGGAGTGTTTTTCACCGACAGCTGAGCCTCTCTCATTAGAGCGTGACATTTTTTTAACACTACAAGTTTTCTCGGTCTTATAAAATGCCTGGTTTGCAGTTGCTGGAGCTGCTATTTGTAAAATGAGGGGGGGAAATGTTTTTTGTTGTTGTTGTTTTTGTTTTTTTTATTAGAGAGGAGGTGGTGTGACTGTTAATTCTGCCTCGAGATTAGATTTTGTTGATGTATTCACATATCGTCATGTAAGTTAAGCAGGCATGATGAATATGTCTGTCGTGCACCTTGGACTCCTAACACCTTGGACTGAAGTAAGTTTTAATTGCATCTAAATGTGGCAAGGCTGACTGATTATTAATGATCTAATATATTTTAATGAAGGGATAATTGCAGTTAAACCCTGACAGTAACAACCCACCTTATCCTCTTTTCATTCTCAAAGCGGCAGGGTAGAAAAAAAGTTCTCGAGAGGATTCTTCTTCACTGCAGCTTTTTCTCTTAGAATCTGAATTAACTTCATTCAAAACAGTGGGGTGCACGGGGATTACGTTGTATTGCCCTTTCGGTCGTATTGCAGTGCCCGATTTGAACCGTGGGTTTGACCGCAACCCCGCCCCTCCCCCCCGGCATTTGATCTAACCCCAAATGAGCATCGATAAAATTATTTACTATTGCAACAAGGTTTGTTGATAAGGGAAGAAGGAGGCGTGAACTGCTGAATGTTAAACATAACTTTAGTGATAAAATAAACAGTAAGAACAATGCGAAAATAAAGTGGCAGGCCCTCACGGACGACTGCCGCATGAACTAAAATAAATAACCAACATAAGATCCAGGCCTGGTTCTTCACTATCGTCATTCCTCCTTTTATCCTACCTGAGCTCCTCCAAGGGATTCGTTCCCATAGCTATATTTTGAGACAAAGGTCTTACTTTCTTTTTTTTCAGTTTTGTTCAAGGTGATTAAAGTAACAGTTTTATGGTATTTGGTGTAAAAGTATGGTATTTGTGGGTTAAATAAAAGAAAAATGCTTCTGCTGTTGGGGCACACAATGCACAATAATTAACATTATAATAAATAGTTGACTTGTCCATTTGTTAACATGCCATTGTTAGATTCAGATGGTAAATATCATATATAAGTTGGGTGTCCTCCTTAGAGATAATCACCATATTTATAATGAAACCATCATATTTAAAAATATATTAATCATATCATATAATAAAATATCATATTTATTGTTAAACTATATTAGATTATTATAGGATTTCTGACAATGCTTTCAGAATCTTTACTTTTTAAAATAATTTTGTTCCTGTAAATTTTAAAATAATGCAAATTTTGCTTAAGGGATTGGTTTGAACAAGTATTTACTTAGATATTATTCAAAACATAATACTTTAGCTGGAGTATTTGTGCCTTTTTCCCCATGCTGGTGAGCCTTTTACCCCATGTGTGGGGTAAAAGCCCACCTTACCACCTCATACATTTGTAAGATTTTTAAACAAAATAAACCCCTTTTATGATTTATTTTCACACAAAATCTGTAGTTCCAATTAAAAACTTATATATATTTTCCTGCAATCATACACAATGGGAGTAGTGAAAAGCACATTTTCTTAAGATGTGTCTTTTGCCCTGTTGTACCCTATACTTTACAGTATATAGCTCCAATGTAGCGAGCTACTTTTTCCATTTACTTGTAGTGTAATATGCAATGCTACATTTTAAGTAGCTTGCCCAACACTACATGTTTATTTATTAAACATTTTGGCTAATTTGATAAAATTTTCTGCTACAAATAGGAGTAGTACTCTCAACATTTTACCATGTTTAAATCCATTTAGATGAGTTTTCCTAAAATAAGAAAATGCAGAAAATGCAATAAAAGCCCACAGATTCCATCTGGGCCCCGTGATAAGTAATTGCAACTTGGATGAGTCTTAGTAGAACTGATGTATGCTTTAAGAAGCTGCTACAAGAGAGATGTTTTTTTTTGTTTTTTTGGACAACATATACTTATTCAAAGTGACAAAACACTGGGACGGCTCATATGCAAATAGAGATTCTGATGTGGAATACAAGAGCAGTGTGGATCCTCGTTTTGAGGGGATAAAATTGGCATCCTGATTAGTGGTGTGGAACTGGGATAAGCGCTGGAGAATAGAGGAATATTCCTCTCCTCGGATGACACAGTGCCAGTGTTCCATGCTCAATGTTCGCTTAGCATGGCATTCAAAACTGGCTGCCAGCCTAATTAGCAGAGAACTAATTTATTCCCAATAGTATTAATTTATGAAAAAGAGGGTATGCTCATGCAAAAGTCCTGAGTGCAATTCAAAGTACTATCACCATTCATGCATCAAACCCAGCTTTTAGTCCCCTAAGAAATTCACCAAAATAGGACAAAAAACTACATTTTTGCTTTAGTTAATATTGGACACAAATTTATAAAGAGGGTTCCCTGGGGACTTGTTAATTAATAGGTTTTAATACTCTCATCTATACACAAGCCTGTTGTCAGGTTATGTCATGTAATTGCATGTTGCACAACAATTTCCCACACAGGTCAGAAACAATTTTTTTGTGTCATTGCGTCTTCACTGTAAAAAGTGTTGTCATCTGAGAACAATAAATCCTTTAATAATAATGCTGAAGTCAACACAACTGATACAAAAGTCTTAACATGAAGTCTATAAGGCTGTTGTGCTAGACAATAATTCTAACTACAGTGTACTTTGTTTGAATTGATTTTGTAATTGGTCTTAAGTTTAGAGAAAGGCTTGAGAAATTACCTCATATGATTGTATCATTTTGTCATTGATTCATGTGTTCTATTCCCATTTAAATAAGATAAACGAAGCAACATCACAGAAATTAAGCAATCCATTCTTAAAATCACGTTTGTTTGAACATGAAATCAAAATTGGCCCTATTTACTTTCGTAATGCACATTCCTTGTCTTATTATAAATGATTCATCAGTGGATGATATTCTGAAGAAAAATATTTTGATTAATCTTTAATCAAACTTGAAAGACTTACTCTTCCTATGAAACGACTTTCCCTTTCTGCTGATGTAACTTGGGCCACACAGACTACTGCATAATGTTAACCAATAGCCAAACAGGGACTTTTTTAGTTTTTTTTGTTTGTTTGTTTGTTTGATTTTTATTAAAACACTGCTGTTATAATTATAACAATTATAATAATATTAATAATTATTAAATATTTGCGCTCCGTTCTGTTATAGCACCCACTTTTTTTTTTTTTTTTGAAGTGACATGTGGCCAAGTATGGTGACCCATACTCGGAATTTGTGCTCTGCATTTAACCCATCCAAGTGCACACACACAGCAGTGAACACACACACCGTGAACACACACCCGGAGCAGTGGGCAGCCATTGCTGCGGCGCCCGGGGAGCAGTTGGGGGTACGGTGCCTTGCTCAAGGGTCTCACCTCAGTCGTGGTATTGAAGGTGGGGAGAGCGCTGGACATTCACTCCCCTCACCGACAATCCCTGCCGGACCTGAGACTCGAATCCATGACCTTTGCGTTACAAGTCCGACTCTCTATCCATTAGGCCACGACTGCCACTTTTCATAATCTAATCAATTTATAATGGATAAACTTTATGAATAAAAATAAAATGAAAATTCATTTAAAATCCTGTTTTACTCATAAACGTACCAGATTTGATGTAATGGTTTGCAAACTCAGTTCATGTAGACTTCAGACATGTTGTAGCTGAACAGTATATTGCTGAGAAACACATAAAGCCTTTACACAATTACAGCTTGTTACCATGCAGTGATTCAATATGATACACTGCTGTTATTAAAATGTGTACACATTTTGTGTGCTACCATATTGTGCAATGTACAGTACATTTATTTGCAATTTGGGACTGTTCTTCACCCCCTGTTGCAATGTTTCAGCAAGTCGTTTATCTGTTTTTTTCTTTCCACTTGCATACACAATTGATTCCATTTCAGCAAACGTCTTTTCCTGTTCTCTCCATAGTGCTGAAAATCAATTTGCAAATACACACTGTTGCTCGCCGTCACCTGTCTGACAGTGCGAGTGTGGGATAACCCCCATGACTAGTCTATCAAACCCTCATCCATTGGCAACATGTCAGCAGGAATTGGTTCAGTTTGGGAAACTCAGCCGTGAAATTCAGAATGACAAAATGCGGTAGGCTCGGGCTCGCATCATTGCCTGAATAAAGTCGTTGTGGATACTGAACTGTTGACCTCAGCTGTAAGAGATATTGTATTGCACAGAATGTAATCCACTCACAGCGTGGGGCCTCCCCATGTTTGTCATTTGGAATGGGAAAAAACAAAGTGAACAAACCACTATTTTAAAAAAGCTTTTCTCTAAATGGCATGATTGCTAAAGCCTGTTCTTGTTATTTCATAAAACATGCTTCAGTCATCCACTCTCTTTCTTTCTCTCATTCCCGAAAAAATGACAAGTTTATTTCAACTGAGTAAGCATGGACCTTTTAAGTTATTTACTTTCAGTTTTATTTATTTTTTGACTGTGACCCCCCCCCAAAAAAAATTTGGCTTTTTATTATTTATTTATTTAATACAATTTTTGTCATTACAAATTCAATTATTGGCTTGAATAAAAAGATTACCTGACATTAACATAAATTTGAAAAATTCTTACTATTCGTTATGCATCCCTTTTGCTTTTGAAGCATTTACAGTATGCTTTAAAGCACAAGCTAAACAAGATGATCATGTGCACCAGAATTATTACAAAATTATCCAAAGAGCAACTTGTGCTTCAGTGGAGGCAAGAACATCTGACCATTTGTACAAAGAGTCACATGTACAGTGTCACAAATGTTCTTACTTAATTAGTGACCTAGAGAGTACAGAACCTGAAATATCTCTTATATGTTTTATGTCACGCTTCTTTAAAAAAAAAAATCCTAAGACATTGCTTATTTCAAGGCTTAAATTAGTTACCTTTCAAAGTGGAACTCAACACTGCGTCTTGTACCGACACTATGGTCAGCATGACTGGTGTCTGAAGCACGTTTAAACACACTCCTACTTCATTGTCTGGCGATAGCCCGTGACGTCATAATGGTCCCTGATGTTCAGACCCTACATTATCATCATGGCTTCCTCCTGTGGAGAGCAACCATGCCAAATTGACCCAGGATTAGAGCAGGTTTTTGGAATATAGACAGGAGTCTGAAACTGATATTTCTGACATTTATTGCATATGTGTGCTGAGCAGTGCTAATTGTAATTTATGCGTGTCAGCGCATTTTCGTCAAAAATACTTGTTTAGATAAGTGGATGGGCACATGTCTGAGGATATCCTGCCCCCTTCACATGCCCTCCAAAGTGAGAGTGGCATGGGTCAGTGGCTATGGTCTGAGGTTTATTGTGTCTGACATCTCTCTTGCTCCTCCCCGATACCCTGAAATATCTTGTTTCCCAGGGTTGAGCTGTGTTTCCTCTATGTTAGGGTTTAAAGTAAAATTGTATTCTCCCCTGAGTATGATTGCTTAGCAGGTACCTCCTTAGGGTTGATGCAGGGTGAATGGAGTATGTAGAGTAATTTCTTCCCCCTACTTCCAAATCCTTACCTCCCTAACCTCTTGAAATAGGGATATACAGTTGTAAGAAAAAGTATATGAACCACTTGCAGAATCTGTGAAAATGTGAAAAATTGTAACAAAATAAGAGAGATCATACAAAATGCATGTTATTTTTTTATTTAGTACTGTCCTGAGTAAGATATTTTACATAAAAGATGTTTACATTTAGTCCACAAGAAGAAAAAAAAAGCTGAATTTATTCAAATGGCCCCATTCAAAAGTATGTGAACCATTGGTTCTTAATACTGTGTTTGGTTATCTGGATGATCTATGACTGTTTTTTTGTTTTGTGATGGTTGTTCATGAGTCCCTTGTTTGTTCTGAGCAGTTAAACTGAGCTCTGTTCTTTAGAAAAATCCTCCAGGTCCTGCAGATTCTTCAGTTTTCAAGCATTTTTTGCATATTTGAACCCTTTCCAGCAGTGACTGTATGATTTTCAGATCCATTTTATCACACTGAGGACAATTGAGGGACTCAAACTCAACTATTAAAAAAAGGTTCAAACATTCACTGATGCTCCAGAAGGAAACATGATGCATTAAGAGTTGGGGGGTGAAAACTTTTGAACAGGATGAAGATGTCAAATTTTTTCTTATTTTATTGAAATATCATTGCTTTTCATTAGTACTGCCCTTCGGAAGTAACAGAAGATACTTGCATGTTTCCCGGAAGAAAAAATAAGTACAATTTACCTTGATATTCAAATTCAAAAGTTTTCACCCCCCAACTCTTAATGCACCATGTTTCCTTCTGGAGCATCAGTGAATGTTTGAACCTTTTTGAAAAGTTGAGTTTGAGTCCCTCAATTGTCCTCAGTGTGATAAAATGGATCTGAAAATCATACAGTCACTGCTGGAAAGGGTTCAAATATGCAAAAAATGCTTAAAAACTGAAGAATCTGCAGGACCTGGAGGATTTTTCTGAAGAACAGAGCTCAGTTTAACTGCTCAGAACAAACAAGGGACTCATGAACAACCATCACAAAACAAAAAACAGTCGTGGATCATCCAGATAACCACACACAGTATTAAGAACCAATGGTTCACATACTTTTGAATAGGGCCATTTGAATAAATTCAACTTTTTTTTTTTTCTTGTGGACTATATCTAAACATCTTTTATGTAAAATATCTTACTCAGGACAGTACTAAACAAAAAATAACATGCATTTTGTATAATCTCTCTTATTTTGTTAAAATTTTTCACATTTTCACAGATTCTGCAAGTGGTTCACATACTTTTTCTTACAACTGTATTGCTCCCCTTTGGCTGAATCCCAAATGGCACCTGAAAACCCTCATAGTCTTCCTCTGAGTCCGCACTTTCGTGACGTAATGCCGCTTTGACTGCTGGCTAAAGTCCTCTGCGTAGCTGGCGGACTTGCGGGCTCAGCTGACGTGTGCATCGAGGGTGCATTGCGGCCGCAAAGGATAACCTAAAATGATGAATGGGACACCCTACAGTCTTGTGGACTTAACGTACACACGTACGCGGCAGCCATTGTAAGTCCAAAAGATCAAAGCGGGTCATGGAGAAGTGCCTTTATTTCAGTCATGGTTGAGCTGCTTTCCCCCAGTGTTCTGGGTTTTTTAAATAGGGCATCGCTCCCCTACTGCAAATAAGTAGAGAAAGTTCACATGCGGGGCATCCCTCCTTGTTATTTGCCACTCTATAATTGTTCGGTAGGATCTTGCTCTTGCTCCCCTTTTAAAAGGAGGGTTCCAGACACCTCCCCCAGATTTCTGGGGTCTTGAAGTAAGACTAAGTTCCTCTGGGGCTCCCTTGGGGTTGAGCCTCTCTTGTGTTGAGGCTCCCCCTTAAAGAGGCAGCAACATCAGAGATGGTAACCGCTGAGTGTTTTCTTATTATATTGCAGTCTCCTTGGAGAGGCAGCAACATCAAATATGTTAGCCACTGGGAATGTTTGACAACACAGCAGGCTCCCTTTGGCAAGCTGCCCTTTCAAACATTAGGGCTAGTGAGGCTTTCCCTCCCCAACCATTTTGGGTATTAAAGCAGGGTTCCTTGCCCCTTTTTTAAAGCCCTGGTTATCTTTGTTAGTCTGCACTTATTCTTTGAATAAAGTGCGAATCTACCTGGATTCTGGGAAGAATGATAGGCAGGGTGTGAGTGCTCCCCTTATTTGCTTGGGGTATCTGAACAGAGCTGAAGCTCTGCATTACAAGAATCTGTGCAATTAAGTGTTTGCCATTCTTGTATTACAACCTTTTCTGTAAAGAATTTAGGCTGAATTTCCCCAGTGTAGTGGTATGCCAAGGTCAATAGTTTAAAATGGGTATTTGTAACCATGGTTCCCTGAGAAGACTGCGTCTCATTGCCATGCCATTGGGTCTGCCCGCACTTCTCTGTCAGACAGAGAAGTTGATGACGTGCTACGGGCTCCCTCTTATTCTTCCAGGCACTCCGCTTATGACGTCATGGGCTGTTGCCAGCCAATGAAATTGTAGTGTGTTTACACATGCTTCAGACACCAGTCACACTGATGGCGTTCCCCATAGCATCAACCTAAGATGCAGTGTCTCTGTCCCCATTTTTTAGGAAATCATAATCACAGTTGCGACTGTTTTTGTTGTTGTTTTTTCATGATTATTTTTTTTTACTTTTGCACCCCACTATAAATTTATGATATAGAACAGTATGATGTATGTAAACATAGTGTATAACATATAGTTATATATGTTTTATATATATATATAGAGAGAGAGAGAGAAAGAGAGAGAGAGAACATATAGTTATATGTGTTATATATATATAGAGAGAGACTTTTTTTGACTTTTTCAAAATAACTTTTATTACAATAAAATGAACAACCATAAACTATTTCGTCACAATAAATCCATTCTCAAATATTTACAAACTTAAAGCAAAACACAACTCTCCATTCACAACAGAGCATAAGGCTTCTCTATAACACCATATAGATTCAAACTTCATTAAATTATTCATCACTTTATAAAATCGAAAATCGACAACAATTCTGGATTTCACCATTACTTTAAACACTCTTAACACATCACTATCATTTCTCTGTTCTATATGATTTCTCCTGCTAGTGTATATAGCCATTTTTGCTTTTCCAAGTACAAAATTTAACAACTGACATTCACCACGTCTATTTCTCACATATTTAAAACCAAAAATTAAAATTTGTACAGAAAAAACTTCATTAAAACAGTTGAAAAGTTTTTTTAACATTTCAAACAAAGGTTTCAACCTAAAACAATATATAAAACAATGAAACACAGTCTCTTTTTCAGAGCAAAAAGGGCAATCTTGACTTAAATCAGGATTTAAAATAGAAACAAAGGCATTAACTGCGATTATTCCACGTAAAACCCTCCAATGAATGTCAGCTGTTTTTTTTGTTAATGGTGGCTTATATAACGCTCTCCACTCTGGTCTAACATTTTCATTCAATCCCAAAACATTACGCCAAGGTGTATCAACTTTTTGATTTAAACCTTTTTTGTTAAAAATTTTTACACATGCCTTATACAATTGTTTTCCATTAACATCATTAAAATCCAAACATGTACTCTTTAGTTCCAGAAAAATTCCAGAATACTCATTTAAATTGGGGGATAAAAACAATTTAAGAAAAGGATCCATATCATTCGGAGAAGTAAGTCCTTCACAATAATCTTTGAGCATATTATCTTCCTCTGATGTGAGAACAGATCTCATCTTCTGCAATATTTGAGTCATAGTCCGAGCTGATTTAATCTTCACACAAGCAGTCACTTCCTCAACATTAACTAGTCCATCCCCTGCCAAAGATACAAGTTTTTTAAACACTGTGATTCCAGCTCGAATAAAAAGTTCAGTAAATGTGCTGCTTGGGCTTATTACATCCAGTCTTGCACCATTTATCAGTGGCTCCTCCAACAACCAAAATAAAGAGTTTGTAGTTTCAGACTTCACATTAAAACAACTCCAAACCTTAAAAAGATTTTGATAGAAAACAGGTAAACATGAACTGTCAATCTTGTTAGGGTCCATCAAAAACAAGGATTTATCCAAGTTCATCCCTTGAACAGATTTCAGTATAACACTGGTTACTGTTCTCCAATTCACATTTTCTGAATCCTTGAGAAATCTCTGCAAAAACTGTAATCGAAAAACAGCAGTCCTGCTTTGCAGATGTACCAGTCCTTGTCCACCTTCCTCTTTTGGTAAATACAATATATTATGTATTACCCAATGAAATTTTTCCCAAAAGAATTCAATCAAAATTGATTGTATCTTTGCCAATAAATAGGTTGGTGGATCAACACAAGCCAACCGATGCCACAAAAAGGACGCAACCAAATTATTTATTATAATTGTTCTTCCTCTATAAGACAGCGCTGATTTAAGCCACTTCCACCTTTCCAATCGACCCTTTATCTTTTCGATTACTCCTTCCCAATTCTTCTGCACTGTAGCTTCATCACCCAAATACACACCCAGATATTTAAACCCATTCCTTTTCCAAATTAAACCACCTGGCAGATCTGGTATTTTCTCTTTCCACTTTCCAAGCAACACTGCATCACTTTTCTTCCAATTAATTTTTGCAGAAGAAATAGATTCAAATTCACTGGATACTCTTATTACACTTGTTATATCTTTATGGCCTTCAATCATTACAACAATGTCATCAGCATAAGCAGATAACTTTATTGCATTATCACATTTTGGAATTTTTAACCCAACCAGCTCTTTTCTTAATTTATGTAAAAAAGGTTCTATTGCTAATGTATACAGCAATCCAGACAAAGAGCAACCTTGTCTGATTCCACGATTAACCTTAAAAGGAGCGCATAAGCCACCATTAAACTTCAAAACACCCTCAATGTCATTATACAAAGTTTTAATTTGACCAATAAAAGCTGAACTAAAACCAAAAGCTTTCAAAACTTTCCATAAATAATTATGTTCAACACGATCAAAGGCTTTCTCTTGATCAATGGAAATCAAGCCTGCATTCAAACCAAATATCTTAACTACTTCAAAAATATCTCTAATTAATGAAATGTTTACAAATATTGATCTGCCAGGTATACAATAAGACTGGTCTGGATGTATAACATCTTCCAAAACCTTTCCAAGTCTTGTTGCTAACACTTTAGAAAGTATTTTATAATCGCAACATAACAAAGATACAGGTCGCCAACTTGTTATATTAGTTAAATCACCTTTTTTAGGCAAAAGAGTGAGAACTGCTCTTCGGCAACTTAAAGGTAGACTTCCTTGAATTATACTGTTATTTAGAACTTCCAATAAATCTTCTCCTATTATATTCCAATAAGACTGATAAAACTCAACTGGAATTCCATCAATTCCAGGAACCCTACCACATTCCATGTTTTGAAGATTATTATACAGCTCTTCCAATTTTATGGGCTTATTAAGCTCTTCATTAGATTTTTCAGAAATCTGAGGCAAATCGCTAAAAAAACATTGTTCAACAAATTCATCTTCTCTAGACTCTTTTTTATATAATTTTTCATAAAAACTGACTGCTCTCTTACGTATTTCAATTGGATCTGAAAGTAAAACCCCACTTTCAGATTGTAAAACATTAATAAAACGTCTCTGCCCATTTTTCTTTTCTAACCCAAAGAAAAATTTGGATGGAACGTCCATCTCATTAAATCTTTGAAAGCGTGATCTTATTAATGCTCCTTGTGCTTTTAAACCCAGCAGATCAGATAAAGCAGTTTTTTTCTTTTTTAAATCAACATTAAGGTCTTGATTTCCAGTTTGTTTTAACTGTTGAAGTTTCATAATTTCATCTTCTAAAATCTGAACAGATCTAGCCAATTCTTTTGTGACATTCAGGGTGTATTGTTGACAGAGTTGTTTTATTTGAGTTTTTCCAAAATCCCACCAACTCTTTAATGACTGAAAATTATTCTTTTCCTTTTTAAAATTAATCCAGAAACAATTCAAAATTTCTTTAAACTGAGTATCATTTAACAGAGTTGTGTTAAAATGCCAATAGGCACTATTAGGTTTAACAGAATTCATAGAAATTACATATCCTATTAAACTATGATCTGAAAAACCAACCGGCGAAATAAAACATCTTTTGAAAATACTAAGATGATGTTTAAAAACATAAAGCTTGTCTAATCTTGCTAATGATAATGAATTATCACGCGCATGCACCCATGTATACTGTCTAATATCTTTGTTAAAAATTCTCCACACATCACTCAAATCATGCGTTTCAATCATTTGAATAAGCCTTCTGCGTGATGGCATATGTGGCTCAATATGATTCCGGTCTAGACTGCTTACTGCACAATTAAAATCACCTCCCAAAAACAAGTATTCTTCACCTTTATGCTCTTCCAGAATTTTACAAAGAGTATCTAAAAAACACATTCTTTGTATTGGATGTGTGGGAGCATAAATACATATAAAAACAAATACATACTTTTCAAAGTTTGCAATCACTTTTAAAATTCTTCCTTTTATAATTTCTTCCATTTTAACTGAATTGGGAACAAACTTTTTATCAAACAAAATACAAACTCCTCCACTAAGAGAAGTGTTATGGCTTAAAAAGGATAAACCATTCCATTCTTTTAACCACTCAACAGCATTCTTATCGTCACTATGGGTTTCTTGCAGAAATACAACATCCAATTTTTTTTGTCTCACTAACTCATATATTTCCAACCTTTTCCTCACATCTCTGGCTCCATTCACATTTAAAGAAGCAATGTGGATTTCACCCATAGTAAAGGATAAAATTAACCATAAAAAACTGAATAAGAGACAAGCTCTCGTCATTGAATTAATCTTCATTTTCACTATTATTCAGTTGACTTTGAACTTTGGTAACAATTTTTTTAAGACGATACACTTCTTTGTCTAAAAAGCGTCCTTCAGTCATTGAACTTTTAGTAACTTCAACAAATCTTTTAAGATTTGGAAAATAATCAACAATTTGTACACCTCTTAGATTTTTTGTCACTTTCAGAAATGTTTTAATTGTTTCAAAGCTACAGTTATGACATGGCCAGTCAGTCTGAGAACAGAATGAAGCACTCGAATCAGAAGAATCACTCTCACTTTCAGCACCTTGATCATTTTCACTGGCCTGTTCTTCTGTTTTCCTTGCTTGTTTATTTGCAGTGCATGCCTTTTTCTTCTTCCTTTTCAGAGGGGTTTTAAAAATATTTTGATCTACTTCCATCAACAAACCACCATCCTCAGTGTTTGTATTTTCCGAAAGAGAATCAACATCAAGAGTTTGACTCACTGAAACTGACTCCAACTTTTCACTATTCTCATTCACAGACTCATGTTTATCAGGTTCTACTGGTTCAACTCCGTGTTCTTCAGTGACAGTTTTTTCTTTTATTTTAACTGCAGACCCTTCATTTAAACCAACATCAGTTGGATTTGATTCATCGGCATTAGCCGAATCAACAGCTTTATGCTGCACACCCGAAGAACCGGGTTTACTAACATTCGCACTATTGTCCGGACAAGCTCGAATCTGATGACCCATCTTTCCACATTCAAAACACCTCATAGTGTCAGTCGATACAAAGACTGTATAGTCGAAATCATCTATTCTGAATTTCAAATTCAGATCAAGTTCGTTCCCGTTATTTAAAATCATGTATGTAAATCTTCTGAAAGAAACAACATGTTTCAATAACTCAGATTTACTACCGATTGCGATCTTTTTAACAGGTGATACAAGTTTGTCAAAGCGTGAAAGCTCTCTTGCTAGCGCTTCATCTTTAATAAAAGGTGGAACATTTGACAATGTAACCTTTTTTGCTGGTGTAGAAAGGGGAAGTACAGGTACAAACGAACCCCGCAATTCAATGCCTTTTTCCACTACCTCATTCGCCTTTTCTATCGTGCTCAAAAATATTACAATTGCACTGTTCATTTTTGATGCCGCCAGAACACATTTATGTCCAACCACCTTACCAACAGCTAAGCTGCATTCCTCTATACTGCCTGCCGCCGACACTACTTTAATTCCGTGCCGACGCGTGAGGGAATCTAAATCACCACCTGTATGGGCCGCCATGGTGTTTGAAAAACACCTGCGTATAACGCCCTAAAAATTTAACAAATCTTTTATCACCCAGCCAAAACACACAAAGTTTAGACAAGGATCCAAAAAAAACTCATATAACATAGAAAAAAAGAAGTTTGAAATAGAAGCCACAGCGAGCACACAAAAAAAAAACGCTCACACACTCACCACGCACTCCACTCGCCCTCACCATTCGCACATGCGTACAACAAGAGAGAGAGAGAGAGAGAGAGAGAGAGAGAAAGAGAGAGAGAGAGAGCGAGAAAGAGAGAACATATAGTTATATATATATATAGAGAGAGAGAGAGAGAGTAAATAAAAGTTCAGTACATGCCTCCATTTATGTACAGGGCCAGCCTGGGCACAGTTATTCTTTATTATTATTTCTTTATTTTTTGCATTTTTGCATTTTACTAAAAAGTAAAGTAAAATAAAGTAAAATATAAAATAATTCAGTGTAGTTTTATAAAGAAATACATGCACACACAAACAGTATTTGCCTACTAAATTAATTTCAGACATTTAAGCTTATGCTTTTACTGGTACAGTAAATTTGCTTTCCTTTTTGATTTCTAGCACTTTTAGACAGGAGAAAATTTGGGAAATTGGACTGAGAAGAGCATGCCTACAATTGATTGCCATTGTGGGTTTGAGATGTAGGGGTACTTTGTGTAGCACACATTAAAGTCTGAATAGTCTGAATTACTGGACCGCATCTCTGTATTGCCTATACTGTTCCATTCATCTACTGAAGACATACTAGATAACCATACAGAAAAAAGGCACAGCCTATTCCTTTGGGACGATATTATTGCAGGACCATAGTAAACATTATGAATGACATTTTCACTCATCCACAATTCTTTTGTGGAGATAATCGATATCCATACTTTACTGTATCACCCTTTCTTTTCAAATCATTCCTAAGCCATTTATGTTGCAATAACTTGAGAGAGTGTTTGTTTGTGTGTGTGTGTGTGTGTGTTCTTGTTTATATTACATCGTGGGGACCAAATGGCCCCACGATGTAATAAAAACCTGAGATCACCTACATCGTGGGGACCAGCCAGCGGTCCCCACGAGGGAAATGGATTAATAAACATACTAAATGATGTTTTTTTGAAAATGTAAAAATGCAGGATGTTTCCTGTGATGGTTAGGTTTAGGGATAGGGGTAGTGTAGGGGGAGAGAATATACAGTTTGTACAGTATAAAAACCATTACGCCTATGGAGAGTCCCCACTAAGATAGCAAAACAAACCTACGTGTGTGTGTGTGTGTGTGTGTATATATATATATACAGGTACTGGTCATATAATTAGAATATCATCAAAAAGTTGATTTATTTCACTAATTCCATTCAAAAAGTGAAACTTGTACATTATATTCATTCATTACACACAGACTGATATATTTCAAATGTTTATTTCTTTTAATTTTGATGATTATAACTGACAACTAAGGAAAATCCCAAATTCAGTATCTCAGAAAATTAGAATATTGTGAAAAGGTTCAATATTGAAGACACCTGGTGCCACACTCTAATCAGCTAATTAACTCAAAACATCTGCAAAGGCCTTTAAATGGTTTCTCAGTCTAGTTCTGTAGGCTACACAATCATGGGGAAGACTGCTGAAAAAGACGACCATTGACACCTTGCACAAGGAGGGCAAGACACAAAAGGTCATTGCAAAAGAGGCTGGCTGTTCACAGAGCTCTGTGTCCAAGCACATTAATAGAGAGGCGAAGGGAAGGAAAAATGTGGTAGAAAAAAGTGTACAAGCAATAGGGATAACCGCACCCTGGAGAGGATTGTGAAACAAAACCCATTCAAAAATGTGGGGGAGATTCATAAAGAGTGGAGTGCAGCTGGAGTCAGTGCTTCAAGAACCACTACGCACAGGCGTATGCAAGACATGGGTTTCAGCTGTTGCATTCCTTGTGTCAAGCCACTCTTGAACAACAGACAGCGTCAGAAGCGTCTCGCCTGGGCTAAAGACAAAAAGGACTGGACTGCTGCTGAGTGGTCCAAAGTTATGTTCTCTGATGAAAGTAAATTTTGCATTTCCTTTGGAAATCAGGGTCCCAGAGTCTGGAGGAAGAGAGGAGAGGCACACAATCCACGTTGCTTGATGTTCAGTGTAAAGTTTCCACAGTCAGTGATGGTTTGGGTTGCCATGTCATCTGCTGGTGTTGGTCCACTGTGTTTTCTGAGGTCCAAGGTCAACGCAGCCGTATACCAGGAAGTTTTAGAGCACTTCATGCTTCCTGCTGCTGACCAACTTTATGGAGATGCAGATTTCATTTTCCAACAGGACTTGGCACCTGCACACAGTGCCAAAGCTACCAGTACCTGGTTTAAGGACCATGGTATCCCTGTTCTTAATTGGCCAGCAAACTCGCCTGACCTTAACCCCATAGAAAATCTATGGGGTATTGTGAAGATGCGATATGCCAGACCCAACAATGCAGAAGAGCTGAAGGCCACTATCAGAGCAACCTGGGCTCTCATAACACCTGAGCAGTGCCACAGACTGATCGACTGCATGCCACGCCGCATTGCTGCAGTAATTCAGGCAAAAGGAGCCCCAACTAAGTATTGAGTGCTGTACATGCTCATACTTTTCATGTTCATACTTTTCAGTTGGCAAAGATTTCTAAAAATCCTTTCTTTGTATTGGTCTTAAGTAATATTCTAATTTTCTGAGATACTGAATTTGGGATTTTGTCAGTTATAATCATCAAAATTAAAAGAAATAAACATTTGAAATATATCAGTCTGTGTGTAATGAATGAATATAATATACAAGTTTCACTTTTTGAATGGAATTACTGAAATAAATCAACTTTTTGATGATATTCTAATTATATGACCAGCACCTGTATGTCATTGTGTAAAGCATAAAATAAACATTACAAAAAGTAGATTCAGAAAGAAAT
This sequence comes from Anabarilius grahami, assembly GCA_003731715.1. Classification (NCBI taxonomy): domain Eukaryota; kingdom Metazoa; phylum Chordata; class Actinopteri; order Cypriniformes; family Xenocyprididae; genus Anabarilius; species Anabarilius grahami. The sequence continues at coordinate 13,941,579 of RJVU01051648.1, forward strand.
ATTTTATTTGATTTATTTATTTTGGATCATGAGGTTGATTAAATAATGACTGGATTGAAATTTTGGGATATAAAGGATTAGGATATAATTTTTTTTTTTTTATCAATATGGAAATATGAAACTGAAAGTAAACATATGGTCAACTGATGTTTTATAAATCATTTTCTTAGAGAAGTTAATTTACTGAAGGCTACCAAGAAAGCTAGGTTACTATTATTAAATTAATTCACAATATGTGCACATTTGTTATTAATGTGGGGGGTGATGCATCACCCAGGCACAATAGCTGTATGACAGATCCATCACTTTTATTTGGTTTTCCTTTTTTATTCAAAATATTCACAAACTTTTTAACTATACTCTATCATGAACTATAGGCTATATAGGCGCTGAGAACCCACGCAAACACAAGATATTCTCCATTTATTTTAACCAATAAAAAACAACCGCAGCTCTCAGATGCGATGTTCTTTTCATTTTTATAGTTCACTTAAGGCAGTTACGGCATTTTTAACGACGCATGTTGAGTGCGCAACCTGCGCATCAATGTAATGTGCAGAACAAATCTCTTCACAAAACTTGCACGCTCTCAAATATAGTGTCCTCGTGTCTACTCTGGCTCAGATATTATGTGTGCGCACTCGGTTATGTGGGCACTAACCAGCATTTGAATATGTTTTGTCATTTATCATGTCAATTTATCTATAACGTTTGATGCACCAGTGTCAATGCCAGCCAAAGCGTGAAAGCACGTTTGAATTTAGCAGTGAACGTTCTGATCTTACCAGTGTTGTCGTGTGTGTGTGTGTGTGTGTATCCTCCCCCCCCCC
>RJVU01051648.1:13942414-13977151 GCA_003731715.1 Anabarilius grahami
TAAAAATTGGCTCTATTTTGAAATTTTGGCACCTAGTGCAATGTAATTCTTACATTCTTAAATTGTCCTAATGCCTGTTGGATATTGTTGAATGTTGAATATTTACTGTGTATATAAATTATGAATGTATGTATATGTATGCATAGTATGTATACATATACAAGAAGAGTAAAAGTGGAATGTGGTGTGTAAATTCTGTGCATCAAGCTCTCTCTGTAAGAATGACTCTCAGCGGACATTAATAGAAGCGCTGTGCACTACAGTAACAGGAAGATTCTCCAAATCAGACTATAAAAAGTGCTAACTCTGTGCAGATGCCAGCGCCCTTCTAAGGACATCATGTTATGTTTGATGATGCTCTCTCGGGGCTGTGCTCTCTGATGGTGTGCATCATGGTGTATGTGCGAGCATTGGCTCACAACACCATGAATCACTGATTCATGACAGGTCACCCTCTTATGAGTGGGTGAGTCAGCATTTTTACCCCCTTTTTTCTGCTGTTTTGCTGCTTCACAGTGATTATAAAACTTTCAGATCCATCTGTGATGTCTGTAAAGCTGCTGTTGCGATATTCTCAAGTAACTTTCGTGTTTCACACTCACATACTGTTAAAAAACTGTTAATTTTGTGAATGAATCTTTATTTGAACTCTCATTTATCTCATTCAGTCACAGTAATTTCATTCTGTACTTCTCCAAATTGCCACGTTTCTCAACCCTGCTGAAAAATGCAGCATGAATTCCATGTTGGCCCAGGGTGGTTTATGCTGGTTAGAGCTGTTATAGTGCTGGTCTAGCTGGTCATGCTGTTCTCAAGCAAAACTGAGCTGGTGTAGCTGGTCCAGCTCTCCCGCTTCCTATGCTTGTGACCAGCATGCAAATCATATCTTATGCTGGATTTTTTCAGCAGGGAATTGTATTGGTTTTATTGACTTAGTATGTGGCTGAGATGAATGTGCGTCCTTTTTCAGATCCTCCCGCAGTGGAGCCGGTGTATACAGAGATCAGGCAGGGTCTAGGCCGGCCATTCTCACTGAGCTGCAGGGTCTTACGTGCCCACCCCTCAAGAGTACTGACGTACGAATGGAAACTGGGCACCAGACTGCTAACAACAGGCAAGTTCGATACTCGGGACGAGACGGAATACCACGTAAGGGCACTCAACCGCGAGGGCTACGGTGCATACACTTGTGACATCACCAACGAAGCAGGGGCTGGCAGATGTACTTTCCTTGTCACAGGTAACACAATTAAAATACATGTGCAATTTAAATGGATGCATTTGCAGTATAATTGTGTATATTTAAGAAGATAGCACATAGGGGGAAGGATGAATCAGTGACTCTTTCCACTGGTTACATTGTTACGCCAGTAGCTGCAACAAATAACTTCTCAGTCTTTATGAGTGAGTCATTAAATGACTCAACCAGTGTGATTCATTCATGAATGTAACAAATGACTCTCTTTAAAAGTGAATCGGTGGATTGTTCAAAAACTGATTTATTTAGGTACAAAACAAGATAACTGTCTTTATGAGCAACTTAAAGTTTTCTTTCAGGAAGGAGCTCTTCAGTACTATGTGTTGCTCAGAAGCTCGCAATGGATCTGCTTTGGCTTTGTTTGTGATTGTTTTAATTGGCGGGACAAAACTAGACAAAATAACTGGTAAAAATATTGTAACTGGCAATATTATGTTTGAAATGCAAGTACTCAATATTAACTTCTTTCTTGTGTCCCAGATGATGTACAGTAAATACACCAGGCATTTATACTATGTATTATATACCCTACTGTCTAGTTTATGAGTTTAGAAAAGATTATTTTGTCAACTAGCATTGGAGCCTGATAGCCCTTCCCCTTCCTTTATGTAATTAATGCTGAGACCATTGAATGCTTGAAGTGTTCATCATTCCTCACTTTAATTTTCTTGTTAAACAAGTTTATCATCTGGGTTTTTGAAGTGCACTTTTACTTGTTGGAATTTTCAGTGTAAACACACTGCTTTCACTATTTATACTACAAAATAGAATGCATAGGTACAGTATGTGTATTGGGATACACCTCTTGATTATCGAAATGCCACACTCAATATTGGGCTAAATACTAGCATGGCTGTGATATTCAGAGCAAGCAACAGCAATTTTACTCGTGCTTGTTTCTTAATTGTACATTTTGGTTCTTTGTTGGGTCACCATGCGATCTTAAATCTATCTCCTTATGCAAAACCTGTCAAGAATCACCAGTTTACAATACTTTGGTGCCTGATTAAGATCTGTTACTGATAGGCAAGAGAATCTCATAACAGATTTTTGTGCTACAAACACATTTACGTACTCTGTTATTTTTTTCCTGTGCATTAAGCAGATGTTGTTTTTTTTCCTTAAAATGTTTTCTTATATGCATACTTATATGCAGTTATTAATAACACGCTAATCTCAACTACAAGCACTTAACAACAGAATAAATTAAACTGTGCAGATACATTACTAGCATTATGTGCTTCACTAGCGATTCAAAAGCAGAACTTGCTTTTCCTTCGAGTTTCAAAACCCCATATCTAGGACTTGCCGTATATCTGTTTTGGCACCGATAAATCCAGTCTACCATGTCACCTGGAACATTTGGTTCAAATGGTGGAGCAGTTTCTCTTTGATTTCGTGCCACCACATAAGTAGCCTGATCTCATGCCTGCTACTGCACCAGACGCTTGTGTTTAGAAATGGGAACTGCTAGCTCGTGTTTTTGCCCTCCCTGCTGTTGAATATTCATGGATGAAATCCCAGCTGGTTGATGAGGCATCCTGGACCAGAGGAGGATGTGGGGGAGAGAGAGAGAGAGATGAGCTACCTGCTTTCTGATGCATAGGTTATTCTTGGAGATGTTCACCCCTAATCATTTAATTTGCATTGACAATTTCCTGCTCTGTTCAGCAGGCATAAAAGAGGATTATATCACTCATATCCACTCTCCTTGTATCCGCATCTCTCTCTCTCTCTCTCTCGTTCTCTCTCTCCTCCGTGCACTTCTGTAGGACATGCTGAAGGCCATTATTTTGCACAAACCATGCATCTGTGATGAGCCTCTTCTCTCTGTGATGCTGGAACATGCTGCACGAGCTTGAAGCTCTCATTTATCGTTGTCATCATATGGGTTTTTATATGTATGAGTGTTATAAGAGCACAAGCCAGAAAATCCCATGTTGAGTCTGTTTTATTGGAGGTTAAGCTCCTGTAATGTTGTATTGCAAAGCAAACATGGCGAATTCAAGCAAATGAAGGCAAAGGCACAGAACAACAGCCAATGTCACATGGCCACAGGGTTTTGTGTGACACTTGTGTGAACAAATGGCCAATGCATCAAGTTGACATTTCTCTTTGTCAGAGCAATGTGCACAACTGTTCGAAGATTAAAAAAAGCTTGAGTTTTCTCAGCCTCAGCATTCATTTTAGATGTACGCAGTGCTGGGCGAACTCAACAGGGGTTACCAATTAATACAGCAGAAAGTTCAGAAAGTTGAGAGAAGGCCCTGCAGGACCATCATTCACCTATTTTCTGAAAGGGCACCAGTGTTGTACTGCCTCACTTGTGCTCAAGGCGAAATAAGACGTGACCAAGGAAAGAAACACTTTTTAACAATAAGTTTTATTTTAAGTATGAAATGTTTTAGTGTAGAGGTACAGTTTTTGTTTTGCACATGAGTTGACCTGGGTTCAAATCCCAACCTAATGTTCACATTACCGAATGTGAATGTTTCTGCATCTGTTTGCACTATCAACATTTTTTCACAATGTCTTTACATCATTGTAACTGCAGTAATACAGTTTTTAAAAGAAGTCTCTTTTGCTCACCAAAGCTGGAACAATTTGAAAAAAAATACAGTAAAAAAGTATAATATTATAAACTATTATCACAATTTTCTATTTTAACATTTTAATGCTTATTTGGTACTCTAGAAACATTTCTTGATATTGTCAATGTTGAAAACAGTTGTGCCGCTTAATATTTTAGTGGCAACCATGATAAATATTATCTGGATTCTTTGATTAATAGAAGTTAAAATGAACTGAATTTATTTGAAATAGAAATCTTTCGTAACTTCACAAATGTCGTTCTTGTCACTTTTGATCAATTAAATGCATCCTTACTGAATAAAAGTATTAATTGCTTTAAAGAAAAAAAAACTTTTGAATGGTAGTCTACCGTTTTATTACATAAAAACAAGGGCTGTCAAGAGATTCAAATATTCTTATTAATTTATGATTAATTTGACATTTTCATAGTAGTTAAAGTGTTAACACATACAGTTCCTTTTTAAGATAAGACAAAATGTCTAAATGCAGAATAAACATTCATCAAAATGATTTGATGAATTAATTATGTTAAAATAAATAATTGTGTATATAATAGATTGAATACACTTTAATCTCACTGGGTACATTTGCATTGGCTGATGCGTATTGGTTTCGCTCTCTATGTGTGAATACAATACAGGATTTGCAGATGATTTATTTCACTTTTTGCAACACAATTGGTGTTAAACAGCCATAATACATAATTTCTTTAAAAATGTCTTTATTCCAAGCTAAACTGCATCTGAACTTGTTAGTTTAACACCGACTATGAAAAAGTGTGACAATATTTGTCAAAGATAAAAATGTTTTTTGGAAGCTGCATTCAAAATTCAGTTGGCTCAAAAATCCAAGTTGGTTTGCTTCAGGGTGCCTGAGCTGTGGGGATGGTGGTCTAGTGGTTGATGGGTTAGTAAGTACTCCCCACTGGTTGTTAGCTGCACACTGCTGGGGAGTCAAATATAAAGTATGTGCTGAGATTTAGTATGATCACAGGTTCTTTGTCGTGACAGTGCTGAACACCAGGAACCAACTTCAATTACACAACTATTCTCACCCCAGAGGTCTCCTGCTTGGTCTTTGTAGATCAATCCTACATGATAGTGTCTATATACACAGGCAAACACATATATCAAGAATTAGTGGTGGTTAGTGTTCGCTTTAAGAAGAATTGAGTATAATCAATTCTTAATTGTAAATTTATTTTCTTCTGATTTCCTAGGCTGTTATTTGTTGCATACTGATGTATCTTGAGACTAGGTTAATTCAGAATTGTGGTATTCATCCAACCCTGAATCTAATTGATCAAAGGTTTGCACTTTTAAAGCATGTGTACATTATAGAGCAGGGGTGCCCACACTTTTTTGCCTGATGATCTACTTTTAAAATGATCAACTAAATGAGATCTACTAACCAAAAAAAAAAAAAAAAAACAGTAGCCTAATTTAAAAAAAATTTTGTCAAATGAGTTTTTTACTCAGTCATCGAATAACTTTGCAATTATCACAAATTCTAGGATTAATTTTCTGATATGCAAAAAACAAAAAAAACAACACACATTAAATGTAACACCCCTTCCCCAGCCTGTAAATTTACAATACAGTGACAATCAAAACAGCTTTAAGTTACAATACATTGCATTAAGGGATAGAATTCCTCTTGAGGTAACAGAAGAAAGGGCCAGAGATCTTGTGAACCTAATTTAATTAAAAAAAAATACATTTCAAATGCTTGTTGCTTCTACTGCATGTATCTCAAAATGGAATTCAGGAAAATAATAATAAATGTTAATTGTTGATGTTCAATTTTAACCATTTTAACACTAAACTCAAAACACAGCACAACAGATTACAATAGCCAGGGAATTTACCTTATTCTGATGACTTGCACTGAATAGAATCAGACAGTTTTACATAATCTTTGTCGACAAAACACAGCTGCCAATGTCTAAACTTGTCAATCACAACTGACGGAGCATGGTCGATGGTCGGCTGTTCAAACGGATTCATTGCTAAGTACGAGGATGCTTTTCCCGACTTCCTTACACCAACAAGCTCTATGTGCGAAAATGCTGAACATGAAAGAGATCGTGGATGTGTCCATGAAAATCGTCTGCTCAATACGTGCACGCTTTCTTCAGAGCCGGCTGTTTCGTGCGTATTTGGAGGAAGCCGACTTTGCGCCATGTTCTCCGGCTAGTTGTCATGGCAAATGAATAAACAAAAATCTTGCCTGGTAAAAATGTATTAGTGAAACGCAAGTCAGACAGAACCTAAAAGCATAAGGAAGGGCATCGTTATATTTCTTTTTATTAAAATTTTACAAAAGCATTTATTAAAATTGTGTGTGATCTACCAGCATTGTCTTTGCGATCTACTGGTAGATCGCGAATGACCTATTGGGCACCCCTGTTACAGAGCATAGTGGACTCACTCTTAGAAACTGCAGGAGCCTTTGGGTTCCTTTGGCCTCTCCTCTAAGTGGCAGCTGATCCATCCAGTACTTTCTTTCTCCATCTTAGGCTGATTTAAGAGCCATGTGTTTATGATGCTCCTGCTTTTTCTCTCCACCTTCACTCAAGCATTGATTCCCAGAGGAGTCAAATTTATCCTTAAGCCGAGTAAACTCCATGGACCCATTAGCATTGGCTCTAGATTTTTCCCTCTTAATAAGCTGGGGATAAAATAAGTGCTGGTGACAGGCCTTATCCCTGACCTGCAGACATCAGCAAATTTTCCCTACCGCCACCTTTTCTCGCTCTTCTCACTATAACCCTCCAAGGTGTTTCTACCGACTTGGTCATTCAAAATTTCTCTGTCGAGAGATGGACTTTTTGGATAGAGTGGCCTGTATGACAGAAAGAAGCAGCTGTGGAACTGTGGAAAATGTTTACTGTTTTATTCTGCTTTCTAAAAACTATTTTGATTCATTTTTAATAATTTCTTTTGGTTTTAGTAAAGTGACAATATAAAAGCTAATTATCTTAATTATATAATTCTCCAGGATTCAGACACAAGACCTTTTTAACACTCAACCACAATAATGTTTTTGTTTGTTTGTTTTTTAGCTTTTTGTTTATTTAATTGTGCTGTCTTAGCAATGTACTGTAAAAACAGCTATTTTAGACAAAATAGAGTTTCTTTTCATTCTGTGAGCTTAAAGCATTTGTTGTCTGCAAATAATATATTTGTTCTTTTTTACTTTGATTCTGCAAGTGTTTTTTAGCTTGGCGAGAAACAGACAGGCCTTGATGCAAAACAGTTTTTTCTTTCTCGTTTTCATACATTTTTTCATTGCTTGTCAGCTTTCAGCAGATAGAGAGATGAGCTCTCCTGATGGTTTTGCTTTGTGTCTGTCTCCTTTGAACCTCTGATGGAGAACGTTCCTCTTTTTTTACTCATTTTCCACCAGTAATGGTTTGTAAATGCATTCACAATATCCTCTATCATCACTTCAGTGCGCCAGACGTTTGACCTGCCGGTCTAAGCAGACTATGTGTTTTTTAATGATCTCTAAATATACATTTACATACAGCATAATAGCAGTGAGACACTTTTCCATTATTTTTAGAGGAATTATCAAGTTTATTAGTTTATTTAGCTTCACTGAGACAGGCTTACCTTATCAAACAAATCCCTTTAGTTTACTTTTTGTTCAAATGACTTATATGACACACCCTAAATGGAAGATATTTGTGATAATGGCCAGAGGGAATGAGGAATCTAGCACTTTTGGATCTGCAACTTATAGCCAACACAAGCCATGGAAATCTGTTTAGTCAAGATTATAGGATATATATGATTTTTCAATTAAGACACAACAAATTTCTCAGTCTTGGATTTGGCCTTGAAATGTGGCTTTGAATTTACACTAATAAGCCGATGTGTATTTTCAGGTAAAGCCTTTCCACCTGAGTTCTACTATGACACCTACAGCGCTCTGTGGCAGAACAAACCTCGTGTCTACGGCTTCAAACTCCAGTGGACTCAAATGAATCCCAATGCGGTCGACCGTATCATGGCTTATCGACTTGGTATCAAGCAGGTGAGTGTGTCTGAACACTTAAAGATGATATGTAGTTAATTAGAAAGAAGTTTTTATCAGTGGTATTTTTTTTAGAATTCATACCAGATGTATGATAGATATGTAGGAAATGTGTAAGGGTGAATAATAAGGGTGTTTTGTTGAACTGTTTTAATTACATTAAAAGTTAAATTAATTAATAATAATTATATTAAATTGTAAATAAATTAAAAACATGTTCATTTTATCAGTCATTGTATGTATGAATTGAATTTTAAGGTCTTTTGTTATATTTCTTGAAAACATTAAAGGGCATATTGCAGGTTAGAGCTTCAGTGATTCAATGTATGGAAAAATAATGAATGAAATAGATTTTCTTGAAAAAAACACGTATAAATACGCTACATAGGCTTCTGGAGCCGTTTTTTGTGAGAGAATTTTACTTCCGCATCTGAAAAATGCCAAATCGGAAGTGACGTAACGCAAGGGAGTGCGATCAATATAAACAATAGGAAAACAATGGATCGCAATGACAGTTCGGACGCTGAGGAAATTGTAAATGTTTATTCATACTCGTATAACTAACCACAGCCATACAATTAGCCTGCTATGTGGTCAAGAGAGCAGGACAGGCCAGAATTAGACAGAATAACGGTCAAAAGAGACAAATTGAGCTGTTGTGTGAGGAGAACCAGTGGAGAACAGGGCAGGTGTTCTCCACTGTGTTAGCTTAGCTAACGATATGTGCTCAGATCACAATATTGTACAGATTATTATGAATCAGGCAATAGCTTTGCTATTGGTCATCTAGGAGTAACGTTATTGATTACTAATAACAGAATCTAATAAACCTTGATCAGGCATATATCACATGCGTTAATATCCGTCCACACTAAAGTTACGTGATATAGCGGTTTCTCATCACGACTGATTTGGTAGTTAGCAAATGAAATAATAATAAAAAAATAATAATAATAATAAAAATACTTACGGTGTTCATCGAGCTGCATCTCTGACGGATCCGTGATCATGTCTCCCGCCGGCGGCCGAACATAGGTGTTACTGTATGTGTTTCTTGTAATGTTATCCTTTATTCATTAATTCTCTGTTATGAGTTTATTCCGTGCACATTCACTGATAGTGTGAGGATGTATATGACGTCATGATTATGTAGTTGTGTGAACTTGAATATACGTTTACAGTCAAGTTTATATACATGGCATGAATGAAATTGGAGTACATTACTAGCACATAATTCAAAACTGTTTTGTGTAAGTGTGAGACTGTATGCATTTGTGTACATAATTTGTATTCATCAGTGTTGAAACTGATTCAAGTAAAAACGGTGAAGAAGCATCGCGTGTGTAAGTTTATTCATTTAATATAGCCTAATCATTTACAGTAGTATTACAATGTTGAACTCCATCATATCACGGGGATGATAATCCTCTGGTCTATAATGAACTCGTTTTTCGAAGCAGATGCAGAAGTGAAGTCCAGTCTCTTCACCTGCACAAACACACACCGGCACGGAAGATGGCAGCATCCTTTTTCTTGTTATTAAACCTCTGGTCTCGATGTCCTGACAGGCTGGAGTTTGTGCAGCCTCCACAAACACAATAATTTACCATTTCGGTGATAAATAGAATACAAAAACTACCGAAAACACACTGATTCACAACCGCTGTTACTGAATATCAACCTACTCTGCACTGAATCAACACAGAGCTCGGCGAACGACTCCCTTTAGTGACGTAAAATGACGCGACGCTGAAAAAAAAGCGGTTTTTATAGAGACCGTCACTTTATCTACTAAATTCATGCCCTTATGTCCTGCAAAACATTTTTAAACCCTGCAGTACCTTTTTATATGGTATTTTTGTACAAGGTTTATTTTCATCTCGAAANTGGAGTTTGTGCAGCCTCCACAAACACAATAATTTACCATTTCGATGATAAATAGAATACAAAAACTACCGAAAACACACTGATTCACGACCGCTGTTACTGAATATCAACCTACTCTGCACTGAATCAACACAGAGCTCGGCGAATGACTCCCTTTAGTGACGTAAAATGACGCGACGCTGAAAAAAAAGCATTTTTTATAGAGACCGTCACTTTATCTACTAAATTCATGCCCTTATGTCCTGCAAAACATTTTTAAACCCTGCAGTACCTTTTTATATGGTATTTTTGTACAAGGTTTATTTTCATCTCGAAATCTTTTTTAACCTGCAATATGCACTTTAATAGGACAAAAAAGACTCCCATTTAATGTTCTGTTACCCAGAATGCTTAGTTCTATTTTTAAAAGCCACAGTCAATGCAAATTAAATGCACCTTCTCATCTGTGAAAAAAAATGTGAGAGAAAGGCTGTGCTCATGGCAATATATATGCTCATGGCAATTGACTTTTCAAATGTCTTTATGTAGCATCCATGCTAATGGTGCATTTGGCATGTGTGTCGAATGTTGTGCACAATTGCTTATAAAGGCAGTGCTAAATTAATACTGAATTTGAACAAGTTTAGTTGTCAACATCCTACCCATAGAGGATAAGTCAAGGAACATTATTAAGATTCATGGGACACATTTATGGTTACTGTTGATGTAGTTCACATCAGTGTAACAGATACGTTCTGTTTATTGAGTAGGGCTAATATTTGTCCAAGAGCTTTAGCACTCTCCGATGCGCTGTACTGTTCTGCCTCGGTGCGTGTGGTCATGCAGAGCAGTGTGGATGTCAATTACGAGTCATCATCACACTGTTCTGTCACCCTCTCCTTCACACTTCCTCTGCTCAGCTGGAATGGCAGCGTCCACGGCCATTTATAATGACATCATGTGGGGTGATTTATTCCTTGTCAGATTCGCCTTTGCTAGTGGCTGCCTACTGGTGCTCAAAGTCAATGCAAAGTACATGTAGCACGTTTTGCCATGCCATATTGCTGTTTTCGCCGTATCCTTTCCTTCCGTTTCGTTTTGTTTCTATCTCCCTTTCATTCTCTCAGCCTTTTAGTAGGTTCCATCAAGGTCTCTGCTTTGCTTGTGTTTTGGGATTGCATTATTAGTAATGTTTACTAGTCTTAGCACTCTGCTTTTTATGCTCAAGGGATTGTTGAGCTTGAGATGAATTTTGTGTTTGCACATGAGCAATATTGTTTTCCAGGCAGTTGATGCAAGAGATGTCCATATAACACCAAACAAATGATGAACCTTCGCTCATCATTTACTCATTCTAATGTTGTTGCCAACCAGTATACTGTTTTTTGTTTGTTTGTTTGTTTGTTTGTTTGTTTTCCAGGAACACAAAAATTGCAATGTTTGAGGAATTGTTACGCGGCTCTTGTAGACAATAAAACACAATTAAAAAATTCCATACAACTCATGCATTATATTCTGTGGGTTTAGAATGATATAAATAAGAAAATAAGGAAATCATTTAGATTTTTGGTTGAACTATACTCTCTAAAATTGTATTTATTTAAATGTAGAACAATTTCAAAAGTTTGGGGCTGGTAAGATTTTTTTTTTAATCTTTTTGTAAGACGTCTCTTACCAAGACTGCATTTATTTGATCAAGTAATATTGTGAATATATTTAAATGTAATTTATTCCTGTGATGGCAAAGCTGAATTTTTAGGAGCCCTTAATCCAGTCTTTAGTCTGGAGTAATAACTGCTGAAAATTCAGCTTTACATCACAGAAATAAATTATATTTTAATGTATATTAAAATAGAAAACCATTATTTTAAATTGTAATAATATTTCACAATATTACTGTTTTTTTTCTGTATTTTTGATCAAATGTGCATGGTATGGAGGAATGCATAGTGCATGCAGGGTGTGTGGCCTCAGTATCCCTGCAGTAAGTAGTGTGCTGTGTGAATGTGATTGAGGAATGTGCAGGGTAAAAATTCAACTGAAATTGCATTAAATCTGTTTGTTTTAACCAAGATTATGCTGCAAGATGTTTTTTTTTTCCAACTACATTTAAGTTCCCTGTTATAGGCATAACCTGCAATTTTGCAAATTCTCTGTTTATTCTCATTAATTCACGTTAATTCACATATATTCCCGTTAATTCCCATGGAAAGTTTCCAGCCTTAAAAATTCCCAGAATTTTTCAACCCTAGTCCCCAGAGATGTTGCTGCTGGGATGCGTGCATTTCATTTCACGCACGCACATATGAACGTATGTTCACACGGGATATGGTTATCTTTTCCGAGCTGTAGTTTATAAACACAGTTGCCCTTTGCCATTTATTAAACATAATAAATAGCTGTATTTCACTCTCACTTTTGTAAGGCACAAAGTCACAGAACACAGCCCTGGCAAGTAAGCAAGGCACAGACAGACCAAGAGATGCACTTGCTAGCTAGGTCAGCAAGACAGACATACTAGAGAGAGATGCACATCAACTTAACTTTACTGTTATTTGCTGACATCAAACTTGGAGAGGAGAGAACACTAGTTTACCCGATTGCTGTTCCCGCAATTCACTCTCATGGTGTTTTTTTCTCTATCTCTCTTTTCGTGAACAGAAGGATAGTTCCACTTCATATTCTCATCAGAAGTTGTAAACATTGACACACGCTTTGACACAAGGGGGAGGCAGGGCCTTGTGTAATTTGCGGGGCCCTATGCAACTTGCATAGTGAGCGTATAGGTTTTTGAACAATGTTTGAACAATGTAAGGCTGAACACCGTTACTGACAATGGTCATTTTGGCTGTGTGAGATTCTCCAGCTTTGTTGGGCAATCGAACCACGAGTTGTTAAAGCACCACCCTCTTCTGGAAAGGGGGCTGGGATCAGCAGCTCATTTGCATTTAAAGGGACACACACAAAAACAGTTTGTTTTTACTCACACCCAAATAGGGGCAAATTTGACAATTATTATATTAGTTATAATAAACAATCTGTTAGATATTTTGAGCTAAAACTTCACAGACACATTCTGGGGACACCAGAGACTTATATTACATCTTGTGAAAAGGGGCATAATAGGGTCCCCTTTAAATCATTTTTGTTTGCCTCTTCTGGAAAGGGGGCTGGGAGAGGCAGCTCATTTGCATTTAAAGGGACACACACAAAAACAGCGTGTTTTTTGCTCACACTCAAATAGGTACATTTTGACAAGTTATAATAAATTATGTGGGGTATTTTGAGCTGAAACTTCACAGACACATTCTGGGGACACCAGAGACTTATATTACGTCTTGTGAAAAGGGGAATTTTTGTCTTCACTAGCTAATTTTAAAGGGTCCTATAGTGTGACAAATTACTTTTTAAAAGTACAAATCTCTCAATTTACATGAGGTCATAAAGGCTACATACTGTATATAATAATTATAAAATAATCTACAAAATGGTGTTTAAAGTGGTTGTAGATGCATTTTAGCATGTCATATCACAGAATGCCACCCCATCTGCATGTGTCCTCTGGAGTGTAATGATCTAGTGGATGGACTGAAGAATCAGAAAATAATAAAAATCCATGCCTCCCATAATGGCCCGTGCAATGTAGCTGCTGATTTCCTCCATTAGATTTGCTAATAAATAATTTAATGCATGTAGCAAAAACTTTTTTCAAAAGATGAACATCACAGGCTTGAAAAGAAAAGATTCTATCCATTTAAGTTCAGATGATCTTTATTTCCCAGCATCTGTCACATTTTATATTTACCTTTATCAGCAGAAAGCATTTAATTAATTAACTCTAAAAGAGAAATAAATGCATGCGTGTCATTTGCACTATAGAGAGGACACCTTGTATATCCTTGATGACTTCCCAACTGAAAGCACACCTGGAACTGCAAAGAGAAAGAGAGAGAGTCAAAAACAAGAGAAGGGGCAGAAAACTAATTAACAGCTGTGTCCAGTGGGATGAAGCTGCTGTAATAAGATAAGCTTTACAGGAGAAATCAAGGATGGGACCCCAGCGAACAGAGGTTAGCTGTGTGAAGCGATTGCGGGGGCATCCGTTCTGTGCTTTTGTGTGTGTCTGTGTGCACATGTGGGTGTGGAGCTGTGTGCTTGTGCCTGCAGTGGGTGGTGATTGACTCATCTGTTCTGATCATGATGGAGGAGTCTGGCCTCTTTGTTAATTTCTTATATTCTCCCTCTACACGGCCTCTGCGCATCCTTTTTTGTTCACCAACTGTTGTTCTGCAGTTTATTTGTTCTGTATAACATGCCGCTTTTCCCCTACGTGCTCATCCATCATGTTGTCTCGCCTGGTCACCTGTCGACGTGAGCCCCTCGCAACGCTCTGTGGGCTCTTCGCCCGCTTTGGCTAGTGACATTTCCAGGACGCAACGGGCATGGGAAGTCTTAGCCTGACAATCCTAAACGAGAGGGTTTGGAGTGCGTGCAAGCTAATGGAGACACTGCCAGCCAAGCATATTAGGCAGCGCTTCAGTGCCTAACCCTGGGACGGGCAATTTCACTGCGGGGGTCTGGCATGTTTATAGATCCCCTAGGAATGAGATTGCTTACCCTTGCTTTTTATAGCCTTCATGTACTATATTAACACTCTTTGAGGCTGTGAACATGCACATAAATTTGATGATTTTGAATATCTTTTTTATGTAATTTCTAGTAAAATAAAATGTTGAGTAGTGTCACCTCTGACAAGGATTCTTCAATATATGTTGTTTAACACAAGGCCTGATGTACAACAAGCTTTCAGACTGATTGCTTGTTATTTCCTTTTGTTCTGTTCGCAATCCTAGTGGAGAAACATGTATTCCCAATGAAAGAGATTCAATAAGAATCAAAGCAGTGGTTCTGTTTAAACCTGGTATAAAATGTTCCATTACGGGTGATTCAATCACAAAGTGTAGTAAAATACATCTTCTGTGATCACCAAGCGGCAACCTCCCCCAGTTTCTCTTGAAGCCAGTACGGAAGTGACTTAAACTGCAATTTATTGACTGTCCGCTAGGGACAGGCTCCAAAAGAGAGCAGAATCTCATTGAGCCCCATGTTAAAATGCCCAACTTTACAGCAGAAAAAAACATATTTACAGCCTTTATCAAATTGTGGTTTTGGTCTATATAGCTAATTTTGCCCTTCATGACAACACTGAGGGGGGTGAATTTTTTTTATAACTAATAATTTCTTGAAGAACGATGATGAAGAGCAGATCATTCAAAAGAAATTGACAATTTATCAATGTTTCATGGATTTAATGCTTTTGTGGACAAAACGTTTTTCAATGGACGCATGGACATTTTACCCAAGTGCGACGGATTGGATTCATCTCGCGATTGCTATTTTATTACAAAAGTATGAAGTCCCGTTTTGATTTTGTGTGTTGTAATTTGCACACGCGACACAAATTACAATATTACTGTTGCTGGAGCATTTATATCGTAAAAAAAGACAGCGTAGATTGACAGTAAATCTTTAGAACTTTCAAATGATATAGCTTGTTATCTTTAATATTTTAGATAGTGTCTAAGATATATAGCTCCTTAGCCTGATAACATGATCACGTCACGCTAGGCGGGCATGGTTTCAGCAACTACATGTAGGCACCTTAGTTCCAACCACGTCCCGCCTCTTTGTCCATTTTCAGTTATCCGGGAGTGACGTGCTGCCAAGATGGTGTCGGACGCTTTTTGGCTTCAAAAATGCTCTTCAGAAATCTACGGGTGACGTCACGGACACTACGTCCATATTTTTTTTTAAAGTCTATGGTGATCACTTGTGAAGGTCTCTGATTTCATGACTCTGTCAGTATTGTATTGTAAGTATATCAGCCATAATTTTAATATCAGTGCATTCCTAATCAAACCTGATATTAGTACAGTAGCATGTGTAAACAAGGTTATGGGTTTCTGTTGTTACTTTACTTTTTTTTTTTTTTTTCGTTTCTTTTTCTTTTTTCTTCAATGTAGCTGGGGCCCTGTTTACACCTGGTATTAAGATGCGTTTTGGTCGATCGAATCACAAGTGGACGATGCTAAATACAGATGTAAACAGGGTCTAAAATGCTTGGAGCTTGTCCACTTTCGACCACTTCCAGAGGTAGTCGAAAACACATTCGACCGAATTGCTTTCATAGTGTAGACGCTCATGTGGTCGAATGTGTTCGAACAGCAACAAAAGGCAGTCTACTCTCCACCTAATGACTTAATGCGTAAACATTATAGGAAGCACACTAGCCAGACAGGATTTATACTTTGTCGGCTGAAGACCCAAGTTTGGTTTGAAGATGAAAAATGTACCAAGCACAATGTTCTCTATCCGTTTTTGATTTCTAACACACACGTTCGGCGTGGTCTTGCGGCTGTCAGAGCAGATACAAAAGCTGCTGCTCTGTGTCATTTTCCGTCTTCTCCGGTCGGGTTCATATGTAAATTGCATGAGCTTATTTCATCCATTAGATTGAAAGATCTGAAAAAGCCCATAGATTTACCTGCCCATAGACCCTCCCTTCGAAGAAATCAGGACAGAAGTAGTTAAAAGAGGACAGAAGAGATGGATGAGAACACCATTTGTAAACGGCTATGTGTCTCCCTTGTCTATTTGTGATCCGATAAACCAAAACACATCTTAATACCAGGTGTAAACAGGGCCTGGGATAGACATACAACCCTATGGAGATTTTGCAGATTCTGTATAGAAAATGTCTATTTTTCTGATATGCAGCAATCTTTCCATCTTAAACGTGGTCTTCAAGGATTATTAAAGCTACTTGAGCACTGGTCTCACAGCAGCAGTAAAGGGCAGCATGCAGCCATAGTTATGAACAGCCCTAATGTTTCTATGACCTCGTTTTTCACTATACAGCCTACGTACTTCAAGTTTAACAAGCCCTTTTAACATTTTTTTCTGTGCTTATGGCACTTAAAACGCTGTTGTAAAAGTCATCCTAACTTATAAGGACATATAAGGTTACACCTCTGTAGTGCTACAAGTTGCCTCAGCTTTATGTTTAGAGGATGTTATATAGCATTTTTTAGAAACGTTGTATAACGATTCATCTTTAATTAAAGGGATTGTAGAGTTTACTTTAATGGGAATTAGGTGTCTTTAATGATATTGTTTTTAGCACTATCTTTAGCTCCCAGGCTAGATGAGAAATGGAAGCCTGTTTTACTGCAGCAGTCCAGCATTGTTTAGTTCTCCAGGCGTGGTAAAGGCATTTGCACATAAAGCTTCCAAATCCACATTATAGAAATCTAATTCCTTCGAATTCCAGATAGAAGACATAAACCAAATTTGGCTTCTAAAAGTGTGAGGTATACAAGATGTTTGATGTGGAAAATACTCATATTGTTTCTCATTTCCAAAGCCTCTGTTATTGTTTATTTGTTCCTGCGGCCCTGAAATCCAGTTCAGGAAATATTCCATTTTATATTCAATGTTTCACAGAGTTTGTTTCCTCATTTGAAATTACAACTGTATACGTATCACAAGTAATTAAATATTATAATTATCAATCAATGCCAAATGAAGCCATGAAGCACCTGTGGGATGGCGGGTGACCCTCGGCCTCCCATTTTGCCCCTAAGAACTTGTTGTAGAGTGTTTAAATTGCATTCATGCTGTAAGTGTGTCATCATATCTCTGCAATGTTTCAACAGCATTGTAAGAATCTCTCTATTGATCATACTTTCCATGTAGTGCTGAGATGAAGCCTTTTACCTCGGGCTGCTTCTGGGATTTTGTTCCACGTTACTTGCTCACTCTAACTTGGTGGTGAATATGTCTGTGCTACTTTAGTTTTTAAGTAAACTAAGTACAAATACAAATTTAAAGGTCAAGTGTGCTGTTTTTTTGTTTGTTTGTTTGTTTTTTATTTAAGAATTGACTGTTTTATGTGCATACTTTTACAAATTCATCCAGTGAATTAATAGTGCCTGATGCATTTTTCTGACAAAACTGAAAAGCATTTTATCATTCTGGCAAGCTCTAATCAGATTGGCTGATTATACACGACTGGGAGTATGGGCATACAAGGATTTTAACAGTCCATTTAAAAACAAAGTTGTCTTTTGTACTGGAAATGGAAAGTTTTCATGTTTATTGGCATCAAATCTTTGGAAGTAGATTTTTCTTTAGTAGACACCTAGTAGCATTATTAACTCAAAAGAAAATTTTTAAACATTTTCTTGCTATACAATGATAATGAGGTTCAATGTTTTGGTCTCCACTGACTTTCATTGTATGGACAAAAAATTATTTTGTGTTCCACTGAAGATATAAACGTTGCGGAAATAAATTCTACTGGCCCTTGTCATGTGATGACAAATAATGATTCTATTCTGTTCTATTCACAGAGTTTGGAATCTCAGAGTCAGGGCCGCCCTCTGCCTTCCATCCCTTGTGAACACTCACATAGTGCTTCTTCAGTAGTGAACTCAGCAGGGTGCACTTATCAGATCTCTTCCCCCACATGACTTCCTCTTTTCCCCTCTGGTTTGAAATCTCCTACTGTTCACCCTCGTAATTCCCCCTCTGATAACTTAGTCTTGTCTCATTTGATCTCATACACATATAGATCAGTAGCATGCACTTGCCTTCTGAAATGAAACTTGCCTTTCCTTTCAGGAGGTCTCTTCTTGATTTGTTTTTTGTTTTTTTCATGTGCCATCCAGTGTTTACATGCTTTCCTGGTTAAAGGTTAATGGAACACCTTTTACAATAAGTTGCATTATCAACAAGCAACTAATACCATACTATTGTTTTATGTTTATATGAACATGCTATTTTATAGAATTTTGAAGTTTGAGATCATTAAGATTTTTTGGGATCAGTATGTTTTATTCAACAAGGATGCATTAAATTAATCAAGTGACAGTGAAGCATCACAGGAAATGGTGTAAATGGGGTCTAAAATGTTATGAGCTTGTCCACTTTCTACCTCTTTCAGAGGTAGTCGAAAAGCCATTCGACCAGATTACTTTCATAGTGTAGATGCACATGTGGTCGAATGTATTTGAACAGCCACAAAAGACCGCCTATTCTCTGCCTACTGATATAATGCGTAAAGATTATGGGAAGCGCACTAGCCAGATGGGATTTAAACTTTGTAGATCCAAATGTGGTTTGAAAACTAAAAATGTACCAAGCACAATGTGCTCTCACCATTGCTGATTTCCAACATGCACTCACTGGTCTTGCGGCTATCAGAGCAGAAATGAAAGCTACTGCTAATGTTTTTCCGGTCGCGTTCATACAGTGGTGTGAAAAAGTGCTTGCCCCCTTCCTGATTTTTTAGCATGTTTGTCACACTTTAATGTTTCAGATCATCAAACAAATTTAAATATTAATCAAAGATAACACAAGGTTTTTATTATGAAGGGAAAACGAAATCCAAACCCACATGGCCCTGTGTGAAAAAGCGCTTGCCCCCTAAATGTAATAACTGGTTGGGCCACCCTTAGCAGCAACAACTGCAATCAAGCATTTGCGATAACTTGCAATGAGTCTGTTACAGCGCTGTGGAGGAATTTTGGCCCACTCATCTTTGCAGAATTGTTGTAATTCAGCCACATTGGAGGGTTTTCGAGCATGAACCGCCTTTTTAAGGTCAAGCCACAGCATCTCAATAGGATTGAGGTCAGGACTTTGACTAGGCCACTCCAAAGTCTTAATTTTGTTTTTCTTCAGCCATTCAGAGGTGGGCTTGCTGGTGTGTTCTGGATCATTGTCCTGCTGCAGAACCCAAGTTCGCTTCAGCTTGAGGTCACGAACAGATGGCCGGACATTGTCCTTCAGGATTTTTTGGTAGACAGCAGAATTCCTGGTTCCATTTATCACAGCAAGTCTTCCAGGTCCTGAAGCAGCAAAACAGCCCCAGACCATCACACTACCACCACCATATTTTACTGTTGGTATGATGTTCTTTTTCTGAAATGCTGTGTTACTTTTACGCCAGACGTAATGGGACACACACCTTCCAAAAAGTTCAACTTTTGTCTGGTCAGTCCACAGAGTATTTTCCCAAAAGTCTTGGGGATCATCAAGATGTTTTCTGGCAAAACTGAGACAAGCCTTTATGTTCTTTTTGCTCAGCAGCGGTTTTCGTCTTGGAACTCTGCCATGCAGGCCATTTTTGCCCAGTCTCTTTCTTATGGTGGAGTCATGAACACTGACCTTAACTGAGGCTAGTGAGGCCTGCAGTTCTTTGGATGTTGTTGTGGGGTCTTTTGTGACCTCTTGGATGAGTCGTCGATGCACTCTTGGCTCTCACTGTGGTTCGCTGGGGTCACTCGTGAGAGAAGCATTATTATATTTTTATAGTGTCTGGAAACACTAGTAGTGTTTTAACAAGTCTTTTGATTTTTCGATTAGATTCAGACATGACAAAAAGTGGTAATGTTCAAGTGTGCGAGTTGTTTAGTGATTAGTTTGTCTATTTCCTCCAGTTCGGTTGATTGGGGGACATGATAGGTGGACATTATTGCACTAACAAGGTAATCAACTAGTCGCAGATCTCAAACGACTATCAAGTGTTTTGCCATTCCCACCTCACCTTTATGCTTTGGGATCTTAATGCGATCTCAATGAAGGCAAAAAAGATGTTGCAGCCTTCTGAAAACTTGCCCACTGGTGTCACTTCTGTTATTTCCGAGAAATGAGAGGTTTATACATTATTCAGTCACACATTTTGTGATATTTGTTGTATTTTGGTTATATTTGTTATACTGGGCCTCCTTAGAGAAAATGCCACTGATATAGATACACAAACGCACACATACAGTACAACCCTTGCATGCTAATACAACATCAAGGCTTCCACCCACAGTAAAGACTCAAGGGCACACTTCTACACTTTCATGCATACTGTTTCACACTGAGAAGCACACAGTTGCTAATGTGTTTCTCTTTCAATCTGTGGCGTAAATGACAGGCCACCTTTTCACTCTATGAATTGTTTGTGCAGAAGGACAGTGTGTTAGGATACAGTTCCACCTTTACAGTACCATAACAAGAATATATTAATCTCTATTGCAGCAGAGGTTTTATGTCGGTACTGTAGCAAACAGCACTCTGCAGTCATCAAACTGGCCTTCGGGCTAATTCAAAGACTTGCACAACATCAACACATGGCTGTTCTCTGGAAATATGCAATTTACATCACACTGGATGAAGTATCTAAAGGTACAATGTCCTTGGGCCTACGCGTGGGCTAATGCTAGCATAAAACCTTATTTACAAACGAAGCTCGTTGCCATTAGTGTGCATTATGACAAAATAAGTCTTGTGTGAAGTCTTATTACTGGGGGCATGCTGGAGTGGTTACACTAATGAAAGCGATTCATATTTTGCGTGCACAGGTAAGCGTGTATGTGCATATTGTTATACCAGATTCTAATATCTCACTTCTTTTTTTTGAGTTGGAGCTCAAGTAAATGTTAATTTTTTCAGTCTCTGCTGTTAAAAAAGAAAGAAACTGAAGCAAATATTAATTTGATTGTATCATGGTTCTGAACTGCGGACACAAACTGACATTAAATGCACATGGAGAGCATCAATGAAGGGTTGGTTTGCATTGCTTGACTGCATTTGTGAATGGGTTAGTCTATATTTAGTGATCCTATGTTGCTCATAACTCACAATAAAGAGAGTAGACGATGCATTCCATATTAGCATGCCATAGCATGCTTCCCAATGGATACATAGAATAAACGACGTTTCTATTTTTTATATTTGCCGTACATGTAACTTATGCACACTGTGGATATAAGCAGAGGTTTTAGTGCCTCAGGGTGGAAGTACTTAAATATGCATTAAGGAGGTTTTGAGATGTTCATAGATCAGCGCTGCTTCACCTTTTGAACTTCCAGATGAACCTGCTGTAAAGAAAGTTTTGGTTTAATTCACAAAACCTTCTGTTTGAGATCAGCACATCTTCACCTTTGACCTTGTTCATAATTAATCTGGCTATCCAAATAATTTGATTTCATAAACTTAGTATATTAACACTTGCAAAGAGTTCTTTTATTAACTTTCCTTAGGTTGCCCCCAAGTATGCACTGAGAAAAGAATCATCATAATTTGCTTTAATTGCCATGTTTTGAATTGCAAATCAGCTCTTTTTTCTAAGATATCTTCGATCAAATACTAATGAGGTTCTTATTTACACAAAATATAATTTCCTTTCTCCCATGTGGAGTTGATGTATCTCAGATTCTCAGTGCACAAAAAGGTGTTTAGGTTAGAATTTGCATAAGGGCAGAATGTCTTGTTCTCTTCATATCAACTCCCCCATCCTCCCTTCATCCCCAACTCCTTCTCTGCTCGTCTTTATACAACAAGATTTGCTGAACGATGTCATGAATGAGAAGTGAGCCCAGTTGCCATAGCAACAAGCCATTTTACCTCCAACCGGCAACATATATTACAATGCAGAACAAAACGAGGCAAAAGTACTTTCGATGAGAGCAGGTGAATAGGGATGTTTTTACACTGTGTTATACTTGAATCGCAAAGACAGTTGTTATTTAGCGAGCACACACCTTCTTGTGTAACCAGCAAGTTCCAGTACCGCTAGAGAGATAATTTGACCTTTCAAGAAAATGTGAGTGCTGATGTAGCAGTGCTGTAGAAGATCATGTAGATTTTCATTCAGTTTGACTATGAATTTTAGTTCTGATATTCTTAGTGGAGTTTGTTTTTCCTGTGTTCACCACTGGATTACTGAGTCAGTTCCCTTTTAAAAGGTTAACACTGATGTGTGTGTATTTTTTTTATTTATTTTTTTTTTAATTAACCTTGCGTTTTGAGGATAATGTTTCTCTGTTTCTCTGACCAGAAGAAGAGGCCTGTATTCATCTCTCTGATGATGGTATTTGAATAAAGGTCATGTTCAGAGGAAGGGAAATGTCAGGTTTGTATGTAATGCAGAATAGCCAAAAATGCCTTAAAGTGTGCAGTGTGCTCAAATGCAAGTCTCCTAATTGTGCTTGGTTTGATTCGTAATCAAAATTTATTGCCAAACTGCAACAAACCCAAGATTTAGCGAAAGGGGAAATATATACACGGTTCAGAGCACAGATTGTTTACTGAGAAACCAGGAGGGAAACTGTATTTGAAATGCTTAAGCCATTATAATGAGAAGCAGATGAAAATTACATTATAAAAATATAATAATGCTTCTCTCACGAGTGACCCCAGAGAAAGCCTTTGGCGTTGAGCCTCTGCTGATTGTGAAACTTTGCGCTTTCCTTCTGCTGTTGGCAGCTTTGCCTCGCGTCTCAGGGTAGTGTTGTGATGAACCCTGTCGCGATGTGTATCCTCACAAAATAGATTACCAGAGAAGTATCAAATGCTGTGCCATTTTGCCAGTACTGTAGGTGTACATTTTAAAGTTTTTACTCCTTCGTGTTATACCAAAGTGATTTTCTTTCTTCTGTAGAAATCAGGAGATTTTAAGTCAGATGTTCATTCTGTACAGTGACTGTATAGAAAGGAGATCTCCGGCAGATGTTAAGGGCCCTATTTTAACAATGTAAGCTCATGGTCTAAAGCGCATGGCGCATGTGCACTTAGGGCGTGTCCGAATCCACTTCTGCTAGTTTAACGACGGAAAAAATGGTCAGAGCGTCAGGCACATAGTCCAAAATGGTTGTCCCATTCTCTTAATGAGTCATGGGTGTGTTTTGGGCATAACGTGCAATAAACCAATCAGAGTCTCATCTCCCATTCCCTTTAAAAGCCAGTTGGCTCACGCCATGGCAGATTCGCTGTTTACATGGTGGAATTTGCAAGCAGAAAAACGGGCTTCTCTAGCTAGGAAATGGATCTGTTTGCAGACCATCTACAGAACAAGCCGGATTCCACCAAAGCATTTTTATCTTTATGCGCACAATAATAATCTTTTACATTGTAATCCTTTTATTTTTAATATTTGGCATGTTTGTGTGTGTGCTGCTGCGCGTCACTGTGTGTGTAATAAGCAGAATGTACACGCGTTGTGCACCTGCCTATAGGCGCATATTACTAACGCGCTCTTTAACCCTTTGAGCTGTACAGTCCCACATATGGGATTTTTATTTCAGTGCCCCTGGGATTACGATCCCACATATGGGATTTAGAACGTTCAGTGACGTCACATAACTGCCAGATTCAAACTGTGCTTTCGCACTTTGGCTGCGAGATGGACACGCTCAGCACTTGTCATATATCACAGCTATGCAGCGTTTTCAGCCACATAATGTTTTTTTTAAGGTTACAGACATTTAAATATGCATAAGCACCAGTAAAACAATACATTTAGAGTTTAAAAATACACACTGATGTCAGACATCAGTGGAAGCAGCAATAACAATCCATTCAAATATAAGTTGCCGACATTTATTCATATCAGACACACATAATGGGTCTAAGTAACTATAAAGTTTACTCTAGTATTCTTCCAGTTCACCAGCCACTTACTTGCATATATTTCAGGAGAAACTGATGAATTCACCTGCTGTAAATCCGACTGACAAGACTCTGTGAGCTGCGGGGCAAACTAAGATGCCGGCGCCCATCTTGCGTTATAGATCAAGATAAAGTTCATTTATAAAGGTTTTTAAACGACAAAACACACTCACTTACACATATTTGAGAATCGGAATATCAGATAGTTGATGACATGGTAAGCAAGTTTGTGAATATTTTAAATAAAAAAGGAAAAACAAAATAATATCGATCCATCTGTCATATCAGTGTTATTGTGGCTGCGTGACACGCATGACGCGTTGCCATGGAAACAATAAGGGCAAACATTCTAAAATAACGGTCGCCTTAAAAAAAACTCAAGTTGCGTCCCAAATGACACACTATACACTATGCACTTATACACTATGTACTTATGCACTATGTACTCATCCATGTAGTGCGTGAATTGTATAAGGTTATTTGATCATTAAACATCGGAGTCTGACAGCCCCTTCCCCTCCGCTACGTAATTAAAGCTTCGACAGTTGAGTGCATGAAGTGTTCAACATTCCACACTTCATTTTTTCCGTTAATTTAGTGCATCATCCGGGTATTTAAAGTGTAATTTTTCTTTTTGGAATTTTCAGTGTGAACGCACTACTTGCACTATTTATACTAAAAAATATCATAGAATTGTGTATAAGTACGCAAATTGGAACACACCTTCACTCTGGAGGGTCTGCTAGAATATTTTAAACTCACGCTTGAAAGGGTTAAATAACAAAAAAATGCGGCATTGACTTTACACCAGGATTCAGTCTGTCAATGGAGCAGTCTATTTCAGTTGCTTCAAAATAGCAACGCGCCAACAATGCACCTGAACAAACCTTGCACACGAGCAAACCTGGCGCAAGTGCATATAATATTTAAACAACGTGGCGCAGGACGTGAAAATGATATCTGCATCGGGCTGAAACTAGCAAAAAACACTTGCGTTGCACCTGGCGCCGCATTGCGCCGGGTATATGATAGGGCCCTTAATTTAATTTGTGTGATTTAAATATGTGCTTAGTGAAATTTGGTTTGTCAAAACTGGTTAGTAGACATCATTGTCGAACATCATTTGAACATATGCAATGTAATGTGATTGGTTAGCTACTGCAAAAGAAAAGATTATCAGCAATTAATTATTTACATGTTCATCTTTTCATCACATAAAGCTGTGATATAACTTCAGAAGATGTGAGATATAGTGTCTGTAATTATTTTTTTTTTAAAGTCTCATGCACACCAAGGCTGCTTTTAATGGATCAAAAATACAGTGAACATATTGTAAAATATTATTACAATTTAAAATAACTGTTTGAATATATTTTAAAATGTAATTTATTCCTGTGATGTTAAAGCTGAATTTTCAGCAGCCATTACTTCAGTCTTCAGTGTCACACGATCCTTCAGAAATTGTCCTAATATGCTGATTTGGTGCTCTAGAAACAGTTGTGCCATTTAATATTTTTGTGGAAAATGTGCTGATATTTTTCAAGAAGAAAGTATTAATTTCTTTTAAAAAATAAAATAAAATCTTACTGACCTCAAACTTTTAAATGGTAGTGTGTGAGTTGTTTGAGCTTTTTGTTGTTTTTGTTTGCATTTTGTTTGTTTTTTGGAGCTTGACAACCCCTGGTCATCATTCACTTAAGTTATATGGAAAAAGAGCAGTGTGAACATTCTGCCTTACATTCCTTTTTGAGTCCTTCAGAAACAAGTTTGGAATGATATGAGGTTGAGTAAATAATGAATAAAATAAGGAAAATATTCATTTTATTATGAGCTATTTCTTTGAATCATGCATATAACAGTTAAAAAAAACGTATGAAGCTGAACATAATTTAAGTTAGTATTGACATTCTGTGGCAAGAATGGGAATTTTTCTCATGTATACAGTCAGCCAAGGTCACTTTCTTGGATCACAATAGATTTTCACATTCCGCAGACCTAAGTTGGGTATTATATCAGTGGCACCAAATTTTTAAGTATTTCGTCAGAGCTGGTTGGTTCTACAAGGTTGTTTTGTGAGCCCATGTGTGCTCTCTGCCCCGGTGCTCTTCACACTCTCCTTCAGTGTGAGGGCTGGGCGCTTCAATATTGGCCTCTCACATCCACAACAAGGTTTAGAGTGTCTTGCTCAAGGATGTGTTAAGATTTGAGTGCTGTGTTGGAAGAAACAGAAGGTCCCTGGAGCTGTGCACACCAAACCACATGAAAAAAGCAAAAGCGTTTCAGTTCTTTAATGAATTCGCACCCAAATGTGGTGTTGAAGGATACTCCATGTCAAGTGTTTAGTGCTAGTGTACCAAAAAAAAATAAAAAATCTGGACGTTGGGTTGTTCTTGTTTTGTTTGGAGTAAGTGAAGGGTCATTTGAAAATGATCTTCTATGATTCTCTTCAGTGGGGTTTAATTGCGTTTTGGCTTTAGCTGCTTTACATAGATAAGATCAAATGCTGCTGAAAGCCATCTGTGATGATATCCCTTATGAATGTATTGATTTTTTTTCTCTTTTTAAAAAGAGTCTTTAAAGAGAGACTTTGAAATAAGCAGTTGTTGTATGATGCATTGCAAAAGTAAAGTGCTTCGGGGGAAGAACGGTCTATCTTTCCTTATATATGCCTCCACCGATGCTTTTCCCCTCTACAAGATCTGCAGGCATGGAATTAGAAATCTCACAGAAGCAATAAACAGTAATTGGATTTGGCGATGGAAATCTCGTTACCAGGAGAGAGAGACCCTGATGGGAACACTGGCAACTTCTCAGGGCTATTGCTGCCACCCTCCCCTCCTCTCTCTCGCCCCACTGATTTAACCAATCATCTTGTATTTGAATCCAGCTAGACCCACGGTGACGAGGCTGACTACCGAGGGAGTCTGTGTACGGCCGTCAGTCAGCAAAGCTCTGAGACCTTATTCTTGCGGCCAAGATTAACGGCCACCACACAATGTTCTCCCATCGTTGTGCATCTACAGCTTCTCACATGGAAAAAGTTCAAGTTTGCAAATGTTCACAAATTAATCTGACCAACTGTGCACACCATGGCCAAAAGATCACCACAATCCATGCAAACAGAAAACAATTAGTGACCCGTAGTAATGATAATCCTAATAATGACCCTTCTGTCATTGCTTGGACAAACAGCCAGTTTGAAACACATTGCAGTTCCATGTGGTGCTGGATTTAAAGGGTTAGTTCACCCAAAAATCTAAATAATGCCATTTATTACTCACCCTCATGGTGTGCTACACCTGTAAGACCTTCGTTCATCTTCAGAACACAAATTAAGATATTTTGATTAAATCCGATGGCTCAAGATCCATAAAGGTACTAAAACATATTTTAAAACAGTTCATGTGAGTTCAGTGGTTCTACCTTAATATTATAAAGCAATGAGAATGCTTTTTGTGCCCCAGAAAAACAAAATAACGACTTTTCAACAATATCTCGTGATGGCCGATTTCAAAACACTGCTTCGGAGCTTTACGATTCTTTTGTTTCTAATCAGTGATTCGGATCTTCTATCAAACGGCTAAACTGCTGAAATCACGTGACTTCGAACCACTGATTCGATTCGTAAAGCTCCAAAGCAGTGTTTTGAAATCGGCCATCACGAGATATTGTTGAAAATAAGTTATTTTGTTTTTCTGGGGCACAAAAAGTATTTTCGTCGCTTTATAATATTAAGGTAGAACCACTGAACTCACATGAACTGTTTTAAAATATGTTTTAGTACCTTTATGGACCTTGAGAGGTTCAGTGGCATTGCTCTCAATAGAGGCCTCACTGAGCCATCGGATTTAATCAAAAATATCTTAATTTGTGTTCTAAAGATGAACGAAGGTCTTACGGGTGTAGAACGACATGAGGGTGAGTAATAAATGACATAATTTTCATTTTTGGGTGAACTAACCCTTTAAGCCAATATCATGTAAAAAATGGACCCTATTTACTCCAACAAACTAGCTCCATTCTTGTATGTAATGTCAACTTTTCACAATCAAAAAAATTCTTAAAGGATAAGGCAACATTTTTTCATTTTTTTTTTCTTTTTTCACTCGACACATATTGTGCAAAAGTTTGGGCTTGCTAAGATGTTTGTTTTTGAAAGAAGTCTCTTATGTTCACCAAGACTGCATTTGATTGAAAAGACAGTACAGTAATATTGTAGAATATTATTACAATAAAAAAAATAAAAAAAACAGTTTTCTATTTTACTAGCCTAGATTTTAAAATATAATTTATTCCTGTGATGGCAAAGCTGAATGTTCAGCAGCCATTACTGTACTCTTCAGGGTCACATGATCCTTCAGAAATCATTCTAATATGCTGATTTGCTGCTCAAGAAGCATTTTTTCATATCAAAGTAAAAAAAGAAAGTTGTGCTGCTTAATATTTTTTGTAGCAATCGTGATACATTTTTTCAGGATTCTTTAATAAATGAATGAAGTTAAAAAGAACAGCATTTGTTTGAAATAGTTTTTTTTTTTTAACTATGTAAATGTCTGTACTGTCACTTTCAATCAATTTAATGCAATCCTTGCTGAACAAAAGTATTTTTTTTTAAACGAAAGTTTTAAACGTTTATGCTAGATTATGGAAGCAAATTGGGTTTTAATCATCATTTTATGTTGAGTTGACACTCACAGTTTGTGTACCCCCAAAACAATCTTTTGTGTTTACCCTCACTGGAAATGGAAACATTTAATCCTTATTTAATCCATATTTGTAATGAAAGATGTATGAGGTCTTTGAGTTGCTGAGTTGACATGAGACTAGGCAAATGAAAGCCCAGAGTATCTCAAACACTTTCACAACTTTTCAGATTTTCTGTTTGTGATTAGAACATTCATGTTGGCTTGTTTACTGCCCGGCAGTTCACTTCAGGAGATCCAAGGTTTCATAGGTTCTGGATTTTAATTAGATATGTCCTCTCATCTACCACCACAATAATGATAAGAGGCATCGGCTGAAATCCATTTATGCTTTCCTTCAAGCTCAAGCTAAAGGAATGAATTGACTTTTTATAATATTGCAATAATTCAGCTTGCTGTAAAAAGTTAATTGAGAGGGTCAGGGAGCTAAAATGCCTTGTCAAAATCAATTAGCTGGCTCACATATCTCACTAAAAATTCAATAGTGTTTATTTTTTGCCCATTCAGGAACTTTTTGTGATTGTCACCTTATGCACTTTCATTCCTCAGTGAAAAGCATCATTGTTTTGAAAAATGCCATGTCTGCTATGTGTAGGTGTTTGTTTAGAGAATTTGTTTTTAACTAAAAAAAGAGAGAGAAATACTGAGAGAAAAACAGACTTTATATCATAATAGCTCTGTGAGACATTAAAATGGCCACAGAAAGAGAGGCGGTCAGACCTTTTCAATATTATGCACAGTATGTGTTATATTATAATATTAGTGTGTTGAAATTATATTTTTAATTAATACAGTACGGAAACATCATATCAAGATGTATGGTTTTTGTTCCCTAGAGACTCTGTGTTATTAAAAGGACCTTTTGGAGGATCATTACTTACAGTGTGTGCTGGCTTGATGCTTAATCATAAGGTGTTGGAATAAAGAACCTGTAATTATGCTCTTTACCTCAGACGGGGCATCAGAGATGGTGGGAGCAGGAAATCCCAATAGAAGACAATATCCAGAAAGGAGAACTACTCACCTACAACCTCACTGAACTCATTAAACCTGAGGCCTATCAGGTCCGCCTCACACCAATAACACGGTTTGGAGAGGGAGATTCAACAGAAAGGATCATTCACTACAGTGGTAAGGAAAAAAACTTGTTTGTTTTTACTGTTCTCAGTATTTCAATAGATGAAAGCACCATAGTATGACGGAGAACTTAGCTCTCTAAAATACTATATGTTCAGAGAAAGTCTAGTACAGAGTCTCCAAATACAGTTGGGTCAAAAAGTATATTTGTACCATATTGGTTAAGATTCGATATTAGAGATTTTCTTTACCATCATCTAACCCTCACTTAAAGTTAATTTTTTAAAAACACTAATAGTTTAATAACACTGTTAAATGTAATCTTTAGCAAATCTCAAAATGGATATCCATTTTTATACTGTGCAGTACGATGTTGTGATGCCATAATTCATTTTTAGCATTTAAAGTGCCCCTATTATGCTTTATCAGATATTATCTTTATAGAATTATATGGAATTTTAATATAAACCATTTATTGGTTTCAGTATCAGCCATAAAATTAAATGTTTAATATTAGTTCATGCCTAAAAATAAAAAAGTCCACAGAGACCACATTGAAATATTTATATAAATTAATTACGCTTTTCTCTCAAATTATTATGCATTTAGTTTAGTTTCATTATAATTATAAGTATTATTATTCAGATAGAAAAATCCTTCATTTTATTCTGTGATCTGTGATCCAATATATAAATGCTCTTGGAGAACATAGATAATAAACCAAAAATCAAGCCAGTGTACTGATGAGCAGATACTGTCTGTGTACTGCCTGTCTTAAAATCAAGGTCACTTAATAAAAACATTTGACAGCTCCAAACATTGTGCAAATGCTTTGTCTTTACACTAAAAAATGTCATTTTTGTTTTTAATATTTGTGTAAAAAGTCTGCTAATCCAACTAATAAACAGCAGAGGACATTTTAATTATTTTATTTTTTTATGTAATAGAGACCTCTGCTGGCTGTCTACATGAAAAAATGCACATATTACTCATCTGTTGACATGCATGTATTGCAACTGTTATATTCTTGTTATCTACTATTTTCCAAAATTAACCAGAGCTATAGATTGATCTTATGGTTTTGCTTTGTGCTTCTTAAAGAGGCCAGTCGAGACACAGGTAACGTATGTTAAGTCACCTAAACCCTACGTCTGTGGTGCCTGAACCCCTTCCCTTCTTTACTGGAAAACCAATCATAACGTTGCAGCTTTATGACCTCACCAATGGCTGGATGCACACGGGCACATTCATTAACTGTGCACAGTGTTCTGTTATCGAGGTTGTGTGATATTAGAGACTTTAAATTTAATTTTAAGCCTTTGCTTATAGGTAGTGGACATGAAAACTGTGAAAAGTCGACGTGTCCCGAGGTGTGACATGCTAGACTCCATTCCAGACAGCACTGGGCTGTCGAGTTAATTCCCCCTCACTCTCTGTATGTCTTCTAAAAATAGGGATTTGCAAGAAAAGACCACCGTAGACTTGTACAGACCAGGTGCAATTACAGAAGCAGAGAAAAAAATTCCTCAAAAAATCATTTAATCTTCCATTCGGTCATTATTTCATTTATTCTGCTCATAGTTTATTCAGCAGCTTATCCATGTGATATGAAGCCCTATGGCTCTACACAGTCTTTGTGTCAGGTAATGGAAATACCAGTGCTAAAAAATTGAAAATGTCTCATTCCATAACATCTCCCTCACTGCTATTCCATTCCCCCTGAAGTCGTTTTGCCACAGGGCTCATAGGAAAAGACCATCTGTATTGATGGGATGACTTTCACACCAGGAGCACTTCCATCAAAGAGTCCAGCTTTTGCAACTGTGACATTATGCATTTTAATTGGCTCAAATAGCCTGGAGAAGGTGATAGCACAATCACACCAGTCACAATCCATATCCCAGCTTTCACAATACACTGGAATTGAAGCTTTGTAAATGGTTGAAGAAGCTCTCTGTGAGGATACCTTCTATTGGTTTGTTAAAACTGCAAATTTAAGTTTACATTTATGCATCTTGCAGATGTTTAAATTGAAACTGACATTGCATTCAAGGTATACATTTTTAATTCAGTTCATGGCCAATTGATTTTTAATGTTAAAGGGGATAGTTCACCCAAAAAAATGAAAATCTGTCATCATTTAATCACCCTCATGTCTTTCCTGACCTGTATGACTTTTGTTCTATTTAACATTTTTAAAACATATATTAATGCCAAATACTTTACCATGATAGAGTATTGGCTTTCCCATTCACACTACTTCAACACATTCATTTTATATAAAGCAGGATAATTTATCTCCATCTGTGAAGGTGAATGTCACACTACTTGTTTACCTAAAATGATAGTGTGAACATTATTTTGATCTGAGATTTTTTTGAATAGAGAGAAAGATAAAGACCAAGTTTCTCATGCCATTTTGGTTTGATTAACCAAGTTCAGACATTTTTTTTGAATTTCACAATTCCAGGAGCACAAAGCTCTTTTATGTTTACATGTAAGATGCTTTAATCCACAGTGATTTACATTGCATTCAAGGTATACATTATTTCAGTTCATGTGTAACACCAATGAAAATGTAATGTTAAAGGGGTAGTGCACACACACAAAAAATGAATCCATTGTTGTTGACTTTCATTGTATAGACAAAAACAGTTGAAAAAGTCCAAAATATCTTATAGTCATACAGGTTTGGAATGACATGAGGGTGAGTAAATAATAACAGCTTTTTTAAAAAAAAATTTATCATGTTTATTTTACGTTTTTCATTGAATGTTGAGATTTTATAAGAATGAGGCAGAATCAGCCATTTCCATGCCATTTTTAGTGATATTTGGTGACTCTTATTGAAAATGCAAGCCATCACAACTTGTGGCAAAGGTTGCAGTGTTTGTTAAGACTTTGAATGGCTGCTGTTCAAATTCGTGCATGGACAGTGCCAGACAAATTAACAAGCTACTAAGAAGAATTGATGGACTGTGTCATTTGGTGTCATTCTATAAAGCAGTTATTCAACACATAAACTTGCTGCTTGCCTGTAGATTGCTTTGGAAAGCCACCAATTGGCAGCTATTTATGAGCCTTTCAGAGAACACAAACAGGCTGAGAGGACAGTGCTAACAAGCTATTATAATTGTATTGTCAAACAGTTAGTACACCTCACCACGACTTTACTATGTTATTAGCTTGTCATAAATGGCATTATTTCTTTGTTTAGTTGTTTACTGCTGATAATATTAATAATAATAATGATTGACTACAGGTCATTTAAATGCTAATGTAAGTCAATGCAAGCTTTGTAGCAAAATGGATGAATATGAAATATGCTGATGAGGATGCATGTATGATTCTACTCATTAATTTTCATAGGCCTTTGATTATGTGTGCGATGCATTACTTGGACTCAGCGATAACATATTGTTTCTGAAATGCCTTCGGGTTTTGTATGGGTATCATAAACCCCAGTTTCTATGATAAGACAACATGGCGTGTATCTAGCCAGAATTGCATTACTGCAATTTATTGCTCAGCTCTGTACATTTATGCTGTTATCTGGCTTTGTTCAAATAAAAGGCC
The DNA here is from genome assembly GCA_003731715.1 of Anabarilius grahami. Taxonomy (NCBI): domain Eukaryota; kingdom Metazoa; phylum Chordata; class Actinopteri; order Cypriniformes; family Xenocyprididae; genus Anabarilius; species Anabarilius grahami. The sequence continues at coordinate 13,976,030 of RJVU01051648.1, forward strand.
TGGATATGGTACGATTTCACCTTAAAGCTTGCCTCTGAATAGGGTGGCTGTGAATCCTCTCTGAGTGGGAGATATACTGGGTCTAATTGCTTGTGTATTTAATGATGTTGACGTTTTGCTTTTGCCTCCTGCTCCAATAGCTCTAATTGTACTTTTACAGGGATGGAGGAAAAGGGAAAGAACATGGAGCCCATCAATTTAGAGAGTGTGTTAATGCTGCACGTGTTTCCAAATATGCAACATCTGTTTGGTTTAACCACAGCAGGCCTCTCCCCTCCTTACCCCATTTAGAAACAGCTGGGTGGTTTTATAGGAAGGGAACTGTAACCTTCATGGAATAATTAGTTTCTAAATTGAAATTTCGCAATAGAAAAAAACAGCTTGTCTTGAATAGTTAACATGGAATGTGATCAGTTCACATGTGACAGATATAATGATTGTACTATGTATCAGTAATGTAGTTGTTTAGCGATAAAGACATGTGCGCTTCACTAAACTTAAGTGTTTCACAAATTTAAATATATAAATAATTCAAAATAAATGTATTTTTATTCTTTAATAAATAATAAAAATAATTAATTGTTAATTATTGTATTATCTGTAATTGTATTAATTCTTTTATTCTTTTAAAATGTTTTTTCATGTGATTATGGTGTATTTCTATAAGTATTTTAAAAGAGTATGTTCATTGCTGTACAGTCATTAAATTTTTTTTTTTTAATTTATAAAAAAACTACACTGTAAAAAATGATTTATAATAACATCTTTTCTTTTGTTAAATCAACTTAGATAATTATTGTGGTTCAGATAACATAATATTTTGAGTTTCTGTTGATTAAACCAATCATCTTCATTGTATTAACTCAAATTTTTAATTTCAATGAACTCAAAATTTTAAGGCAACCAGGTAACTTACTTTTTTAAGTTAAACTAACAATTCTTTTTTACAGTGTAGATACTTTTACATGATAAAGCATTTATTGGCTTTCCCATTCAGATTAGATAAATAACTTTTCTAATTACTTTTTATAATTTTATATTATAAACATTTATAATTTTGAATTAAATCAGGATAATTTATCTATTTGGCTCAGAATTGTTTTGATTGCTGTAAATTTGACG
>RJVU01051648.1:13978809-13989455 GCA_003731715.1 Anabarilius grahami
AATAGCTTTTGCCTTTTGGTGTTTAGCATGAGTAAAGGATCAACATAATCTCATTAATATTAATAGGTGTAGACATTTATATGTTTGGATAGACAGATATGTATCAACATCTATTATATTTTGATATGTATTTAGACAGCTTCTGATGACCTTTTTATGTACACTAACATACGTTAAAATCTTTAAAATGTTTTTGAAAATAACTTTTCTATTTCTATAATTATATTTTAAAATGTAATTTAACAGCGTTTTCATATTTGTTCAGTCGTGCATCTGTTGATCATATACTATTGTTAAAAAGTTTGAGGTCAGTCATTTTTTATGTTTTTGAAAAAAAAAAAATGTCTTATGCTCACCTAGGCTTCATTTATTTATTTTATCTGGTCATTTTTAGCAGCCATTACTTCAGAAATCATTCTAATATGCTGATTTGGTGCTTGAAACATTTTATTATTATCAATGTTAAAAACAGCTGCTTAATATTTTTGTGAAAATCGTGACACATTTTTTTAGGATTTTTTTTTGTGATGAATAGAAAGTTCAAAAGAACAGCATTTATTTGAAAAAGAAATCTTTTGCAACATTTGAAATTACTTTACTGTCACTTTTGATAAATTTAAAGGGTTAGTTCACCCAAAAATGAAAATTCTGTCATTAATTACTCACCCTCATGTCGTTCCACACCCGTAAGACCTTCATTCATCTTCGGAACACAAATTAAGATATTTTTGATAAAATCAGATGGCTCAGTAAGGCCTGCATCGACAGCAGTAACACTCCCTTTTTCAATGCCCAGAAAGCTACTAAAAACATATTTAAAACAGTTCATGTGACTACAGTGGTTTAACTTTTATATTATAAAGCGACGAGAATACTTTTTGTGTGTCAAAAATAACAAAATAGCGACTTTATTCCACAATATCTAGTGATGGGCGATTCGGAGCGTGTATCAAACTGCCAAAGTCACGTGAACTATTGAAGTTTCAAAACACTTGTGATGTAACAAAGGCTGCGTTTACACTGGCACAAAAAATCCGATCTTTTGCTCACATCTGACACAGATCGGAATTAGTTGCACACGTGTAAACAAAAAAATCCACACGAGATCCGATTTTTTCGCATCCGATCTGAGCCACTTCCAAATGTGGTTTTAAATCCGATACATATCCGATCTCTGGACATGCGACCTACGTCTAAACACGCATATCCGATTCCCATTGGAATTCCAAGCCATCACAAGGCGAGGGCGGCACGTTTGCTCACTAAAAGGTAGCTTTAATGTTGTATTATGAAGCAGACGTGCTTGTATGCACTCAAACTAAAAATTCGCAGCTTTATTTTTGAAGTGGGAACTTAATATGTCTATAACGTTATCTATTTTTCTAGAAAGAAATTGTGCGCACACGTATACATTCAGCAGCTGAATTTCAACCTTTGCCCGGTTAATTTAAAAGAGACCGCCGTGTTGTTTTTCCTATAAGCCAAAAGCTTCACTGTAGCTACTCTCTCTCGCGCGCGCACGCGCGCTCTCTCCTTTGCTCGCTCAAACTCATTAAAAAAAAATGGAATTCTGAAACTGATAACTGATAAAATATCAAACGCAAATTACCTTTATTTTCCGATCTATATCCGTTCAGTCAGAATTCGCGCTGCCATACATCCATGACACTGACAGCTGTTAACTTATCCATTCTGACAGGTAGCCTAATCATGACCACCCAACGTGAAATATATGAATAATTTTAATAGCACGGCCATTCAAAACCCGAGGGTCTGCTATGTGCATGTAAAACTATCAATGACAATCATTTTGGGGCAGGAAGTAATGTAAACACAGATATCGGATACCAGTCGCGTCTAAAGTGAATGTAAACACGCTGGCCAAAAAATCGGATATGGTCAAAAGATCGGATCTGTGCATTAAGACTTGCAGTGTAAATGCAGCCAAAGCCTCATTTACTGAAATCGCTATTTTGGCACTCTGAACCACTGATTCGAAACAAATGATTTGTAAGCTTTGAAGCTTCATGAAGCTGTGTTTTGAAATCACCCATCACTACACTGCGTTCCAAATGATTATGCAATTGACATATCAGTAAGATTTCAGTACAATAAACATTCCGATTTTAGTTTTTCTAAGAAAATGTTTGTTTGTTTATTTATCCATGTCTTTTTTGATAACTGGTATCAATCTCAGACAAAATAATTTGCCAGATCTATGGAAACCCTACTTAGAGGTTGTTCCACATTATTAAGCAAGTCACAGTTCTCATGCAGTATGGGAGGAAGAAAGATCTTTCTGAAGATGAAAAGCATGAAATGGTGCAATGTTGTGCAAAAGGCATGAAAACAACTAATATTGTGTGAAACTGAATGGAGATTATCGAATTATCATAAGATTTGTGAGTGATTTAGAGCACAGCAGAACTCGGTCAGATAAAGGCTTATTAATGAAAGTTCCTGTCAAAAAAATGAATTGTATTAAAAGGGCAGCTATAAAAAAGCCAGTGTTGAGCAGCAAACAGGTATTTGAAGCTGCTGGTGTCTCTGGAGTCTCAAGAAGCTCTCCATGCAGGCTGGCAGTTGTGCGTAAAGATGCATTTTAGCCACTCCAAACCAAACCTCACAAAGAGAAACATTTACAGTGGGTGTAGAAATACATGAAGACTCATTTTTAAATAGTTTTATTCACTGACTAATGCCGTACTACAATGGATGGTCTAAATGGATGGATTTCTGGATGGTTGGTGAATGGCCACCACGTTCCAACAAGACTGCGACGTCAGCAAGGAGCTGGCGGGTGATGATTTGGGCTGGAATATTGGGAAGTGAGATGGAGGGTATTTAAATGACTTTTGCAAGATATGTGGAGTTCATAACTGGCCATTTTCAGCTATGGTATAAAAAGGAGGATAGTGCATAGTACAATGCACTATTGTACAATGCACTATGCACTATCCCATGCTGCAAAAAAACACCACAGCAATAAAACTGTTTGAAAATGTATTTCTAAACCCATTGTAAATGTTTCTCTTTGTGAGGTTTGGTTAATGGTGGCTAAAATGCATCTTTACGCACAACTGCCAGCCTGCATGGAGAGCTTCTCAAGACTCCAGAGACACCAGCAGCTTCAAATACCTGTTTGCTGCTCAACACTGGCTATTTTTATACCTACCCTTTTAATACAATAAAAATTTTTGACAGGAACTTTCCTCAATAAGCCTTTATCTGACCAAGTTCTGCTGTGCACTAAATCACTCACAAATCTTATGATAATTCGATAATCTCCATTCAGTTTCACATAATATTAGTTGTTTTCATGCCTTTTGCACAACATTGCACCATTTCATGCTTTTCATCTTCAGAAAGATCTTTCTTCCTCCCCATATTGCATGAGAACTGTGACTTGCTTAATAATGTGGAACAACCTCTAAGTAGGGTTTCCATAGATCTGGCAAATTATTTTGTCTGAGATTGATACCAGTTATCTAAAAAGACATGGATAAATAAACAAACAAACATTTTCTTAGAAAAACTAAAATCTGAATGTTTATTGTACAGAAATCTTACTGATTTGTCTCTTGCATAATAATTTGGAACGCAGTGTAGATATTGCTGAATAAAGTCACTATTTTGTTATTTTTGGCGCACAAAAAGTTTTCTCGTCGCTTTATAATATTAAAGTTGAACCACTGTAGTCACATGAACTGTTTTAAGTATGTTTTTAGTAGCTTTCTGGACATTGAAAAATGGAGTGTTATTGCTGGCGATGCAGGCCTTACTGAGCCATCGGATTTTATCAAAAATATCTTAATTTGTGTTTCGAAGATGAACGAAAGTCTTACGGGTGTGGAATGACATGAGGGTGAGTAATAAATGACAGAATTTTTGGGTGAACTAACCCTTTAATGCATCCTTGCTGAACAAAAGTATTACTTTCTTTCAAAACAAAATCTTACTGACCTCAAACTATTGAACAATAGTGTATGTATGAATGACTTGTGCAAATTATACAAATTTGAAAGCATATACATACAAATGCTTCCAAATCCTAGCTATATTGCATATTAAATTCATGTTTGTTTGTTTTTGTTATTGTAATATGTGAAAATGAAATATGTTTAATGCCATCACATTTTTAACACAGTTAATGCCTTCATCAAATTTGGCATTTAAAGGATTAATTTCATCTGTTTAATTTCATAAATATTGTGACAGCACACATACCCACAAAATGGGTGTAACATTTAAATTTAGCCAACAGTTTTTGAGTTAAAGTTCATAAATGTTGAACTCTGATGATGATTAATGCAGTCTTAAGAAAATGTGTAAAAATGTGTCTAAAAGATCATAAAAGAGCTTGTTTTAGATGCCATTTATACATTGATTGATATTGTATATTTCAAGTGTCTAACTAATCATCCCAAAATGTATTTGTGTACAAATATGTGATCACTCTAGAATGAATGAATTGTCTGATATAGCTTTTTAGAGGCTCTTTCTGCACATGCTTCATTGTACTGTTTCTCTGCTGAAACATCCATAGGTAAGTTTCACTGCAGCTTCGAAGAGGACACCATCTGTATGTTCACCCAAGATAAAACCGAAGAGTTTGATTGGACAAGACATAGCGCTGCCACCAGGGACACTAAATATACACCCAACACTGGACCCAGCAGCGACCGCACTGGCTCTAAACAAGGTATACTGCACTTGTGCCACTAAGTATTAAATCAAATCCGCAAGTTAAATATAGATATAGATTTATAGCTACACCAAATTCAAACATCACAAGATTCAAATTTTCACAAATAAGTTAATGAATTGTCATTCATCAGTGGTATAGTCGATGTTGAGTAAAAGGTTATATCATCAGCAAAGTGAAGCTTGTGACTTTTAGAGTGAGGCTAATAGAATTAGCGTCCAAAGGCACTTTCAATTTCTCATGTTGCTAAAGGAGTGCACAAGCTGTCTTCTGATTGGGCAACATTTAGAGGAAGATGCTCAGTGGGTTCCATTAGCTGCACTTTCAGAGAAATGGTGTCAGTCATTAAACTTGACATCGGATCATGACAGATCCGGTGTGCAACTGGATAATTTCCATGGGTCAACACATCACTAATGCAATTAGCTTGTCTAGTACTTTGGTAAAGTAGAGGAATCTGTAGAATGCAAGTCATAAGTTCAGAAAGAATGGTAGGGTTCTTATTTAATCTATATATCGAAGTGGGTTTTATAGTGGGTTAAGTGCTCAGGGATGATGTCATTTTTGTAGGCCAACCCAGAAGTTAGCATCACCTCAGTGTTTCCTCGGGTTGTTGTTTTAGTCCATGGGTTGAAGTAAAACCACTCCCCGGAACACGATTTTTATCGGTTAAACAATGGATGGAACTAGTGCTAAAATGTAAAAAAAAAAATCTGGGTTTTAGGACTCATTCTTGAAGCACTCTGTTAATATTTCAAATTAATGGATGTTTAAGGGCTTGACTTAAGTAGAAAAAAAACCCAGGTCAATAGCTTTTCAAGTCCCTCTGACCCAGTGTAAAACGAAAGAAATCTGTTTTTTAAAAGGCAATGAGAAATGTGAATTGAAAAATAATTTGTCCTGTTCTATGGAGTCACTGAGGTCCTATTGATTATTCTTAGCCAGCGCTAGGTTCAATGGAGGTGTACTGAGGCTTGTAGAAAATATCAGTAGCCCCTCACTGCAGAACACACGAGATCTAGGGGGCGGAGACGGGTAGGTTAATGGATACGTAAGGTGGAAGGAGTTAGGTTTAGATCCAGGGGGCAGAGAGGGGTAGGTTTAGGGATTTGTAAAGTGGGAGGAGTTGGATCTGGATGTTCTGCAGTTAGGACCATCTCGAAAATATAGTCTGATAATTTAGCATGTGCTATCAGATTTTGATACTATACAATGTGGTTTTGATGCTATACAATTATAATTATTGTTCAATTAATTCTTGTGATTTAATGTATATGTATACACTACTATTTAAATGTTTGGGGTCAGTATGCTATTTTTTTTTTTTTTTAAGAAATTGATTTTTTTTTGCAACAATGCATTAAATTGATCAAAAGTGACGTGTATAAAGTTTCAAAATATTTCATGAATATATAATGCTGTTCTTTTGAACTTTCTATTCTTCAAACAATCACAGTTTATCACAGTTTCCAGAAACAAACAGTTATCAACATTGATAGCCTTAAAAAATGTTTCTTGTGCACCAAATCATCATAGTAGACTGATTTCTGAAGGATCATGTGACACTGAAGACTGGATTAATGGAATAAATCGCATTGTAAAATATATTCAAATAGAAAACATTTCTTTTAAATTGTAATAATATTTCACAACTTCCCTGTTTTTATTGTATTTTTGAGTAGCCTTGATGAGCATAAGAGACTTCTTTCAAAGAAAACAAAAAATCTTACCATGCCCAAAATTTTCAACTGTAGTGTGTGTGAGCTACTGTTATCAGTTCATTTTTATGTACTTGTGGACTTTGTGCAGGTTTTTACATGTACATTGAGACCTCGCGACCACGTCTGGAGGGAGACAAGGCACGACTGTTGACCCCATCCTTCAATGTTGCCCCTAAAAATCCCTACGGGAATGTGGCCACCAACCCAACATACTGCTTCAGCTTCTACTACCACATGTATGGAAAGCATATAGGTGGGTTACTGTTAGCACAGTACATTGCAATGACTCCTGATGTGATCAACTGAAGGGAATGTATGCAGATGACTCATTTTAATTGTGTCTTCTAATTAGTGTTGATGAGCAGCCAGCTAACTTTGTACAGTCTGTTTGACATCACAAATCTACTGTTCAAATGAGTGCTTGATGACCAGGGCTGCGTTTCTCAAAAGTATTGTGAACTAAGTTGATCATAGAGACCATTGGTGGCAATGATTCTACAATCTACTTAGACTTACAATGCTTTTGGGAAATGGAGCCCTGGTCAATCAGTGAGACAGACAGTGTCAGGCAGATATGGGCTGGAACGTTCTTACTCTCAGTGTCTCAAGATAAAAAAACAGATGAAATGTCTAACGGCTTTCAAGTTAGATATGTATAAAATATCAAAATATGGACAGGTTCTAAAATGTTTTATGTATGAACCTTTTTCAATGTATGAATGGTATAAAAAAAAAGCTTTCAAATCCTATGAGGTATATTACATTTATGGAATTGGGGTTGATTTTATGTCTCAGAAATGTGATCTTTATGTCACAAGTGCAACTGTATCTACATATATAAAATTGCATATAAATTGCAGTGTGACTTGTATCTGAAAAATGTTGCTATTTCTTATTTTAAACTTTATATAAGAATTTCCTGATTTATGTATTCTAGATGCTATAGGTGTAGGTGTAGGTGTAAACAGATTTAATATAAATACACATTTCTCATAATTCTGACTTTAAATCTGAGATTTTATATGTCAGAATTGCCCATTTATTTCTCATATCTTTTTGTGAATTTATACATCAAGTAAATTGTTTCTTATTTTAAACTTAATCTCATTAATAACAGATTTACTTTCATATATATTATTTTTACTCTCAGGCAGAAATGGGCTTCTATATTTATAAATTAACATGCTAGTCAGAAAATTGCAGTTTTTCTGGAATGGAAAAACCTGCTATTAAATGTTTCTAGTGGACTGTAAGTGCTGTAAATGACTTAATTTGTGCTCTGTGGTACACATACATTTCTACAGTTCCTTTTTTTCATGCTCACTTTATGCTGCTGCAGTTGAGCTAGACATACAGTTGCACTTCTGGAGTAGCAATGACCTCCACAGCCCTGACAGACAAGCTTGTAACTGCAATTTTCTGCTTCACAAAGCTGTGTGCTTTTAGAATAGAAAGTGTGGGGCTAATTCCAACTCACCAGGGTGTTCTCTTCCTGGCTTTTGACACGTGGTCTCATCGGGTGTCTGGGGTTAAAAATCCATGTGCCCAACAAGATCTTCTGTCTGGCTGCACAGCAAAGAACCGAGACAACACGGTTAGATGGCTGTTTTGATATAAAAACCTACCCAAGTGGTTCTTAAGGTGCACTAAAATCAATTTTTGTGTATGTTGCACTAGCCTGTATTCCAGTCGTCTTTGACTTGATACTGACACCTAGTGGTTTGGATGGACCGTAATGCAAATGCAAATGTTTTCTGTTAAACATGCTATTGTAAACGTTAAGTCATATTCGGCTGGTGAGGTGATCTCAAAATGATAGCCACCATTAAGCTACTATTAATTTATTTGTGTAAAATGTTTTAACGAGAGAATTACATTGTTAAAGAACGAAATAGCAACAAGAGTTTGTGTGTGTTGTTTTAATGTTCCACTNTTTTTTTTTTTTTTTTTTTTTTTTTTACAGTTTTTTTCTCCAGAAAGTTTATCTTAGCATTAATAGCATCACATCTCTTTAGCAACAGTCTCATTGTCTCCTCATTTTCAAGGAAATGAAACATACCATTTGGCTAAATCCCAGACATCTGAGAAAGTAATACATCGCAGATGTATTACCTTTCATCGTAGAGTAGGGTAGAAGCAATTATATATAGTGATATATATTAGTGATATGTTCTGAACAGATTTATGATTCATTTCTCCTGAAGATGGAGATGAGTCGAGGTCTCTTCAAGGTCACTGAACCTTGCAGTTGCTATGTAACACTGAAGAAAGGTGTAAAGGGCATTATATAGTTAACTGGCATATTGCATATAATGACTTCTACTGACACTTGGTGCATATGCCTTTTTTTTTCTTTTTTTCAAGGAACATTAAATGTGTATTTGAGGCAGAAGAGCCAGACAGGTCAGGATACATCTGTGTGGACCCTGAGCGGGAACCAAGGAGACCGTTGGAGGCAAGCCAGAGTTAACATCAATCCAACATCCTCTTTCCAGGTGCCTCTTTCTGTCTTCTTTTTGCTTGCATAATAACACCCAAAAAATAATATAAAAAAAATTGTAATACAATTATATAATATTATAGGATATAAACTATGTGAATAATATTTCTATAACTTATAATATTATAATTTATGTTATTTAAAGCTTATGTATGAATTTTGTATGTAAGAATTTATATGTATTAATTGATTTTTGTATTGTCAATGTGTGAACAGCTTGTAATGAAACTTAAAAAACAAGACCTTCCTCCAACTTCCTAGGTAGTATGTAGACTGATTTTTTTTGTGAAGGACTTTGGCCGGAAAATCCTGAGGATGTGACTGTTACACATACTCCCGAGACCCTCTCTTCTGTTCAATGACACATGAAATGAATGCATTATACAATATTCAGGATACTGTCGAATGAGCCATGCTGTACTGTAGTGTCAGTGTGTCATGCAAAGAAAAGGGATTCATTCAAACTATAGTTTCACATAGCCAGATATATACAGTCTATATAGTCTCAAATATACTTTATAATCAAACTATGGCTATGTACACACTGCAGCTAAATTCAGTTGTCAGTTCACCTTCTAGTGCTTAATTCTGTTCTGTACACACACAGTTCAGTAATTTATGGGATACAACAACCACATTCTACAACCAAATTAAAGGGGTAATTAACCCTAAAAATGAAAAGTCTGTCATCATTTACTCACCTTCAAGTTGGTCCAAACCTGTTTGAATTTCTGTTTTGAAAAAAAAACCTGTTTTGAATTTTTTTGGTTTCCCATATTTTGAAGAATATGGGAAACCAAACAGTTGATGGGCCCCATTGACTTAGTCAATGGGGCCCATAACTGTTTGGTTTCCGATATTCTTCAAAATATGTTCCTTATCACTAATAACAAGTTTCTGAATTTTACGTATAGCCCCTTTAATATGTAAGAGATAATCCACGGCTAGCTGTAAATTAAACGATTTGAATGCACAACATGAAGGCAAAGAACCACCCCATGCAAAGCAGCAACTGTGGAGTGCATTCAAATCATTTAATGCACAGCTTGCTATGAATTATTCCGCTTATACCATGGTCATTTACCAGCATTGACTTAAAGCTATCATTGATGTTTACAGCATTAAATTTGACTGGAAGTGTTAAAATGGCAGTTATTTTTGTGAGCTATGACTCGTTAGAGCTAGCATTCTGTTCGCTTTAAATCAGACACAGAGATAAAGTAGTATGGTAAGGTTACATTTATTTGATTAGAACATAACATTTATTTATTTAATTGAAACTGTTTAATTGCACACCTTCCAGCCAATCATAATCGAGTATTCAGACTAGCCCATGGTATAAATGTATATATTTGCATTCAGAATTAAATGAAAAGCCACAACGGAGTAAAAACGTTTTTTGTTTTATTTTCCTGCCCATTCATGTAGATGGTTTTGGAGGGTATACGTGGTTCTGGCATTGAAGGGGATATTGCTATAGATGATGTGACCATAGAGGAAGGAGAGTGTCGAGACCCTCCACCCAGTAGTAGTGAGTATATTGGACAAGAGTTTTTAAAGCAATTTCTTTTTTAAACAATGGCTTTTGAGTTTATTGCAATGAAATAGAAAAAAAAGTAATTGTTATTAATATCATGCTGTTGTAATGAAGCCCAAATTGATTGAATTAATACATGCAATTCTTTCATATTTATTTATTTCTATTTTATATATTGGTAAA
>RJVU01051648.1:13989491-14005468 GCA_003731715.1 Anabarilius grahami
GGGGGGGGGGTGTTAATAACTCTTTTATGATCACCAAGGCTGCCTTTATTTTGATTACAATTTAAAATAACTTTTTACATTTTGATATGTCCTAAAATTTTCAGCAGCTATTACTCCAGTCTTAAAGGGTTAGTTCACCCAAAAATTTAAATTCTGTTATTAATTACTCACCCTTGTGTCGTTCCACATCCATAAGACCTTCGTTCATCTTCAGAACACAAATTAAGATCTTTTTGATGAAGTCTGAGAGGTTTCTGTCTCTCCATAGAGATCCAACGCAACTACCACTCCAAGGTCCAGAAAGGTAGGAAAAGACATCATTAAAGTACTCATGTGACTCCAGTGGCTTTAACTAAATTTTATGAAGCTATGTGATTTGTTTGCGCAAAAAAGCATAATTTACCACTTTACTTACAAAAATATTGATCTGCAACGAACGTTCACGAGAGCTTCGCGACACATGCATGTTGTTTTCAGACTCGTGAGTCAACTCAATGCACATGCGTGAGTGTTCACGAGAAAATCACGACGCATGTGTGTTGTGTTCACGCGAGAGCTGGAATTGTTGTGTGAACATGCTTTGAATAATATTATTTTGTAAGTAAAGTGGTAATTTGTTTTTTTTTGCAACTCGCGTTGCTTCACAAAATTGAGTTTAAGCCACTGGAGTCACATGAAGTACTTTAATGATGTCTTTTTCCTACCTTTCTGGACCTTGGAGTGGTAGGTGTGTTGGATCTCTATGGAGAGATAGAAACCTCTTAGACTTCATCAAAAAGATCTTAATTTGTGTTCCGAAGATAAACAAAGCTTTTATGGATGTGGAATAACACGATGGTGAGTAATAAATGACAGAATTTTCATTTTTGGGTGAACTAACACTTTGTCTTCATGTGATCCTTCAGAAATTCTTTCAGGTTTTTTTTGATCAATTTAATTAAACATTTGCTGAATACCTGTTTAGTCTAAATAAATAAATCCCAAGATCACACAATAGTGGAAGACATTTTGTGTAGGATCAAGGCTAGCATGACATGGACTGTATTATCTTTCCTTTTCTTATCCATAATAAGATAATTTACCAGCCTGAATATCTCCTTCATGACTCTCAGCAAACTTTTAAAATCCACTCTCTTTTGAATTAAAGCATAGCACGTTGCAAGAAAGATGTTCTAGAGATACAGAGCAAACCCCATTAAACTTCTAAAGGATGGAAGAATTGTTAATCTCTGAATTATTTACACAACACTGAGAAATGAATATTTGTTCACATCCGTAACTGCATTTGTTCTTGTCTTTATTCCCACAGATATAAGATCCCTGGCCTCTCCCGCTGCAGTGCATATATGGCAGCTCTGTCTCACTTTACTTTTGGTCTTGGTTGTCCTCCGAAGGTGACCTCATCACATCGAGGTGGAACCCAGCTTTGGAATTCATAGAGATTTTGGCTGACTCGGACTGCCTGAACACAACAACCAAAGATTCATCCCGTCTCACAAAAGGAACGTAGGTTTTAGATCAGTGTGAATGAAGAGGAAGCCAGGGTGGGAATCTAAAGCTCGCTAACACATTGACATGAGTATTCTTCTGGAGTCCAATGAAGATCTTGAGAAAAAAGCCCATTACTGTTGTCAGTGTTAGAAAGAAAAGAACAGGTGGATGGTTACAGCAGGACGGCTTGAGAGACTTGATAGGGGAATCTTTCAAAGCACAAAGACGTAACATGTATTTCTATCACTACATGATTTTTGCTTTGTTGAACGTCTGCTTCTGTCATCAAAGACCTCATTATGTCACAATACATAATACTGAACCACATGAAGGAAACTTCTGAGAAGGAAAAAAAACAAGGATACCAGAGATGGTAACAAAAATGAATGATCATTTGAAAAAAAAATTAAATGTTTTCGTTTTTTTATATCTGAAAATAGAGGTATGTCAGATACAGTCTCGCTTTTTGTATCTCCCAGTGCTCTGATTCTATCGGTTTGATGTGAACATCAGGGCTCCACAAATGTGTGTTGTTTTAAAGGGAGTACAGTCTCAATGTAAAGTTTGTTTTCGGACAGATGGGCCGTTCATGTACTTGTTCTTTGTGCTTTAACAGATCAAGTTTAACAGACAGCATCCTGATACACCCTTTCTGGGCTTCATATGTTTCATTCTTACTCTATGTGTTTCGTTATATTAGGTATGTTACCAAACTCATCTGAATCTATATTAACAGCTAATCACGCAGCTGACACAATGAACACCGTCTCTCACTGAGAATCATTGAGTTGACCTTTCATTTCAGTGCAGCTCTGCTAAACAACAGCAGTAGGGAACTGTTGAACATCACGATGTACCTGCTGCTAGTGAGGATCTGAATCTCCTGACTGTGTCCGCTTGCAGTTGTTCTCTTTAGGTGCATAAAGATAGCCGTCATCTGTTCACTAAGGAACATGGAGTTGCTGTCTGTTATGAAATCAAGTGCCTTCAGAACCTCTGTAAAATCATTCTACTGTGCTACTGTATCATCTATAGCATTTCCGTTTGGCACGGTTTATAGCATACATACACACGTGAGATGAAAGGTGAAAATCAGAGATCCACGATGAGAGACGGGTGCAATTTTGCAGCCCATCACTGGTGTCTTGATTTCCACATACTGTTGATAGATAATGACTTATTTTTATTTCGACAGTATACGTCCCACCTGCTCCACATTCGACTGATATAAGGAGAACAATGGTGGTGGGACTGGACTAAAAGCACCATTGATTCATCAGTAGGACATCTGGGAGCTATTATCACCAGGTGAAAAACAGCCGGGAGGGTCACTATGAAATCCTCCTTCGATCTGATGAGACTTCTGTGCCGCCGAAAAAAAGACATTTTTTTCCAACATCCCGAGGACTGAGAGGTATGACAAAAGGTGGACCTTTAGAGGACCGATGTTCTCACTGTACAAGATGATCAGCCTTGATCTGGATCCATCCGGTTGGATTCTTACAAATGATATTTTATTACTCTAAAGAAAATGACTGCTTTTACAAAAACTGAACTACAAACTATGAACTACCTGAGACCATCCGTTACCTTAACCAGCTGGTTTTTGGACATGTATTGTAAAATCACTTTTCTCATTCATCTCATTTATTTCTGAGGAAGAATTTCGTTGCTCTCTCAGTTTTGTCAGCCCAAAAATGTTGTTTCGGACAACATATATATATATATATATATATATTGTCTTCAACATTTATTCATTTATAAAATCCCTTTGCATTACTATATTATGGCATAATTTGAATCTATAGTATGATATTATAAAATAATATCAAATATATGAGATTATATGCAAATACACCTGGTAGGGAGGTCTATGGAAACGGTTTCACGCTTATTCAGACAAAGCACAATGTGAAATATTAATGTCAAAATTCAGAAACACAATACCTTCAACACACAATAAGTTGTTTTTCTCAATTTTATTAAAGTTACAATCAACAGGAATAAACTACCGAATTCTTTACATAAAGAAAAAAAAAGATATTTTACATCTCGGTTCAATAAAAGGCTTTCATGGTATTGTGTTTGTGTTTTTTTTTGTTTGTTTTTTTTATAAATGCTTTCATTAATTAGACATTTTTTTCAGTTGCTTGGACATCTTGATGATGCTATTATATGGCCAAGCAAAAACAGAGCAAATTATCAGTTTTTATCTCTGAATTGAGTACTGATTGATCCATGGTAAAGTTTCTCAGAAACGATGGATGGATGGATGGATGGATGGATGGATGGATGGATGGATGGATGGATGGAATAATTTGTCCATATAGTAAATAAAGCTGTGTAGAGCTTTTTTTTAATTGACTCAAGCCGGATTCAGTCATTCAAGCAGCACTGCACATGTGTGTGGGGAGATACATCTTGTCATTGCATAAAATGAAAGCTTTGAATTTTTGAAAAGAGGATGTGCAGTTACAGTTGCACTAACCATCACTTAGCAGAACATTTGTCGTCTTAATTATGATAAAACCCATGTGTGGTTGCGCCTTGGGCTTCAAACCCTCTTTAAGCTCTAAAAAGTGTCTGCTAAATGAAGTTGCAGATAGACTGCAACTAATCCTTACAAAGACTCCTCTTATTTTGCAGTGTAAGGGGTCTCACCATAGGGGGTCTAGTAGTTTCATCAAAAATAGATTACAGATTCAGTTTTTGGCCTCATTTGATTTTCGGTCTGCTTACGCAAAATATAAAGTTGAAATTGTAAGAATGCGTGTAAAATGGCATTGGGTCTTACTGAAATTGTCCACTTTAGACATTCTACTAACTATAAGTAAGTTTGCAACTACATGTCAACTAACTCTCATCAGAGTATTAGTAGGGGACCTGTTAAGGAAAGTTCACAAAATGTGTGTCTACAGTGTGTGTAAACAACCAGCCTATAATGGTAAAAATCCACCCACTCCTTTTTTTATATATCTATAATCACCATAAATCATAAACAGTCTGCCTAAACCAGCAGTTCCAGACTCTATGTAAGAGTGGGTGAAGCCCGGCCCATGACTGGCGAGGGAATCTGTCATATTAGCTTAGCTCCTCCCTTGTGTGAGCGGTAGACAGTCCGCCATGTTTATCTCCAGAGCATTTAACAGTGGCATCAAAATGATTTTTTGTTTTTCTTTTGTTGTTTGGTTCATATTAACAGCATATACAGCAGTACTGTATATTAAGCTACTTTCACTTTAATACACAGATGATCTAATAAACACATGCGATTTATTTCCCTGCAGTTTACGTGCACAGACATAACCAACTGTGTTTATATGAACTTAGTGTTGTTGTTTTTTTAGACATAACCTGTTGGGGTGTGACGAGATCTCGTGTCACGAGATCTCGCGAGACTAAAATGTGACGAGATTTCTCGTCGAGGCGAAAAGTAGTCTTGTGATGTTACCATGACAGAGTGGTTAGGGTGATTAGGAAAGAATATGCCACCGCTACATTTACATTACGCCTCCACTGTCTTTTTGCTTTGTATTTAAATAAAAAACATTTAATTCAGTTGGATAACGGTCGCCGCCGCTCCATATTCACAGAGTACGCGCGATCGCGAAAGTGAAAGTAAACACAAGCGCGCATTCAAACGCGATTTCAATACCCCACGTTTTGAAAGCGGCCCTGATGAATACAAATATCTCTCAATATGAAAGCTATTTTAGGCTGGGCAGTGTAGTTGTAACCATCTCTTAGCTCTGTATCAAAGAAAAATTTGGTCTTATTTGCATTTTGAATATTGAGAGAGTGCAATTATGGTTGCACTTATTGTAAAGTGTTACCATAAAAATGAATAACAGTTTTCTCTTAATCTTATTACAAACAATAAGGTTTCATTTGTTAACATTAGTTAATGCACTGTGAACTATCATGAACTAACAATGAATAAACAAAGATTAATAAATACTGCAGCAAATATATTGCTCATTGTTAGTTGATGTTGTTATTAATACATTAATGTTAATAAATGAGACCTTATTGTGAAGTGTTAACATTTTCATTTATACGGTTTTATTTCTATGATCAGTTTGTGAAAAGGAGTTCAGTTAGGAGGTCAAAAGTTGTAGAAGCTCATAAATCATGTACAGCAAGGTCTGAAGAGACTGAAATCATACAGAAGAGAAGTCAGTCAGTTGAGTTAGTGGCAAAACCTTTTACAGTACATCAGTATTGTTGTCTTTTACTGCATATGATAATTCATACTCAGAAAGTAGAACTGAAATGACATTCATTACAAGATGATTAGTTAAAACATTTCAAATACAACTGCAGAATATTTTTTCTAGTCACATATTTCGTCATCTTGTCTCGTCTCGTGAACTCAATCTCGAGTCTCGTCTCGTTTCGTGAGATACCTGTCTCGTCACACCCCTAATAACCTGTATATTTGACAGTTTATGTGCAATAAGACGTGAAAGAGAAATCAGTTTAATACTCACAGGATGTGCCGTCTGACAGACAGCTTTCTGTGAGTGTGTTTCAGATGCGTGCGCTCAGAAAACCATATATCAGAAGTTAAACAGTTATGGCTTTAAAACGCATGCAAATAATGAACTTTCATGATGATGAAGAACTGCAATGTCACGTGAGCGTGGTAGCGATAGAGATGATCAAAACCAAATGGATGTTTTGTTAGTTTTTGGTATTGTATTCGAGACACAAGCTGTACAGGCTCCACCCTCTTCTGGAAAGTGGGATGGGGAGCAGCAACTCATTTGCATTTAAAGATACATGCACGAATACAGCATGTGTTTCCTTCCACTCAAAAATGGGCATTTACAACATGGTAGAATAAATGATCTGTGGGATATTTTGAGCTGAAACTTCACAGACACATTCTGGGGACACCTGAGACTTATATATTACATCTATTTTGATGGAACCTCAACAGACTTTCTACTGACTAAAAGTAGCCTTGCAACTTATTCTACTAACCTGAACCTTAACCCTTAGTCTACTAATACTCTAATGAGAGTTTACTTACAGTTAGTAGAATGTATAAAGTGGACCATCGAAATAAAGTGTAACTCTGAAATGTGTTCCATTCAGTTCAGGCTTATTTACTGATCTTGATAGAAAGTTTCATTTTCACTCAAACCTCCTGCGTCAGATATATCATGTTTGTGGGTTTATCTGTTCAGCTGGGTGGCCAAATATATCCACATCTTTATAAACCAAAAAATAAGAGCTACAGTTTTTCCTAATGACAAATATTTGTTTACCTGTGCAAACTTCTAGCAACTTCTGACCTTTGTTTAAAAAGAAATTTTCTTCTTCTTTAGAAATTACATTTAAATTCTATCAAGCGTGGAGGACTTTTGCACATAATACCCTGGAGCTTATGATGCTAGGGATGGTTAAAGACCCTCCATTAGGTTATTTTATAAGTACTCATATGATTATCAGTAATTTATGGTCTGAAAGTCCCTACAAGCAGGCCCATTTGTCACCAGTGACAAGCCACTGAGAAAACACACAGCGTAATGTAGGCCTATAAAGCTAAAGGCAACTTTGCCTTCTTCCTTCCAGTGCTGTCATGTGAAATGAGATTATAGCAGAACAGGTTGGACACCCTTCTATATTTATCTCATTAAAATTATTGTATGAGGTGCTAGTTAATAGCTATCATACATCAAATTTAAATGATTTTTTTTGTTGTTTTGGTCTGGGTGTTTTGAGGGGTATGATTTGCCTGTGCTTGTAAAATATTTTCCCATAATCCATTATTTCATGGCAAAATGCTCCAAACAAAGCAAGTGCCATCTGTTTCTATGCCTACATGCTGTACATTTTCATCTTTATCCTTCTCTCTCTTTGCCCCACCTCCTCTCATGTGAAAATATTAACTTAACATACAAATGAGAAAACGTTGCCAGACCAGTGATGCAAACCAACGGAAAAGCATATTGTTTGAGCGGATTATTGAGTAGAGCTGGACAGATTTTAGAAAATATCCTGCCATGCTGAAAACACTGGACTTGCAGTAGTACTTCAGGGATATTCTCATATCATTTAGGGCAGAGAACTGGTCAAAATCTGTCAATGAGTTTTTAATGACTTACACATTTATAATCAGCTTGTGTAGCATTACCTGTCAATGCAGTTTTTGCTATGGATACATTATTAATATTATTTTTGTGGATTTAGTCAGCTGCAATACCGCGCTGAACATTGACCTGACTGGACCAATAGATTAATAATAATACTAAATAGCTTTTATTAAAAACACATAATTGTATTGACAGGATTTATGGTTCACTAGTAACACTTTACAATAAGGTCTCATTTATTAAAGACCCCCTGTGGTGAAGATCAAGTTTTTAATGTTGTTCATATGTCTATCTGGTGTTTTTAACATGCTTGAAGACAAACAATGTGCAAATTCATAAGCCAACACCATTGCTGAGTATTTTCTCTTTAAAACTGCAGTAAACCAAAGACAGTCTCAAACCCGCGGTTTGAAATCGCTGGTGTTTCTGGCGTCACAAACTTCTAACCAATCACATCAATGTGCCTGCGGGCTTTAGCATATCATTAACTGACCGCGCAAGGGAGTCTCAAAAGAAGGTTATGCCGATATGTTTTTCGGTTGATATGAAAAATTGTGTAGATTTAGCAATATGGCAGGTGTATGGTGCATATTATGATGTTATGATGAACTATATGCCTTTCTCCACCTTCTGGGTTGTTCAAAGCGTTTCTAAGGATACTAATTGTTAGAAGGCAGCTGTCTGACTCGTGAATGTGAACATGGTTTGTGTAGCATTAGAAACACATTATTAGCTGTTTGATAACAGTCAAGCAAACTCTAATCATATTAATTACCGTTATGTGTCCGACGTAGTAAAAAAAGCGATACCAGTGTGCAGCGTTTACCTCAGTAAGTTAAAGAGTGGATCTCGTCTGAGCTCGTGCCAGTGAGTGGAGGCGGGGCTAATTAGCATATTCATAGATCCGTGTATAATAAATGACGCAAGGGTGTAGAGTTACATTCAAGCTATTTTAAGGCATTAAGATTTGTTTTCAAAGGAAAAAACGTTTAAACGTCATTTTGATTATCAAAGATGAATTTTAAGGGATACAATGAACTATTATTATTAATATAGCTTTTATAAAGCTTTCATAAAGCTGCTCAATAATAATGTTTTTCAAATAATAATCATCATATTTAATAATTATATCATAATTTGTTATTGACAGGATTCATTGGTTCATTCATTTTATGAATGACTTTTATGAAGCTATTTGAAAAACATAATAGTGAAATATTAATGTTTATTATAATTATAACTTTTATAAATGATATCTGAAAACAATGATTATTATAAAGATATCTACAAATAGCTTCATATAAATAATTTTAACCATTTTTGAGCAATGTTTTACTGTTGTTTAATAATGAATCGCCTTAATTAAACTATTTGAAAGCATTGATTATTAAAAAACATAATTAATGATATTGTATTAGTGAAAATTATTATTATTAATAATATGAATATAGCTTTTGTGAAGCTGTTAGAAAAAACTATGATATTATAATTAATAATAATAATAAGCTTAGTAATATTAATAAATAATCATAATTTGACCACTGTTTTTTGTCTATCATAAATAGCTTTAATGAAGCTATTTGGAAAAACATGAATTTTTATGTTTGTTTTAGTGAATATTAATATTAATTATAATTAATTATGATTAATAATAATTATAATAACAATAGTTCTAATATGGCTGTTTTTGTTTGAATCTTGCTTTAGTTCCTGCAGTACAAAGCATAGTATTTGACAGCTCTCTAATCAAAAATTTAAGATTGCATTATATAAAACAAGAAAAGCTTTCACCCTCTGTGCCTGGTAGATTCTGCGGTTCAATTAGACTTAAATCCTGTGATGTGCGCGTTCACTGAAGTTTGAAACACTGTAGGGCCCGAGATTCCATCCACCAGAGATTTCTCTGTGAAGTCTCTGCTTTACACTTCAACAGGCTAACGTCTTCTTCACAGACGCTCCACACACACACACACACACACACTCTCTCTCTCTCTCTCTCTGAGAACAAACCTGAGCCTCTGCCTTTCTTACACACTCTTGTGGGTTATTTCACACTTTGCAAGCTGGGCCTTCTTCAACACAATATGTCATTTTGACTAAGCGCAAGTGACATGGAAGAGAATCAAACAAACATTTTATAAAGAGTTTGATAGAACACATATAATGTTCAAATGCGATTTCCCCGGCTGATTCTTTAAATAATATTTGATTCCCTTATACACTTTTTATACTTGGAATACAAACAGCCTTTCAGGCAGCCAGACACTTTCAGTAAAGTTTCAAGTTCTTCTAGCATTAGAATGAGCTTTAGTTTAGTTTAGTTTAAAGGTGGAGTGTGACATTTTTGGTGTCTTAAAATACTTTCTCCTATCCCATTTTGATGTGCAAAGGCAACTGTAAGTAATTTGTTGGTTGATTCCCTCTAAAAGTGTAAAAACTGTTTGTTTGTGCAGACAACACACTCTTAAAGTTTTTTAATTGGCAATGATGATTCCACGAAGAACCTTTAACATCCATGGAACCTTTCCATTCCCCAAAAGGTTCTTTATAGTGGAAAAGGGTTCTTCACATTATTAATATGTTCTTAGAAAAAAAAAAAAAGTTGACTGAAAGTTTCTTTTGGGACCCAAAAATGGTTCTTCTATGGCATCACAGCACAAAAAAAAAAAAACCTATTATGGAACCTATTTTAAGAGTGTGGCTGGCAGGGCGGTATAGGAGACTATAGCACATGAATCACACATATACCTTTAAATATTTTGCTTTCCGATAGTATATTTCCTTTGCTTTTTTAAAGCTGCAGTCCGTAAGTTTTGCCTCTTTGTCGCCATCTCTGTTTGAAACCTGCAATTGCAGTTATTACAATTATCATTTTTACGTGGGTTGTGCATCAGCACGGCTCCTCAGCGCAAATTAATCTAATGTTTTAATCACAGATTCTACATCTTGGAAGTATGACCAAAAAAAGAATTTTCTGACCAACGGAGAAAAAAGCAATAAATCGCGCTGCCAATGGTGATTAAATCCAACGTTCGCTAATCTCGGATCATGTCAAGCCGTGCAAATTATTATTATTGTTATACTTTGTTCTCAAATTGTTAACGTTAACAACATCAGCATTGCGTGACTATGCGTATTTAGTGTGTATTAGCGTTACCTGTAGATTTCAATTTCTGTAGCCACTCCGCAGTTCGAAGTCTATAAATGATCTGCTTCCAGTAGCATCCTCACATGCCATATAGCCTACTAGTTGGGACTCGTTCTTTCTGTTTACAGACGTGACGTAATGACGCAAAGACGAACGGCTGCATGCTTGAATCTCCCACGGAAACCCACCAGTACCGATATTTTATTATAAAACATTATTACAAGCTTACCATTGTGAATCAGGCTAAGGTAAGGAGATAGTTTTGAACACTGGCTGGTTATGTACTGCTCAAAAATTGATTTTGGATCATTTTTAACCCCCCCAAAAAAAAAGTTACAGACAGCAGTTTTAAAGACTTCATTATTAAATGATCTATTTTAGGTTGTTTCATTTTGGTAACCTGAATTAAAGTGGAACTGAAGTTGCTGAAGTATGCTTCCTCTTTCTTTCTTTTCTTTCTTTTTGTGCTTTTAAAATTAGACAACTGAACTGGTGTTCAAATTGTTCTTAACACTCACTGTAGGATCACTGTGTATTCATTCTGCTGAGGGCCTGTGGATATTCCAACAGTGATTTCATCACAAAAAAAATTGTCTATCTTCAAAATGTGTCTAAAATGTTAAAGTCAAATGACTTTGTTTGACAGCCCGAACATTAACATAAGGTGATGGAATCTAAATGAGAATGAAGGGTGCGTGAACGAACAGGAGCTGCTTCTCATGCCAAATTCAGGGTGCTCCTAATATTGCATTCAGTTCAGATATTCAGTCTGAAGTTTGTTCTGTATGTTAGCTGACACACACCCATCTGTCAGACAGGTTGTAGCTGTCACTGTTGAGTAATGGATCCAGACTCTGTCAGGTGCCTATCAGAACAGATGCCATCACAGCATATAGAAACTCAATTGGTGATGGGAGTTCAGGCAGAAAATACCATGTGATCAGACTGCAGCACAGTGAGTTTGAACACTTGTTATTACATACAGTGGCTTCAAAAATAATTTGGACACTTAAGCCATAATGGAAAAATTTATAATATAGTATAATATAATCTGATTGGCTGAGAGCCATGCGATATTCTAGGGATAACAGCACTCTTACCTTTTTACCGTTTGTATCCAATACTAAGCGACTGTCATGGCGGCCAAGCAAATCCACCGTAATTTTTGCGAATACTACATTTGTTGTACCACAAACTGTAGTTTTAAGAGTTTTTTTTAGCTGAGAATGTAGCTGTTTAGACCTGAAATATGTGACTCGTATTTAATCATAGCGCCTATTTTACAATTTGTTTAGACATTTTCTGAGATGCGAGCTCCAGGCCATCAGCGGCCGTTCAGTGCTCGTATACCCGCCGAGAACAGCTTCATCTCGACCGGTTCTTTGTGGATTTTCCACTGTGTCTTATAGTGGTTAAACAGGAGATACAATTCATTTTGGGTACATAAAACAGGCAATCTTTGGTCTTAATCTATTACTTGTTCCAGAGCAAATCGAATTGTGCTATGTTAAATTTGATCATGTAATAGGAAGATATTTTGAAGAATGTTTGTAACCAAGCAGATCTCGCCCCCCATTGACTGTCATAGTATATTTTTTCCCTACCATGGTAGTCAGTGGGGGCAAGATCTGCTTGGTTGCAAATATTCTTCCAAATATCTTTCTTTGTGTTCAGCAGATCAAAGACATTTATACAGGTTTGGAACAACGTGAGGGTGAGTAAATGATGACAGAATTTTCATTTTTGGGTGAACTATCCCTTTAAGATAGTACAACAAAATGTAAAAATAATAGAATTGAAATCATTTGTTTGCAGATGCCACTTGGTTTGAAATTTTAAAAATGTATCTTTTTTTTAAAGTGTGGCTTAAGTGTCTTTTTAGGGCTGCTGTGTGAGCTTGGGTTTTCTAAAGATTTGCACAAGCTCTATCCTAATTAGACAGGAAGAAGAAGTTTCCACTGACTGCAAGTAACTAGGGTCATACTTGTAAATTATTAATCCAGGCCAAGCATGTTTCTGTGTGTGTTGTCAAGCATGCAGTTTTGTTGTGCTGAGTTGCACCTTCAACCAAAGAACCCGGCAGTAAAAATCAGAGTTTAGTTGATTCTGAGAAAGTGTAAATGATGTGGGATGTGTTTCAGTTTAAGTAAACACGATTGATTTGCTCTTTATGATTCAGTTACTGAGAAGGCACATACTGCTGGAGAGAGATGTGAAAAGATTGGGTGGTTTAAAATGTATAGCAGCATATTTTTTACAACAGACATTCCTTGAGGCAATCGAAAAGAACATTGCAAGATTTCAATGGTGAATCTTCACTTGAATTCAAATGTTTTCATCAACATGTTTACTACAACTAAATTGCATTCTGCTACAAAAGTAAATGATTCCCGAATGTGCCTCTCTAAACATAACTTGAGCTACTGGATATTTGTTTTTATTCTGCCTAATTTTGTTTTAAGGTGTGACCACTAAAAGCCTTGGACGTCACCATGGAGATGATGCCTTGGATAACAGGGAAGGGAAAATGATGGAGGTTCATTCATATTGATAATCAGCTGTCATAAAGGAGGCAGATTGAATCATGGCAGCCGCTCTCTCTGCTCAGCTGCATTTGGTTAGTGGCTATATTTATGATAACGTCCTCCTGCATGTAGACATACACAGCGTGTCTCTTATTCTGGCCTCATTTTGGAAACCCTTTACTCGGTTAGACAGACAATTTAAGTAATAAAATACATAGGCTTGTAGGTTAATGTTGCTTTCCTTTATATTCCATACCACGATAAGTACATCTATACTCTTTATATTCCAACCATAATATTAATCTCCTACGCCTCATACAACAATAAACAATGGTGTGCTCATAATTAAAGTCACCATGTAATCAAAATGGACAATAAGCCAATTTCTTTTTATGGAGTATTGCAGTATTCATTATGAATGATTTATCAGTGCACATCATTAATAATTTGTTATAGTTATCAAAATAATTTCACATCCCTTATGCAGCGACATCTTTTCTCTGATGACGTGTTTATTGGCATGAGGGTGGGACGACCTGTCACTCATATGAGATCACAGCAATAGCAACCATCCAATCAATTCCACTGGAAAAAATAAATTTTTCTCGCACAAGAAGCCATTTCACTCGGATATACTGAACGCCACAATAAGGAAGAGAAGACTATCGCATCATCTGTTTCATGCGAACTTTAATGCCTAAACAGAATTGGTTCTGGCATGTGTCGCAACTGAATGTGACTTAACATTTCTTACATTATTTAACTGTTTATGATGTCGTAATTTTTTATCAGAATGTCATAACGTTTCTGTGGTGATGTAAGCTGGACACAAAATCCAAAAACCAAGCCATGAGGTCAAAGGAACTGAGCTCAGAGACAGGACTGTTTCAAGGCACAGACTGGGAAAGACTACAAAAATAATTCTGAGGTGTTTAATGTTCACAGAAGCATGTAGCCTTCATAATCCTGGAAGAAATGGAAATAGTTTGGAAAAAACAGGACTTTTCTTCAATAGATGGAGAAGGGCCTTGGTTAGAGTGGTGGCCAAGAAGGTGATGGTTACTCTAGTTGAGCTCCATCATCATATATGAAGATGTAAAAAATTTACAGAAGGCCAAACATCACTGCAACACTCCACCAATCTGGGTTTAATGGCAGAGTGGCCAGACTCAAGCCTCTCCTCAGTGAAGACACATGAAAACCCACTTGGAACTTGCAAAAAAAAACACTGAAAGGACTCAGATTGTGAGAAATAATATTCTGTGGTCTGATGTATGGAGGAAACTAGGCACTGCTCATCACCTGCACAATACTATCCCAACAGTAAAGTGTGGTGGTAGCAGCATCATGCTGTGGGGGTGTTTTTCAGCGGCGGGGACTGGTGGACTCATCAGGGTAGAAGGAAAGCTTTACGCAGCAAAATATAGAGTTAGCCCTAATTAAAACTTAGTTCAGAGCATTCAGAACCTCAGACAGGGCAGAAGGTTCACCTTCAACAAGGCAGCAACATAACAAAATGTGTGGGGAAAAAATGAAGAGGTTTGAATACTTTCACAAAGCACTGTTTGTCAAAATTCTAAAGAAATGATCTGTTGGTGTGTCTGTTTCTTCGTGACTTTAACAACCCATAGTCACTATGAACTGTCATTGCATAGCAAGAGCTGTGTATAGTGATGCTTCAAAAATATTTATTGTGTTTATTGTGGAATTTTCAGCATGAAAATTATGAACAAAAGGTTATGAACAAAATAAGGTGACTTTTTTAAGTGAAATATTCCTTTAAATATTTGTAATGCTATTTGAATGTACTTACTGCAACTATTTTAGTTGACAACTACTTGACTAAGTATTGGCACTGATTGCCAGCATCACCATCAACATGATCCAGAACATCTCTTAAACCCTGCTGTTGGGACATCATACAATACTTATTTAAGTGACAGAGATGGTGTGGACACAGTGAAGGTCAATCCTTCTATTTCTCTGATTGAGTACTGAGTTTGGTATTAGAAGACGATGCTCGGAAATGACCTGTCCATTAGACAATGATAGCATTGTGTTATTGCTTCCCCATGAACACCCTTACATCCATAAAACAGGGACTACTTACAGATTCGTATCATGTAGACACCAATACTGTACATTGTGTTATTGCTTGCCCATGAACACCCTTACATCCATAAAACAGGTGCTACTTACAGATTCCTATCATGTAGACAGCAATACTGCATATAGACACATACTTAACCCAAACATGTGGGAAAGTGACAGTAACTGGGACAATCCTCTTACACGTCTAGACTTGGGTGCTTAGTTTGCTTTCGTGGTGCATTAACACTTCATGTCAGTTTGATCTCAAGTAATTCCAGGACTGGGAGTATGCTGTATGGGTCAAAAAGCAACACACACACTCAACTCAATCATGCAGTCCTTGACCCTGCAGCAACGAGAGGATGCATCTCCCAGATCAGCACAGCGGCCCAGCAGATAAGAAATGATGAATGCAGATTGTTCTGTGGCTGACACTATCATCAGTCTATGGTGACTTAGTAGCAGCAGGAGTCTACACCCCGGGCACCAAGTGTCCGTGAGTGATGACCACTCCCACTGCATCCTCGGCTACATACCAGTGGCTGCCGTGTATGAAAACCAAATACCAATCCTCTATCAAACTCCTCCGGAATTGCTTCTTTATCTCTGTCTGCAAGTGTA
>RJVU01051648.1:14005600-14036652 GCA_003731715.1 Anabarilius grahami
ATTTAAAAGTGTTTGTTTAAATGTTCTTTACTGTTGCCTAGCACAATGCTCATGATTTGCTTTGCATTGGAGATCAAACCAACAACGTTCCAGCCCAGAGAAAAAAGAAAATACAAAATCTAGAGATTTTAAGCCTCAAAAAAGAGCAAAAAAGAGCAAAAAAGGGTTATACTGGGGGCAGTCGTGGCCTAATGGATAGAGAGTCGGACTTGTAACCCAAAGGTCATGGGTTCGAGTCTCAGGTCCGGCAGGGATTGTCGGTGAGGGGAGTGAATGTCCAGCGCTCTCCCCACCCTCAATACCACGACTGAGGTGAGACCCTTGAGCAAGGCACCGTACCCCCAACTGCTATCCGGGCGCCGCAGCAATGGCTGCCCACTGCTCCGGGTGTGTGTTCACGGTGTGTGTGTTCACTGCTGTTTGTGTGCACTTGGTTAAATGCAGAGCACAAATTCTGAGTATGGGTCACCATACTTGGCCACATGTCACTTCACTTCACTCACTTAAAAAGAATCATAAGTGATCCAAAGAAGGACTTTCCTTGTCATACATAGAGAATAGAAGCTTGGGTAGTGGTTCAGGGAGTCGTACCACTATACAGTCTCTATGTGTCTTTTGGATAAGGCCTGAATGATTTGGATCTGTTTTTTTTGGATGAGCGCTGTATAATTGATGCTCAGACTCCGGCTAAGTCCGTAGAGTCAAATTATGCTATGCCCATTATGTTTGTGCATAGGCACAGCTAATGAGGTGGGTATTAACTCAGCATGGCATAGTGTGTTTTTGTTCCCCATAGCTTCAATGTCACACAAGACACAGTGTTGAGTTTCATTTTGAAAGGCAATGTCTCAGTTTACGGCTATAACCATGGTTCCCTGAGAAGGGGAACGAGACACTGCATCCCATTGCCATGCCTCTGCAGAGATGGCAAAAGTACACACATCCTTCACTCAAGTACAAGTACAGATACTCGTGTTTAAAAAGACTCTGGTAAAAGTTGAAGTACGGACTACACTTCTGTACTCAAGTTAAAGTAAAAAGTAGCCATTACTACTACTTGTTTTAGTGTCACACTAGTAACTGGACCTCACATCATATTACAATAATACAAAAGAACTTACATTTCAAATTTTGTTAGCTAATGATTGTATCCAGGCTAAACAATCACTACGTAGAACAGGGCTGGACTGGGACAAAATATCCCATACACCCACAACAAATTCTGAAACTACAGACAACTTTTTTTATGGACATCACATAAAAAAATATTTATATCCTTAGCCTGGGGCCATGCAAAATAATTAAAAGTCCTCTCTTGAACTGCACCTTCACTTCCATTTTCCTTTTCAGTCTCTTCATTTTCCCTGATATGTTTTGGTCTCTTACTTGTGTGTTTTACTTTTTTCTAAAATTTTCTTGTACCTGTCACTTTTTCATCAGCACATCTACTGTTATGAACAGTTGTGACCACCCCATTGTAATCTGTTGGCACATAATATACATTTTAGTTCAATTTAAACTATTACATTATGACCACGTGTTATTGTTTTATTTATTTTTTTAAAGTTACATTTATGGGCTTTTTGTGCCTTTATTTGGAGAGGACAGTAGAGAGCAGACAGGAAAGCATTGGGCAGAGAGAGGGGGGCAGGATCGGCAAAGGACCTCAAGACGGGAATCGAACTCGAGTCGCCGTGAACGCATTTGCGCCATATGTTGGCGCACTAACCACTAGGCTATCGAAGCCGACAGTTATTGTTTTATATTAAAATGACTTTAGACTCTAGATTTAACAAAACTATATTTTCTAAATTGCCTAAATGTCAAAATTAGTACAATAACTACATCATGACAATATCTTTATAGAAAAATCCTAATACTGAACATGTTATTGCATAATCATGAGTCAAGTTTTTGTTACGATTATCGCCTGTCCCTGTCACGCCCCGGACTACATCTCCCACGATCCTCTCTGCCAGTCACATGTTCTCTCTTTGTTAATCACCACACCCAGCTGCAGCTCATTACACGGACTATAAAAGACTCATACACACATCACCTCAGGGCTAGGTCTTGTTTTCCCCAGTGTTACATTTCCAAGCGTTTATCCTGTTTCCCTGTCTGTTCCTGTTCCCGATCCCTGTCTGGTTCTCCTGTTCTGTGATTGATAGCTGCCTGCCGTTTGACCACTGCCTGTACTTTGACTACGATCCTTCCTGTCTCTGATGTTCCTGTTCGCCCCGTTTGACCACGCTCAACATTTAATAAAGCCTTGCATGTGGATCTTACTCTGACTCCCTCATCGTTACAGTTTTTCCCTTACGAAAATTAACTATGGTTTTATTATAGTAAAAGTAGACTAACCATGTTATTGGCAAATTGATTACCATTTGTATAACCATAGTTTTACTGCAAATTCCATGGTTAGTGTAGCAAAACCATGGTTAATTTGTGGTTACCATGGTTTTACTGCAAATTCCATGGTTAGTGTAGCAAAACCATGGTTAATTTGTGGTTACCAATCACAGAACAGGAGAACCAGACAGGGATCGGGAACAGGAACAGACAGGGAAACAGGATAAACGCTTGGAAATGTAACACTGGGGAAAACAAGACCTAGCCCTGAGGTGATGTGTGTATGAGTCTTTTATAGTCCGTGTAATGAGCTGCAGCTGGGTGTGGTGATTAACAAAGAGAGAACATGTGACTGGCAGAGAGGATCGTGGGAGATGTAGTCCGGGGCGTGACAGGGACAGGCGATAATCGTAACAAAAACTTGACTCATGATAATGCAATAACATGTTCAGTATTAGGATTTTTCTATAAAGATATTGTCATGATGTAGTTATTGTACTAATTTTGACATTTAGGCAATTTAGAAAATATAGTTTTGTTAAATCTAGAGTCTAAAGTCATTTTAATATAAAACAATAACTGTCGGCTTCGATAGCCTAGTGGTTAGTGCGCCAACATATGGCGCAAATGCGTTCACGGCGACTCGAGTTCGATTCCCGTCTTGAGGTCCTTTGCCGATCCTGCCCCCCTCTCTCTGCCCAATGCTTTCCTGTCTGCTCTCAGTAACCATGGCTTTTGGTTTTGTTTGTAGTAAAACCATCGTTGATTTTCGTAAGGTTGCCCTAGCTCCCTCTAACCCTATATTTAAATGATGTGAATATTTGTCTGCAATAGATAATAATGATGTCCTTTAGCATACAGTATTTTGAGTGATGATATAATGGGCTCCTACTGCTAACAGTTGCTTTTAATGCTTAACCAACTAACAAATACAAAACTACAATAGCCTATTTGGAGATGAAACTGAACTGCACTTGAAGTCCTGAAGGTCAGTAGTTTTGCCTCTCTGCTCCACCTGAGCACTTCCACTCCATTCTCGGGTCTCTCACATAGCTTACTCTGATCGAAACCGTTTGGCGGAGGTGCAAGCCGAATCGCGTTGTCAGTCAAGAACCGAGTCATGATTTATTAGACATTTGTTATGGAATGGCGAACTACCAAATACAGATTAAAACGAAAGTAACAAGCCTGGTTTGAAAATGTAAGAAGTAGATAGTACAGATATTTGTGTAAAAATGTAAGGAGTGAAGGTAAAAAGTTGTCAGAAAAATAAATAGTGAGGTAAAGTATTGATACCAGAAAAATCTACTTAAGTACAGTAACAAAGTATTTGTACTTAGTTACTTCCCATCTCTGTGCCTTGGGCCTGCCTGCACGTCTCCTTCAATACATAATAGAGGCCCTCTTATAAGAAATCCAGTAGTGTCAAATTGTCACACATGCTTCAGACACCGGTCACGCTGATGGCGTTCCCTATAGCTTCAATCTAAGATGCAGTGTCTCGCTCCCCTTCTCAGGGAACCATGGTTACAGTTGTAACCTGAGACGTTTTCACACTGTACATTTGTAAACTCTGGGTTTATGTTCCTATTTGGATATTTATGAGATCAGTGACACTGATTGAATGATTACAAATTGCCTCATGTACTCATCATGTTTGAATAACTCGATGTGGGGAAATGTCGCTCTTAACCCTCCTGAAATGTGCAACAGTAAATAAAAAATAACTTTGTTACCCTGGTTAACGCATTTGTGCCACAGTTTTTTTCATCTGTCCTTTAGATCTTAGATGCTAAAACACTGCATGTAAAGTTTCTGTGACTGTACAAAGAGCATGAATTTTTAATTCAGTAAGCACTGCTCAGTTTATGATTGGTTGTCTGCTTCATGCACTGCATCGTTCCATGCTGTTCAGTTTTGACAATACAGTTTAGAGCACAACAGGGTTTCATAACGCAGGGTTTAAAGAGAGCATAAACCACGGGTATGATTAGTTAAACTAATTGTGAGAAATGATCACATCCAGCACCTTAGCAGGTGGCTATTTTTTCTATTTCATGTTGGTTTGTGTTATTTTACTCATTGTCTATGAATGTGAGTGTCTCTCCAGTCCAGCTGTTCTAGCACAAACAGATGAAAAAATATTTGATGTCTCCCAGCTTTTGATTTATTAATGCTACATTGCCTTTATCTCTTTCATTTTGTAGTCGTCTCACCATTCAAACCCACCTATTGATAATTTTTTAGATTATGTATCAATAATGAATGTTTTCATGCACTACCAAATATCATTTAAATGACTTGTCTTGAAGAAAAGTATTTTATTTATGGAAAAAGTCATCATTAGGTCTATTTTTCTTCAACTTCCTATGGAACACCCTGTTCGTATTCTACTTCAAAGAATGCAATTATTTATTAATTGTTTGTACATCGATGTCTTTGAGCAACTTATGAAATAGAAATGTTCTTATGGCACTCATCCACATGTTTGACCATCTCTCTCTTTCATTTTTGCTCAGCCGCTTCATTATTCTCTTTCGTTCTCTGGCTATATCGAATGAGGTATGAACACATTAAAAATATGGGATATTTTTCATTAGAATGTTTTAGGATTTTGGAAATTGACAAAATAACAAAATATAATGTCTGAAATCTAATATTAAGTTGTGGGTATTCTTCTAAGTCTTACATTTATCTGTTTTACTTTGTTGGTTAATTGATAATACAAATTTTTTTACATATAGGACATGTCCTTTCCTTGAAGGGCCAAAGGATTGGCTGGGGTTTTAACCAAACCCAAAATATCTGACCATCACTTTAAAGTCGGCATGAAATGGAAGTTGTGATACTTGATATTGCACTCGGAATTGATTGGATCGTTGGTTGCTGTGGTTTACTATTGCTGTGATCTCATGTGAGTGACAGTTTGTTCCGCCCTCACGTCAGTAAACACATCATCAGAGAAAACAAGACATGCCGTTGCAAAAGGGAAGGCAAGATATTTTGATTAAAGATTAGGAGGGCACATGAATTTTAAAAAATAATGATGTGCACATAAATAATTCATAATAAATACTGTAAAATTCCATTAAAAAATAAGTATTATCCATTTTGATTAATGGTGCATTAAAGTAAATTTAAAAGATTTGGAGTATGAGATAGAGCTTGTCAAAGACACAAGACTAGAGCTTGTCAAAGACACAAGACTGTTATTGGGAAGGAAAAACATCTCTTGTATTTACTTTGACTCTCTTAGAAAGCCTGAGCTTTTAGAGTACCTTTTGAATTTTAAAATCTGAGAGATATACAGTTTGCAGGGTTAGGGTTAGGGTTTTGATTAGGTATGATGTGGGTTCCGTTCAGAGATCTTTGCATAGACTTCTTTCTTTCTTTCTTTCTTTCTTTCTTTCTTTCTTTCTTTCTTTCTTTCTTTCTTTCTTTCTTTCTTTCTTTCTTTCTTTCTTTTTCTCAGTTCAGTTTTTCTGGCATACTACCTCACTACTAGTGGTAGCTACTGATTTTACTGTTTTATGGGAATAACACACACATGCACCTCACACACACATTCCCTTCAGAACTCATCCGGCATTCTCTCAGGTTCTTAACTATGCCATTTACAACTCCTGTAGTGTCCTCAAAACATCTGAACCATAGAGAAAGGGATAGAAATCATGTGCAAAGAAAACATATTTGCTGGAATATGTGTTGTTTCCTAAAGACCTCTATTTATATTTGGGGAAAGCTGTCACACTTTTCTTTTTTTCTTTTGTTTACTGCAGCTGATATTTCTCAAAGTAGGTTTCTTTTTTAAAGTCAATTTTTATACAGTCTTACATTAAAAAAAAAAAACATTTCTGCATGTATTGCCCAGAATAAAACACATGAATAAAGTTTAAACATAATTGAACACATTGGTATAAGTTGCCACAATAGAACCTGTTATCCTAGGATTTTTGGCAAAATGTAAAATTATAAAACAAAACAGAGAAAAAACATAAAACCATTGTTTTCATAGAACAATAGTTGTTTTTTTTTGTAACATCATATAAAATGATTTTTTGTACTTTGAACACAAAACCTTATAGTTACTGAGATGGATCCTGTGACAACTAACCCTGGTCTCCTATTTGCATATATATATATATATATATATATATAAAAATCATAGAACAGCATTCTCCAGTGCAGGCGTTATTTTCGCCAGTTTCCTGTATAGCTCCCTTTAGTTGCTACACAGGTTTCATTGTCCCAGCATGATACAGCATTTGCATCCGGATGAGCTGGCAAGCTATCTCCCAGATAGTCTGTCTGTTCATACGGCATCTCCTTTCTCGTAGATGAGACGGCATGGACAGCCATTTCATATAATGATGGAGAGCTTGGACTTTACTGTCTCACACGAGCAAATTGCTTTCTGATAAGAATGGAGAAGTCGTTTACTCACAGTAGAGTGGGGGCTTCGCCATTCACGTACACTCAAAATGAGAAATGATTGTGTGTGGAGGAGAATGCAAAATCCCTCCATAGACTGTAATGGAAGAAACTAACAAGATGATACCATCCACTAAATGGCATTAATTATGTGTGATCATGTGGGGAGGTGCATAACGTCCTCCGTTGCCATTATTGTATCATTTCTCTATTGCCGTTTTCATCTCAATCAAAACTAATAGGGCTGCCATTTTATTGCTTCATACGAGCTACCTTGAATTCAGCTCTAGCTGGCCTGCCATTCAGATAATTTAGGGTCAGATCAATGAATTTAAGAGAAATCCGAAACTCCTATCCAGAGCCTAATAGCTGTCAAAAGCTGCAAAGTGTTGCTCGAATTATGGCTAAAAAACACTTTCAATGAAAATTCAAAGGATGCAAGACATTTTGCCCCATCTTTTAATCAAATGCTATGAATAAACCGAAGTGAAATTCTGTCACAATGTAATTCTATAATGACTGAGTGAACTCTTTCTTGTATCTGGAAAAGAAATAAAACGCAAGGGGATTTTGTTAATTTAGAGGCAAAACAATGTTCAAAGAAAACCATGCAACACTATTTCGTAATTGCAATAGCAGACTCTTCAGGGTAAAACTGTAGGAATTTTTGGTCTTGGCTTTTGGAAACATTTTTTTCCAAGAAATTCAGAACACTTAGAATTCTGAAAGATGTTGGAATGTCTGTCTCAGAATGAAATTTCAAAGAGAATACACCAATCTCCTTCCATGTTCTCCAGACTGCCATTTTCTCCTTTGCTGTACTCATCTCAGAGCTAAGAATGAAGCATTCGAACATAGAATTCTCTTGCTGAGGTGAAAATGAAACATTGAAATTTCTGGGACATGCCTGAAATGAAACATACAGTAGGTCTAAAAAAAAAAAAAAAAAACATTTGAAGGAGATTGAACCGCAACTTTCACATCAAACGCATGCTAAGCTATAACACTTTTCAAATTGCAGATAGAACCGGATGTTGAAGCATTGCAGATTTCTCCATGGACACTCTTTAAGTCAGGCAGCATCGCATGCTACTCCAAAAGTGTTTTCACTCAGTCTTCTCTGTTACTTATGAGCACATTATTTCTCCCTCAGTGGGATATAATGTGGAGTGATATGTTGTCCTTGTCGTCTCTCATTTGATGAATGCTCCATCCTCGGCTAATGGAAGATTTCTCACAGCTTCAATACACCATAAAACTTCTGGGAAGCTCTTACAACTGTATAACCTTGAGTGGGATTAAAACATCCAAACATTCACCCTTCAGTATTATATATGCAATGATGGATCAGCTTTACTGCAGCTAATTGCTAGCACAATTGCTTCTAATTATATTAATGTCTCATCAGTTTGACTGGGCCTTGATTAGTAAAACCTGATGGAAAGCCTTTAAAATTAATTTTCATATCATAAATCCTTAAATATCCAAATTGGAAAATGAAGTGTAGTAAAAAAAAATTACATAACTGTTAATTATAAAACTAATCATAATAATAATAATAATCCTGTTCTGAGTGCTTATGGTAAACTAGTCTTTTCACTTTGTCATATTTCTTTCATACAACAGTTTTTCACATATTTATGTGGATTTATACTACATATTTTGTGTATTAACTGAAAGGATACATGAAGAGGGGAAAAGGTTTTTTTTTTATAACCAAGTGTGAATAGGTTGCCACCTAGTGGAGAGGTTCGGATGTTAAGGATAGAAATGAAGACTTCTTACTGTATTCTTTATTTTCTTTCATTTTTTGAGACAATTTACAGAGACCTTGAGTGAATATACCATTTTCTAAATATGTACCACTTTGTAAAGAGTCAAGTAAATGCTAATGGCATACAATATCATTCACAACGTTTTAAAAGTAAAAAAAAGTATGTCCACTAATCCAGTTTTTAAAATGTATTTCCTTTTTCTATCTTTAACATACATGTTCCTCATATTACAAAGACATCTGTGTATAAGGCACGATTATCTGTACATATTTGAAATCGTACCCAAATGCATCAAATACACAACATACATGTTCCTCTATACAAAGACATAAGAAACAATGAAGTGCATCAATTAAAACCACAAGAACAAGTGGTTTGGTCCTTTGAATTGGAATGAAGCACATGGATTCTATTGTTTGTTTGGTCACGAAATTTTTGAGTCAGATCTAGGAAAGTAGGACTGTGGCTCTGGGGTGCATCCAAAATCACTAACTGCTGAAGTCGAGACAGATTCTGAAGCTGAAGGAACACTGATTCTGGAACATTTTGGTGTCTGAAAGAGAGAAGTTGATTAGAATAAAAAGTTAACTGAGGTCAGATACACAAAAAGCAGTACAATTACTTATTCTGACATAATATAATTACAATTCATGACAAAAGAACTCTCACCTCACTTTCAGGACCTGCAGCTTTGGGAAAATCTGAGGTATGTCTTTGATTATACCACAGTTGTCGTGACAACACAAGTCCAAGTGGAGGTGAAGGAGATCTGGCACCTGCTCTGCCATGATCCTGACTGCCTCCAAATCTGCATTCACTCCCATGAGAGACAAACGCTGCACAGTCTTGGGTATTGTTTTAGCATAGACCTGGAGTGGGAATCCTACTAGAAAATACAAAAGAAAGGACAAAAATGTAGAGGGATTTATTGTATAAGCAAATAAGATCAAGAGCTGAATTGTTATTCTTACGTTCTTCCTTAACATGCTTGTTAAAAGTGTTAGTTCACCCAAAAATGAAAATTCTGTCATTTATTAATCACCCTCATGTCGTTCTACACCCGTAAGACCTTCGTTCATCTTTGGAACACAAATTAAGATATTTTTCATAAAATCCGATGGCTCAGTGAGGCCTGCATCGACAGCAAGATAATCAACACTTTCAGATGCCCAGAAAGCTACTAAAGATGTATTTAAAACAGGTTATGTGACTACAGTGGTTCAACCTTAATGTTATGAAGTGACGAGAATACTTTTTGTGTGGCAAAAAAACAAAAATACGACTTTATTCAACAATATCTAGTGCGCAGGACACACAACATTATAAGAGACCGGTCACATCCAGCACGCAGTCTGTTCCACCTGCTGCCCTCGGGTAGGAGGTATAGGTCCCTCCAGGCCAGAACCTCCAGAATGGCCAACAGTTTCTATCCCCAGGCAGTCAGACTGCTGAACAAACATTGTCCCCCTCTCCCCCCCTCACTTACTTAAAGTATAGTGGGTATGATGCACCATCTTCCAATAACTGCAATAACTATGAACTGGACTTTGCATTGCTGCAGCACACTCAATTATACACTTTTTCCGGTTATTATAGTTTATCTATCATATATTACACTCCTTGTTTGCTGCATGTTGTACTGTTCTGTATCACGCACCACCCTCCAACAACTGCAATAGTTGAAAATCTGGTCTTTGCATTGCTGCAGTACACTTGACTATTCACGTTTTTCCTGGCTACTAGAGGTTATCTATCTTATGTTTTACATTCCTTGTCTGTCACATGCTGTCTGGGTTATATATTGTGCTATTGTAGATCTTTTGCACTTTATGAAATCGACTGATGCTCTAATGTAATCTCGTTGTATTCTTACAATGACAATACATTATTATTATTAGTGATGGGCGATTTCAAAACATTGCTTCATGAAGCTTCGATCTTTTGTTTCGAATCAGCAGTTCGGAGCATGTATCAAACTGCCAAAGTCACACCCCCCCAGTGGTGAACCATTGAAATTTCAAAACATTTATGACTTAATGAAGCCTTGTTTACTGAAATCACGTGACTTTGGCAGTTTGATACGTGCTCCGAACCACTGATTCAAAACAAAAGATTCGTAAAGCTTCATGAAGCATTGTTTTGAAATCGCCCATAATGTTGTATTAAAGTCGTTATTTTGTTTTTTTGAGTATTCTCGTCGCTTCATAACTTTAAGGTTGAACCACTGTAGTCGCACGAACTGTTTTAAATATGTCTTTAGTAGCTTTCTGGGCACTGAAAGTGTTAATTATCTTGCTGTCAATGGAGGCCTCAGTCAGCCATCGGATTTTATGAAAAATATCTTAATTTGTGTTCTGAAGATGAACGAAGGTCTTACGGGTGTGAAACGACATGAGGGTGAGTAATTAATGACAGAATTTTCATTTTTGGGTGAACTAACCCTTTAATGATCCAACAGAAACTAGGGCTGACAATAGATTAAAATCAATATGAAATAATAATATAACACTTTAATAATTATTATTAGTAAAATATAGCAAATTATGATATTAAATTATTTTGAAAATGACATTTACTACTACTACAAATAATAATAATAGCTATTATTATGATTATTATTAATATTGTTATATTATATTCATCCCTGAAAGCACACATACATCTTGGAGATGTCTATTTGATGTGTGTGTTTACAACTGGAAGACGCATTTCCTGTCAGATGTACATCAGACGTTTAGAAGATGTCTTTAAGATGTTTATGATTTAGAATGTTTGTAAAACCGACATCTAAAAGACGTCTATCAGATGTTTGTACACAGCAGATGCTTTCCAGTTGAAGTGATCTTTAACAGACATCTCGCAGATGTATGTGTTCTATCTGGGATGATCCTGTGGGTACCAATGAAACTGAGTTTAACTTGTCTGTGTTTACTTTGTGATTAAGTAATCAAGTAATGTTTGCATTTTAATAGTTACATTATTTTATAAGTTAGTTAAATTATGGACACCTTCGAAATTTCCGGTTGAAGATCTCCGAGGTAAAAATGAAGCCCGTGTTTATGCATTATTTCATACTTACATGAAATGTTGAGTTCTGAGAGAACATGAAGCCCTTGCAACCAATTTGTGATACGGCAGTAGAATGGATTCTTACGCCATTGTTTATTGTGCACTGTTAGTTTTGTCAGGGAGGGCAGAGCGTTAAAGGCAACAGGGGAGAGGCAGGGATCTCCATATTTCAGCAGCTCCAGGCTGCTCAGCCCAAACTCTCCTGTGTGAAAGACAATTGTGAAAATCTTCCCTTGTCTTTCCTTCATTTTGTTTTCATACCTGGAAAGCATACATACCTGGACGCCCAAAATAATCATCAGGAAGAATCCCATAATTTGGTCCCAATTTCAAGGAAAGGTGTTTTAAGTTGGGCAGACGCCTCAACATACCATGAAGGGCATGTTTAAGGAGAGGATTTTTATCTTCATGGTAGTGTAGTGAGGTAAGATTGACAAGCTGTGAAGCAGCAGCACTTATCTCCGATACTGAAGCTCTCTGTACCTCACACAAGCAGAGATGAGTCAGTTGTCTCAAAGATAAAAGTGAGCTGGTCAGACTCCGACAGGAACACTGACGGATGACAAGGCTCTCGAGGTGTTTTAAAGCACCCAGTGTCACCAGAGCTGAGCCATCACTGCACTGAACCAGAGTAACGGAACTCGTCCACGGCAGCAAAGTCACAATCTGTTCCAATGCTTTCGCATGTGCCTTTTGAACAACAATGGACTTGGTTTTCCTTTGGCGCAGAGTTCTCCAAAAATGTGGTTTGTAGCTTTCGAACCTTTGGAGGACAACAACGCTGTCTTTCCATAAGGTCCAATGGTCGACCAGTCTTTTAAAGCACGTGCAGCTTAAACGAACACTCAATTTGTCACGAACAGGGAGAAATCCAAACACGTGGATCCATATCTCCTCCGGTAGTTTATTCTCGGACATTGTCTCCATTACCAAACGTTATCCTCACATGTATTTCTTCTTCTTCTTATCTTGTTTAATGCTCTCACACGTATTTCCTAACATTTCATTCTTTTATGCTGCTCGTTTTATCTTCTTTCTGACTCACATGCTAATGAGAACTTTTCTTCTTCTTCTTCTTATTCTTCTTGAAATTTTTTGGCGGTTGATAAACAACAAAATGGTGTATTTCCGCCACCAACTGGTATGGAGTGTGGATCAAAATTACTTCTTCCCCTTTTTTTTTATATACAGTACAGTCCAAAAGTTTGGAACCACTAAGATTTTTAATGTTTTTAAAAGAAGTTTCGTCTGCTCACCAAGGCTACATTTATTTAATTAAAAATACAGTAAAAAACTGTAATATTGTGAAATATTATTACAATTTAAAATAACTGTGTACTATTTAAATATATTTGACAAAGTAATTTATTCCTGTGATGCAAAGCTGAATTTTCAGCATCGTTACTCCAGTCTTCAGTGTCACATGATCCTTCAGAAATCATTCTAATATGCTGATTTGCTGCTCAATAAACATTTATGATTATTTTCAATGTTGAAAACAGTTGTGTTCTTTTTTTCAGGATTCCTTGATGAATAGAAAGTTCAAAAGAACAGCATTTATCTGAAATACAAAGCTTCTGTAGCATTATACACTACCGTTCAAAAGTTTGGGGTCAGTAAGAATTTTTTTTTTTTTTTTTTGAAAAGAAATTAAAGAAATGAATAGTTTTATTCAGCAAGGATGCATTAAATCAATCAAAAGTGGCAGTAAAGACATTTATAATGTTACAAAAGATTAGATTTCAGATAAACACTGTTCTTTTGAACTTTCTATTCATCAAATAATCCTGAAAAAAAATATTGTACACAAATATTTTGTACAATTGTACACATTAAATGTTTCTTGAGCAGCAGATCAGCATATTAGAATGATTTCTGAAGGATCATGTGACACTGAAGACTGGAGTAATGATGCTGAAAATTCAGCTTTGCCATCACAGGAATAAATTACTTTGTGAAATATATTCAAATAGAAAATAGAAATATTTCACAATATTACTGTTTTTACTGTATTTTTAATTAAATAAATGTAGCCTTGGTGAGCAGACGAAACTTATTTTAAAAACATTAAAAATCTTAGTGGTTCCAAACATTTGGACTGTACTGTATATATATATTATCTCCCATAAATGTGTTATTTTAAGGTACTGAAAAATAAAACTATAGCATTCATTTCTCGAGTTATTTTGTAAAATATCTCTCAGTATAAATTGCATTTTATTTTTTCTAAATTTTGCATTAGAATCCTTCTTTCAGTCTCGTATTTCTGACAGTACAAAATAACATGTTCCACTGATTCTTCTTGCCCACAAAATTCACACCTTCCCGTATCATGTTCACCCGTACTATTTAATCTTGTGTCTAAATCTCATCCTTGATATTACTATTTCATCTTTCCTATTTTTCCCTGCATTTCTCATCCCTCCCACTTTCCTTTGAATTCTGTAAAACCATCGACCTTTTTTCTCCTTATCCCATTGTGTTTGCCACCTTTCCTTCAGTCTTTTCTTAATAAAACTCTTGATTTCACTCTAACTTAGATTAACAATTAAGTTCTTGTCGTTGTTTTTAACTGCTTCTTTTGCTTCTTTATCTGCAGAATGAGAACTTTTGAGAAAAAAACAATTCGTTCACACTGAAAAGATACTATCCGCCCCTAAATAGTATTGAATATTACAAATGTCACATACTATTTAGGATGGATAGGATGCACATTGATACGCAGGCATAGTCCCCTGGATTCACAGACAAGGCTTAAGCTAGTCCTAGACTAAAATGCATGTTTGAGCTGTTTTAACTGAAAGCAACTTGCACTGACACATCTTAAA
Source organism: Anabarilius grahami (assembly GCA_003731715.1). Lineage (NCBI taxonomy): Eukaryota > Metazoa > Chordata > Actinopteri > Cypriniformes > Xenocyprididae > Anabarilius > Anabarilius grahami. The sequence goes on from RJVU01051648.1 coordinate 14,020,059, forward strand.
ATATGTCAGTAATACCATTGTTTTGTCTCAAAATGCACACCATGTTTTTTTTTCTAAGGCACGTTTATAAAAGCTACTTAAATGTCCTAGTGGCTTAATCTAAAATAATATGGTTACGACCCCCAGATGTAGATTTGTTTAATCCGAAATAGGATTAAAGGAGTGTTTTTAAACTTCTCCATCAGATAACCATCATGTTTGTATTTGCAGAATTGTTTAAAATAAATTCAAATAGTGTTTAATGTGACATCTTGAAGCTTTTTGGCATTACACTCACTCTGTTAAATTTTACTATATAGTCTTTAAATAAAAAGCCACCAAGACTTTAAATATTTAAAGTTATTTTTAACTATTTATGTTCATTATTTGATTTTCTTATAGAGTTGAATTTAATAAATAGCCTTTTTATATCCAAATATCTTTTAGTCAAGAGATGTGAATTAGTTTTAATACTGTTTTAATACTAATAAAATGGCTTTGTTTTATAAGCCGAATCATGGTTACAATAAACGCTATAATTAGCCTAATAAATCCTAATCGGAAAACGTAATGAACAGCAAAATGTAATGTGTGTTTTTGAGGTAAAGAATCGTAGAACTGTTTTAACCAATTCTTTGAAACTAACTCTTCGAAAGAACCGATTCGCTTAAATGAATCACTCACTTCCTAGCACCATTGACGGAAGTGACGCAGTCCTTTAGCGACGAGAGACGTTAGCCGCGCTTTATCCGGGAAAATTCAAACGAGTATTTATGGTGAACGAGTCGGGGGTTTTTGTTTCAGTAAAGGTAGGCCATAATGTTATTTACTCAACAATATATTATGTTAGATCTTTAATGCCCAGACAAGGCTTAAGCCTAATCCCATACTAAAATGCATGTTTGAGCTGTCTTAACTGAAACTTGCACTGACATTTAAAATATGTCACTGCCATTGTTTTGTCTCAAGATGCACAACAATGTTTTTTTTTTCTTAAGGCAATTTTATAAAAGCTACCGAAATGTCCTGATTTAATAAACTAATCTAAGCCCCGTCTGACACAAGAACTGGTATGACCAACTAGCAGTTAGTTCAGTCTTACTTTTCGGTATCAAATTATGCCAATGTACGTTTCTATGTAACTGACTTTAAAAAGTTATGAACAGTCTTAAAGAAAAAAGAAAAAAAAGATGATTAACTTGTAGCTTTTTTTTAACAAGTCTTAACATAATGGCTATGTTTATGAAACTCACTGATATGCATAGGGTTTATCGACGGATAAGTGGGCACGGGGTTATTGCCAGAAATTTTGAAATAGTTGGATTTAAAGACTTGTTTATGGTATAATTCCATTAAGATATTTATTCATTTTTAATGTTATCTTATTTGTTTTCTTTGCCTCTTATAAGATTTTGCTGAGAACATGGATCACAACGGGGCTGTAAACATTTAGACTGACTTTCCTCCACAATGTATCATCCATTAAAAGACTGTTTCATACCACCTGAAGTCCCTAAGGCTGGTGACATGATCACACCAGTCAAAACCATACCTAAAACAGCTCACAATTGGGCAGGTGGGTCAGGCAGAAAGATTTCAAACCGAGACGTGTTGGTGATGAACTCCACTGCACAGAGTGCTGAAGAAAATAGCCCAAATATCCACTGTGAGCTCAGCAGCATCAATGCCACGGCAGAGGTGACCCCTCAAGACAAAGCTGACCTGATGCTGAAGAGGTGCACTGAGACACCAGCAAAGATATTTGCGAGAATGAAGGCAAAGGTTCAGAGGCAAAATTCTGCAGGGCATGGGGCAGTCTCTGATCATGTAAGAAACCAGGAGATCTGTGGTGGTATCCCCTCGAACCAGTACTCACAAAAGAGTAACGCCAACCAGGAGACATATGTGTTAGCCCTCTCACCTCCAAAGTCGCCGAGTGGAGATGCACAGGCTGGTGAAATAGACTTGCCACAAGAAAGTCATTCCATCAATGTTCATAAAGTGCATGGACGACAAAATGAAACTTTTAATACTGAGTCACAGTCATTTATTGGTCAGTTCTCAATTTTTTAGATGTCATACATATTGCTGTAATTGAATTCTTTTCATTTCATGTTTTTTATTATTTGTGTGTCTAGAGCCATGTGTCTTACTGGAGAAGATGCCTATGGAGATGTTCTCAGAGATGAAAGCAAGGCGAAAGCAAATGCCGGAGAATCTTTATAACAGAAACAGACGTATGATTATATATCTTAGCAATTGCTGTTCTCTGACATTTCAGCACAGTTGTATTCAGTTGGACTCATTTAATTTATAAAATCTGTTGTATTTTTATTTTCTCAAGAGCCTTATGTGCTGTTGGGCAAGGTAGTTCCTGATGAAACATTAGCCCATCTTCAGCAGAAACCCATCAGTTATCTAAGTGGAAATAGAGGTATAATGTTTTATTTTATCTTGCATTAATCATAAAACTACAGTAGTTTGGAGTGATGTGTGTCTGGATGTGAATCTCCTTTTTCATAAACATATACTGAAACAAGGCTTTGTTTATGATGACCAGTCGTATGCATGCAAATGTGTGTTTATTCATCTTTAAACATACTTGACAATAGATCTGATTCAGATTTTTACACTGGGTTACAGACATCGACCTACTGTAATCTGAATAATGCAAAAGTAACTCATGTAAAGAGCAATATGACACTGATCATAATTTGTTCTGAAATTTGATTGCAGGTGGTTGTGTTGTATTTGGTGAGAAGAGCATTTCTGTAGAAAAAGACACAGAGGAAGACCTCCAAAATGACATGTCTAGTAGTCCTGAGTCTGGTCTGTTTGGTCAGTTGGAGAGCACAGAAGTGGTCCCTGGACTCCCTCAGCCCTCTCATAATCTTCTGGAAGATCCTCTCCTACAGCTCTCTCCCCGCGTCTTGATCCCACGAAAGCAAGTGTCTGTGTTTCAGTCAAAACAACAAGCTAGAAAAGCGGCCATAGCTCTAGATGAAGGAACCAATGTAAGTTAAGGAAATTATCATTGTTTCTTAGAGGTTTTTAAGATCGTTGATAAAATGAAATGCAAAAAAAATGATCTTATGGTTTTATATTTTGTAATGGTGATCAGTATTTCAGCATTAGTCATAAATTAGTACATTGTTCTTTTCTTTTAGGTGAAGGGGATTCATTTAAAAGCCTGGGTTTTGAAACTGCTCAACAAAGACCTTGTGGTTGATGGTATTCGCATGTAAGATATTTGCTTTTTACTTTGTTTTTGTTTTTCGCTTATTTGTTTTGTCTTGAAGACTTGTCATATTTTCTGTGTTTGCTACATTATAAATTAATGTAAATTTTATTATATAACAGCATTATGCTTTTCGTTAATACACAAAAATGTTTTCTTTACAAACCTATTGCAAAGATAAGCTGTATAATTTCAGATATCATGTAGCTTTAATATGGTTTGATACATACAGAGACACTATGATACCGTGGCACAGCAGTTTCATCATTGAAAGAGTCTCGAGTAATGTGCTCAAGACCTCATCTGGTAGAACCTATGTCCTCACTGGGAAAATGGCCAAACATCCCAATTCATGTAAGAGAAATGCTTTTTAAATAAGGTTTCCTTACTTTTATTGTCTAATTTTTTTTTCAACTATTTTGTTTTTACCTTTACAGCGTTTCCATCATGGTTTTTGAAGAAGTTTCTGTTTGGGTTTCCAAAAATGTGGAAAGAGTACCTGGATCAGTTTTTGAATGGTCATATGGGGTATGTTGGCTCAACTGTTATGTTATGTATCGTCAAATAATAAAAAAAGAAACTATACATTTCATTTAACGGTTTTATCTGTTTTTGATTTAGATCACAGAAAAGTCAGAAGGACAACAGCAGTGTGAAACCTCCCAAAGCAAGAAATCAACAGGCTTCTAAAAACTCAACATCCAAACATCCCAAGATTCAAGGTGTTATAACCTGTGAGTATATCATATATGTCATATGAGCAAAGAATGGCCAGTATATAATCATGTCTTATGTGAGTGCGTATTGTTCTTTTGAGTGACTTCTTTTTGAAGAATGAATTTGAATGGGTTCACAAATTAATTGATTCATTTAATGTCTAGCTGCGTTCAGATATTCAGTTTAATCTCTGGTCATCCTCATAGGTTTGAAACGGTCACACATTTTTTTGTTGTACAGCTCCTATCACACCTAGTGACAGCAGTCAGCCGGGCAGTGCAAAAGTTTCCCGCAGTGGCCGACTCATCAAACCGCCATTAGAATACTGGAAAGGAGGGAGGATTGTTATGGACTCTGACATGAATGTCACTATCCATGAGGACTACTCTACCTCACTGCTGTCTACGGTGCTCTTCTTATTTTATTCAGCAGTGCAAACAATGTCTTTTGATCTCTAGTGACATTTGCAGGGACTTTATATATTGTTATGGTGCAAGTGGGTCATTTCTTAAGTTTGACGTTATTTTTCTGTTCAGCCAAAGAAGCCAGTTACTCTGGCAACATCACAAATCACAGAGCAACAATCATTCAGGCCTGAAACTCGGGGAAGAGGTATGTATTGATAACATGCTTGTATTTTTAAAGTGCATTTGGTTTTTCATTGCAAATTTTCACATTTTTTTGTTTTACAAAAGGGAGGCGTAACACATCTAGCAGCGAAGATGAATTGTCAGTGCCAATGAGGAGGATCAAACAGCATTCCAAACCCCAAAGCGATCAAATAGAGAGCACCACACTGAATAAACCTACAAGAGCTCAGAAAGGACCCCCGGTTGTGGCCTCCAGCTCTAATTCGGGTCATGCAGTGAAACAAAAAGTTAGTCAACCTCAAAGAGCCTCTCTGAGAAAACAACAGTTCGGAGGAGAGGATGCCGCTGTGGGTTCTGGGGCAGAAATGACAAAAGTTGATGCAGTGAATGCTAATTTCTCACTTGGAGATGGAGGAATGTCATATGATGAGCAAGACACTGGCATTGAGAATGATTCGAAAACAAAGCGCAACAGAAAGACCTCCCAAAAACAAATTCAGGATGAAACGCACTCCATTCCACTCGATAACAGTTCCTTACGCCGAAGCTCTCGCTTACACTCCAGAGCCCAAAATTCTACAGACTCAAACAGCTCATTTGCATCTCCAGACCCTCCAAAAAGGCAAAGAGGAAAAGGCTCCACAGACCATAAACAGCTAACAAAACCTCTTAAGATTGAGACCTCTGTGCCGCAATACTCTATCAGTCATAAGGAACAAAATGAACAAGGGTCACGTAGACCAAAAAAGGTCTTGCAGAGAAATTCAGATGATGTTTTAGCAGGAGATTCTATTGATTTTCCCACAGATGGTGATGATGATGAAGAGAGACGACAACACGACAAGAAGGCTACGTTATTGTTGAAGAGGACAAGACAAAGGAAAGGTAGATCTGAACTTAAAATTAATGGACACCTGGTTTCCTCAGAGGACATGCATTCTGAGCACTCAGAGGATGAGGAAAGTGTTCAACATGCTGCTTCAAATAACAGAAGATCAAAGAAATCTGAAACGGAAAAAGCAAACTCTAGAAGCAAAAAACCACAAACAGAAAACGGCAATACGAATAAACAAGATGAGCTCTTGGATGGAAAATGGACTGAAGAAGAGCTACAAAAACTACACGAGTAAGCTTCTATCTTGAAAGCCAATATTAAAATGTTTTTGTCTGGCCATGACTTTATGAATTCACATCATTCCGTTGGATGCCATTTAGAAATGTAGACAGATCATGATATCACTGTGTATCTCTTTGGACAGGGCAGTCAACTCCTTACCCAAGCACAAGAGCGGTTACTGGGCAAACGTTGCATATGTTGTTGGAACTCGTTCGGCTCAAGAGTGTCAGGAACAGTATAATGCCCATCTGAAGACCAACAAAAGACCCAGAAAAAAAGCATCAAAGAAACCGGCTGCAACTGAGGAGACAGGTATCTATCTATCTTTTGCTGTATAATTTGATGAGTTATGACCGTTTTTGTGGAAGTTTTTGTTTGCAAATTCATACAATTGAAAAAGCATGATCTCTTACTTTTGCTCACAGCAAAGGAAATAGTTGAAATAACTGCTAAAGCTGGAACTCTTAAAAGGAGACAGCAGATGAGGCATTTCTTGGACCACATGCCTAAAGATGACCATGATGATGTGTTTGCCAGCTCACCAATGCACAATAAGCAAATCAAGGTGCTTTTATGTTGGTTGATTTAGATCCACTTACACTGAGCTAGATTTCATATGAACTGCACACACACAGGCCTGATATAGCCCCCTGTTTGAATCATATATCTTGTTTATACTGTAAAAAACCTAACTTGACCTTCGTCTTCTGTAGTTGCCTGTGTTCACTGCAAATGGAGAAGATGAGGATTTCAGCCAACTCCAGAACCCTCAGACGCCGAGTTCTAGCATCTCTACTTCTGCCAAAACCCCTCAGTGTCTGCACATCACCCCAGGAATGCTGGGATCCATCAATAAGTAAGTTTTCATCTCGACTGCCAAAGCTTTTCACGCTTTTGGAGTATTCAGTGGGTGGATGCTGAGCGCACTCATCAGGCTTATTGCTTCATTTGAAAATGGAAATATTCAAAATGCAGATGTCTAATTTGCATCTTTGTATAAATCAGTTACATTCTTTTGTTTATTTTAAGGAATAACATGGACAAGTACATTTTCCATCTTCAGAAGAAACAAAAAGGGCAGAAACGGGGCAAAAAGGCTACACCAATGGTAACAATTTTCAAATCCCACTTGTCTTTAACCTTGTTCCCATAAGTGATCCAACGGCTTTATTTGTTGATAGGAACATGTTGTTTTTTCAATCAATATGACGACGATTCAATATTTTTCTTTCCTGTGTAGGAAAAGCTTACACCAATTCCAGCAGTCAAGAAGACCCTAAAGAGATGTGTTGGTATGCACATTACATTTTTGGTAGTTCTATGGCTATGTTCAGACTGCAAGCAAATCAGATTTTTTTTTATTTCTTCGTTGTGTGTCGTGTTGAATGACGTAAAAGACCATTTGAAATCCGATTTGAGCAGCCAGAGCATCCAGACTGAGACGTATCTGTAAAAGTCTGATTAGAATCGCATTTCAAACCTGAACATCTGAACAATCTGAACATAGCCTATGATACAGAGCATTGAATTGAAAAATATGCTATGTTGTTTATCCATTTTTTTTCTTCATTATCCATGTTTTCAACAGCTGAAGATGATGACTTTGTGGTGTGGAATATGCTGTCAGATAAGGATATCTCATCCAGAGCTGATGACAGCGATGAGGAGGATGATTATTTTATGGAATACTGCTGAGTTTCACTATCAGTGTTTAGCATTTGTAAAAATGATCTTAAATGAGCTAGTTTCAGTGCTGTTAATCACATTATTTTACAATATTTTAGCTTCTACTTGAAAACCGGTTGTTTTTAAGTGCGTTTTGGTTTGTCAGACACCAAGGCTCATGTTTGCTAGCTCTTCATAGCTTTTAAAACATGTCTGTGCCTTGTTTTTGGCCAGTTCAGAGCTTATCAATGGATTGTATATTTTTATATTGGAATTCATAATCTGCAGATGTTATACCATCAAACTCTAATGAAAGAAGATAAATATCTCAGTATAAAGAAGTGCAAAAGAAACAAGTTGTTCGAATTATTCCTCACTGAAAATGCAACATTTTAGACTCTTTTATTTGATTGTATTGTATAGTAAATAAATATAAGCAAATACAATGTATGAATAAAATGGTTAAAATTAAATTTTTGTTCACAAGTTTTACATTAGTATTCTTTGGGGGGAAATGGCAGAAATGCTGGGCTAGCAGTGAAGTCTCAGCTGTGTGTCTTGTCTTTTCTTTATCATGTTCCTTCCTTTATACATTTTTGTAAAATGTTCCTTTTTTTTTCTTCTTTTTTTTTTAGTTTACTGCTGCTTTAGAAATGTTACTTAAAAGGATATTAACAATTAACACCTTTTATAGTTTTTTTTTCTCCCTGAAGTAAACTTATTTCTCGCACCTAGAAGGGTTACATAATAAAGTTTTACATAATCTTGCTCTGCCTTCTCTCTGACTTTTAGAATAAATTAAAAAAAGCTATTTTCCTACTGTACTTTTAAGGTCTCCATGTAAATGACCTCTTGAAATTGACATCTTGCATATAAAGTGAATAGCAACCGCTTAAGGTAATGGTTTGTTTTGGAGCCCTGCATTGCAAGATCCTGTCTATATAGGTAGCTATAACTTAATGACCATAAAAGCTGTGTAGGTAGGAGGCTAATATAATGGCTAAAAATGCTAAACACGTATAATACATAAAAAAAAAGGCACACAGGTAGGCAGTTATAATATAATAAACATATGTGTATTCTAGGTAGGCAGCTGTAATAGCCAAAAATGTAGTCTAGGATGACAGCAATGTTGTTTTTAGACAGTTTGAATAAAGGCAGTAGTGTGTTTGTCCCTCTAGCGGTCAGTCACGTTCATGTTCGCTTTAACGTGGCTTCGCTTCACAGTTTGACTCGCACTTTCATGCAAGCAGATGTCTTTTGAGGAATTACACACAAACAGTCGACTTCAACAGGGATATATCTCTCTCACTATCGTCCCCCTGACTATACAGTTGATGGATTTAGCAGGTAATACACAGTTTCTTTGTAATATTTTCATTTTAAAAACCGTAAATCGCTGCTTTTGAAGATTTATGCCGCTAGCATGTAAGAGAATTGGTTAGCATTGGATATAAGCTAGCGTTTGGCTAAAATACCTAAACAATACTTAACATCATTGGCAACTACATGTCCGCTTTAGTTTGTGACGTATCTTTGGTTAAAAATAAATGTTAGAGGATAACTATTTGTGTTAAGTTGGCAGCAAATCGGGTTAGCCAGAGGTCCTGTTTATTTAGCCTGGAGTTATCATCTGTTGTACATCACACACTATAAAGACTTATTTATGAAAATATATAATTTTATTTATTTATCTAGTACTTAAACAGAGTTGGATTTTATCAAAAAGCTACAGGTTAATATGGTAGTATAAAAAACATTAAACACTTTAATATTCATCAGATTTCTAATGATATGCATATTTAATTCACAATGAAACGAACCAAATTCACAAATTCTACTGCATTGCAGCTTAATAAATCTGTAAGAAAAGTAGGGGGTCTCCCTCCAGTCTGACTCATTATAGACAGCAAACCTAAAAAAAAATTCACTATCTCATCCTTTTTGTTCCCCTGACAGGCTTTTTGATGTCTGCATCCCACCCTACTTCATCTGGTTTAAAAGTTGAAATTCATTTAAGGTTTTCTTTCTTAGTCATTTTAGTTGCATGGTATGCTGGTTTCTCTCCAGACTGCACAACGTAATGCATAATTCACAGCTGACATATAAGTTTACAAGGTACTTTTGAATTTAGGGATGTGTCATGTATAATAAACCCTTTACAGACTGGAATGAAAACAGACTTTTCTGCATATAAATTAAATGCAGAAGAACGTTATGAAACAGGACATGTAGTAAAGCCCTTATCAGGAAATACAGATATGCAGAGTCATATTAATTGCATCAGTTTCTAATTACAACATCTTTGGTGAATCTGTTAAAGAGAACCTGTGTTTTCAAAGTTTTAGATGCCAGGGACCCCCAAATATGATCATCCTTGTGTGAGGGACCCCCTTTAAAATTTAAAAGTCAGCCATATATTGTTATTTTTAAGACCCAATCTATACTGTAAAAAAATATAACTATGTGTAAAATATATTTTTTTGGAAAGTATTTAGTTTCTACTCACTATAGCACTGTACTGGGTTACTGTTTTTACTTGATGTAAAATAAAATATAAATAAATTCAGTTAGTTGCCAAAGCAACAATATCTTAATATTGTTATTTATTTATATTTATCATTTTATTTATTTAAATAATTATGTTTTTATCTTACTTTCATTATTTATTTATTGTTAAATTTTTTACACTATTTTTCTGTAAACTTTTCCACAGACTCCTTAGCACTTCCAGTTTGAAAACCCTTCGCTTAAATGTCTGGGGGTTTTTTTTGTTGTTTTTTTCCAGGGTGAATGGAGGTGTCCAGAAGGTGAGGGGCACTGCATTTGGGGTCTAAAGTGAAAAGTTGGAGAGATAGAAAAATGGAGCAGGCTCATAGTTTACTGCTGAACGAGGAAGCCTGCAGTCAGCTACGGGAGCCCCAGAGGGCCGAGTTTGTCTTTGAGTGGCTGCGTTTCCTCAAGAAACTACTCCCTGCTACAGACCGGGTGAGTTGAGGGCGCTGACAATAAGCGCTCTGTTTGAGAAGAAACGCTTCTGTCTGTCTCTCTCTCAAACACAAGCAAGCCTTCCTGAACAGACTCTCTGATTATTTGTCTGCCTTTCCACCGGCTGTTTCTCAGCCTGAAATGGACTAGTGATGTGTCTGTCTGTTTCTTACTGGTGAAGTGCCAAGAAACTGCAATTAAAGTGTAAGGGTGGAACTCCTACAGGGGTTCAGGCTGTAAGGTTTGCCGAGCGACTAAAGAAACTTTATCAGCAAGATGGTAGAAAACTGTACATTTCTTGTCTATTACCACCCACTGCAACTTATACCAACGACGGAAATAAGCGCAGTTACAATAGCAAAATATGTGGGAGAGCGTTGCTATAGTGTGACAATACTGTATTGCAATAGGGAGCACATTAAAGTTAATACTAAATCAAAACTAGTTAGCACATCATTTGTAATAGAAAGGGTTTAATGACAATATCTGATTATGGTTACACTTAAAATAATTACAAAATAGATGTATGAGATGATAAAATCATATACCATTAATCGTATGTAAAAAGTTACCTGAGAGAGAGAAAGAGACAGAGAGAGAGAGAGAGAGAGAGAGAGAGAGAGAGAGAAAGAGGGCCAGAGAGTGCCCAAGAAAAGCCAAGAATCCAAGAAAGAAGAGCATAGAAAAGAGAGAAGAGCATAGAAAAAGAGCAGAGCATAGAAAAGAGCCAGAGCGATAGTTACAATGTTCTTTTATCCCTTCCTTGACCATGTGACCGAAACCCAAATGTGAGACATTCAAACTGACCAATCAGAAGATTAAAACTTCCCCCCACTGTACTAAAGGTGTGACCATTTGTAGACCCCCGATGTACACACATCTTGGCCTACAGGGCTTGATCGCTATCAACACCTTTGTGTCTTCCAAATGGCCCTTGTAGCAAGAGAGAGGGGGTTGAAACAGTAAAGCAAATGTCTTTGTTCATTTTAAAATATCTTTAGATATTTTCAATTCTTACAAAAGAGTGGCGCTCAACTAAGCAAAATGTTGGTGTGTATTTGTGTGGCAGGCTGATGTAAAGCAGAACCAGAAGCGCCTAGCGGAGCAGCTGACCACGGTACTGACGAGTTCCCCGGGCCCTCCGACACGCTTACTGCTGGCGCAGTGTCTGGCGCTGGTGTACAGAGTGGGTGACTCTCTCATGTCCAGCCTCACCGTGGACCGCTGCAATGACATCATCCGCAGCAAGGATGACTCGCCCAGCTTCCTGCCTACACGACTGTGAGTGTCATAAATCTGTACCCTACACGCATGCATCACGCACACCCACCGCCTGCACTGCAGATGGGCTTCTGCTTGATTCTCTGCCAGTGCGCTTACATATTTCTCCCTATAGGGCAGCTGTGGCCTGTTTGGGTGCGCTGTATGAGCAGCTGGGTCGACTACTCATCAACTCATTTAAAGAGACCGTGGCAAACCTTCTCAAAGCCATGAAGAGCGCAGAGGTACGTGTGGCTGCACAGCAGTACGTGATTTACAGTTCAACCAAACACAAAGATGTGACTGTACTTGACTGCAAAAAATAAAGCTTTCCTTTGACCAATAGTTTGAAGACCAAACTGGTTATTTAGGTTGTTTTGAATCATCACAGGCACATTATTTTTAGTTTGACCATAACAGAATGCTTAGGACTTGTCAGTGAGAATGAACTACACTACCATTCAAAAGTTTGGGATTGGTGAGAATTTTTTAGTCACAATGAAATCAAAATGGCAGATTCTTCCTATTGTTTTTTTTTTTTTTAATGGAATATTNGTGAATGGCTTTTTTTTTCTTCTTCAAATTCATGTGCCCTCTTAATCTTTAATCAAAATAACTCTCCTTGCAAAAGCATCTCTTCTCTGGTGACGTTTACACTGGCGTGAAGGTGGGGCTGCCGCAAATCAATTCCTGATTAACAAAATCAATGCCCGCCCTGCATTTTTTTTTCTTGTTCGAGGAGACACTTCACCTTTACATCACAATAGAGAAGACTATCATTTCATGCTGACTTCAGTGTTTTTGAAAGAAGTCTCTTATGCTCACCAAGGCTGCATTTTTAAAAAAAAATCAAAACTACAGTAATAACAGTAATATTGTAAAATAATATTACATTTTAATTTATTCCTGTGTTGTCAAAGCTGAATATTCAGCAGACATTACTCCAGTCTTCAGTGTCACATGATCATTTAGTAATCATTATAATATGCTGATTTTGTGCTCAAGAAACTTTTCTTATTATTGTCACTGTTAAAAACAGTTGTTTTGCTTAATATTTTAGTGGAAACTGTGATACTTTTTTCAGGATTCTTTGATAAATAGAAAGTTTAAAAGAAAAGCATTTATTTAAAAGACACTTTTGATCCATTTAATGCATCCATGCTGATTAAAAGTATTAATTTTTTGTTAAAAAATCTTATTGATCCCAAACATTTGAATGGTAGTGTATATTTAATGGTGTTTCTGAGGCAATCATTACTGTTGCTCATACTAAAGGTTAAAGATTTGAATAAACCCATAATCTTAAGTATTAAACGTCATTGTGCACCGTTATCTTGAATTACTTTTGCTTGTTTCTAAGCAAACAGATTTACTGCCAGATTATAAACCAGGCAAAAAATCTCATAAATTTACGTTGAAGGAAGGATCTGAGTCATATCTGGGAACCAGATATATCAGAGACCCATGGGTGGGTTCTTTTAACTTGGGCCTGTAAGAAACCACCTAGAAACCTAGTTTAAGTTCTATGATTGTTCTCTGGGTATTTTATAAAGAAAAATGTAATGGCGAGATATTACTTATGATATTGTGTTTGTGTCCAGTCTCAGGGCCGCTGTGAGATCATGTTGTGTATTGAAAGGATTCTGAGGGGTTTAGGTGTGAGTGCCGTATCCTGTCACAGAGACATCTATAAAACTGCCCGCACATGTCTCACTGATCGCTCCATGGCTGTGCGCTGTGCTGCCGCAAAGGTACTGAACACTCAACCACATGCCTCAGTTACTAATCATGTCCGTTTGACAAACACTGTTACTTATTGACAGAGAAGGGGTCACGATCAAAGTTGACTGAAGGAGAATATACATTTTGTACTTTATTTATTGTTAAGATGTTTATATCAACCATAATTCAGTTTCTAATATTATTATTACCCCGCTTTATCTATAATATATATAAAAATATGGATCCTTAATGTTATTGTAGTAATTCAAACTTCCATTTAATAAAAAATATGATAATATTAATAGAATTTGTTCAGTTATTCCAAACGAAGGCTAAGTTTTGATTTCAGTTTTTGTCCTAGTCTGCCCAGAATCACTAATAAGTTATTATTATGATAATAATTATTATCTTTTTTTGTTGGTCTTTGTCTTCTGGAGTGTGGTGTGTTTTGGTAGTGATGAAAATTGACAAAAATGCCCTGAATAGTTAAAGCATGATGGTCAAAATGATGGTTCTTCACTTTTTTCTCATCTTAACATCTGATCTATTTCATTATATTGCTATTTTGTAGGCTGTTACACACCTATGGGTTTGAAATATTGTCTGTACTGTAAATGGATAAATTGCATCGTAAAGGTTAAAAAAAAAATCTAATTCCACTGGACTAATATTGCTTTACTAATAAAAGTAAATTTCTATAATAATAACTTTAATGTTTTTGGCAGTTTTGGTTTCAGTTTTTGTCCCAGTCTGCTCATAAATACTATCAAGTTGTGAAGTGAATCATTTATTTATTTATTTTGGTAGTGTCTTTTGGAGCTCCAGCGAGAAGCTGTTTTCCTGTGGTCATCAGAGCTGGAGAATGTGGCCACTCTTTGTTTCCGAGCCTTCGAGGGCTCAAACTATGGTGTCCGAGTCAGCATCTCAAAACTGCTTGGCACTTTATTAGCATCAGCACTGGAGCCCAGACAGGCCATAGGTGGGTGGATTTTATCCAGTAATGTCAGTAACATCCTCAGAGGACACTGAACTGAGCATATGGCCACAGAGATCGTGAAAATCATGACCTTCCCTCTCCTTTGTCTCCCACATACTGCTTAACTTTTCTCAAAATGTAAAACTCCTCTTCCCTCTCCATCTGTTCTATCACTTATTCCCCCACACTCTCTCTCACGCTTCTCTTCTGTTCATTCTTCCTCCTCTGTTCCTGTGGCTCTGCTCTCAGCTCCGAGGCCAGGCTCCAAGCGCAACTCCCTGGAGGAGGTGATGGAGCTGCTGAGTTCTGGTTTCCTGCGGGGTGGAGCCGGCTTCCTGCGGGCCAGTGGAGACATGTTGAAAGGGACCAGCTCAGTCAGCAGAGACGTGCGCGTGGGCATCACACAGGTTGCTCACCCTCTTACATTCCTTCCCTTGTGATCAGAATGTTTGTGCTTTGAGTCGGCATGACTGGCTTTATGTTTAGGGTACAAAAAAACAAATGAAGGTTCAGAAAAACAGAGGTGTTTTCCCTTCATTTATGTGTCCGTTATTCATTATGCAGAAGTTCACAAAAAGTTAATCTACTAGACCCCAATATCTGTCATTATATGCAGACGATATTCTCTTGTATATTTCTAATCCTGCAAAGTCCATTCCACCACTACTCAAGCTTATTGAAGAATTTGGCAGTTTCTCTGGATTCACAATTAATTGGGAAAAAAGTGAACTAATGCCAATCTCTCACGACCTTGATCAAGAATTCCTAGCCAGTTCTAAATTTAAAGTTGCAAACCAGGATTTTTATATATATTTCAAGCTATCCCTTTTTCTATTCCCCTTCATCTTTTTAAACAGCTAGAATCTATTATAACAGACTTTATTTGGGCCAGTAAGCCAGCAAGGATTAATAAAAAACATCTCAACAAATCCAAGGATCAAGGAGGGTTTGGGCTTCCTAATTTTAAAAATTATTATTGGGCAGCTAATCTAAACACTTTAGCGTGGTGGAGAAAGATCAGTTTAATGGAGCCAGACAAACCAGAATGGTTAGCAATAGAGGAAGCTTTTTGTAATAAGACTTCATTAATTGCCCTGCTTATCAGTCCCATTAAAATAGACTTAAAGTGTTACAATGGAAATACAGTTATTTCTAATTCAATTAAAGTATGGAAACAAATCAAGAAATATTTGGAAATTCCAGATATATATCTGGATACTCCAATTTGCCATAATCATGCTTTCCCCCCAGGACTACACGATAAGTTCTTTTTTCAATGGAAACAAATAGGCATAACCACAATTAAAGACCTATACTACGAAGGCAAATTTAGCTCCTTTGACCAGCTAAAGCAACACCACGCCCTTGCCCCCGCAAATTTTTTCCGTTATTTGCAGGTTAGAGATTTCATCAGAAAGATCATCACCGATTTTGAAGTTTTGAAGTTAAATCCCAATTTAGAGAACATCATAAAGGTACAGACTGGTATAAGTGGGGGGGTGTCTCGTTTCTACAATTTACTGCTAGAAAAGGTTAACACTGACACAGAGAAAATAAAACTTGACTGGGAGGAGGAAATGGGTTTTAACATTCATGAAAATACGTGGGAGGAATGCTTGAGAAACATACATGCATGCTCTGTGAATGCTAGACATAATCTGATTCAATTCAAGGTAATCCATAGGCTCCATTATTCAAAATCAAAACTTCATAAAATATATCCTACAATATCTCCACTCTGCAACAAATGTAAAACAGTAGATGGCACTTTGTTCCATTCTTTATGGTCATGCTCTAAAATCCAGCCATTTTGGAAAGGCATATTTAAATTTCTATCTGAAGCACACTCTATCAATTTGGAACCTGAACCCAGCATTGGTATTTTAGGAGCAAATAGTACTTTTTGCAATAGATATCGAACACAATCCATTATGTTCTGTATGATGTTAGCAAAAAAACTTATTCTACAGATGTGGAAAGCAGACACTGCCCCAACCATTGAACTATGGACCGGAGAACTGGGCAATATGTTGCATTTGGAAGAATTGAGATACTCATTAAACGAGAAACTACCCACTTTTAAGAAGATTTGGAATCCAATCAAATTATTCTTACAGGAGGACTGAATTAGCCTTTATATTTAGGCTTTATTTCCTATTCCATACTGTCCAGTTTCCTTTTATTTATTTTTTTGCTGTTGCTGTCCACCAATTTTTTATTTTTTATTTTTATTTATTTATTTACTTATTTGTTTTTGCTGCTACTCAAATACAATATGCTTTGGTTTATAGAACATTTAAAATAAACCTTCTATAATTAATCTAACAGGGAAGGGTTGGGGT
>RJVU01051648.1:14036842-14046975 GCA_003731715.1 Anabarilius grahami
AAAAAAAAAAAAAAAAAAGTTAATCTACATACAGTTTTTATTAATTAATTTAGTTTTACTTTATTTTTTATAATTTATTATCCATTTTAGTTTATGAATTTAACATGAATAGTACCTGTTCTCTCTTAAACAGACATGCGTGGTGTTTGTGTCCATTCTGGGTGGTGCGTGGCTGGAGACACACTTCTCCTGTCTTCTTTCTCTTCTCATGGAGTGGGTATCTCACACAAGGGCGACACAATACCCTTCAGACGCTATCTCCTGCCGCTGCTGTGTTTCCTTCATACTGCGGGCCACTCTTGGCACTTTGCTGGGGGAGAAGGCCCAAATCGCTGCCGCAAAGGAGATCTGTCAAATGATCAGCAAACAGAAGAGGGTTGTGGGTAAGAGACTAGGCCAAGGGGCAAATATTTAGGTCACATTGGATTGGATATTGAGTTGTAATGTTTTAAATGTACCCTGTGTTACTATCAGATGCAACTCTTCATGAGGGGAACATGGAGACACGTGTGAGCCCTGCTGATGTTGCAGCTAGTCAGCATATCCTGGTGTGCACCCTCCTGGAGCTGGGCAGTCTGCTACAGGACCTGAGCTCCACTGCCGCCCCACTGCTGCAGGATACCAGCATAGGTTTGTCACGCATAAACAAAATCTGGGCACCGCATCAACTTTTCTACTCTATGAAATAAATGCTCCAAATATTTATAATGTGATGACAGAAAAAAAGTATCAATTTTTAGATATAATATTTTTGTCAATTTAGCAGGTATGGACAATATCCTGCTCCTAATGTTGTAATGCTTTGTGATGGTCATATACTGGAGTTTGAGTCACTGTACTAAGGATCAAACTGTCTGACAGGAATGTTTTTCAAGATTGTGTCTTTATAGCTGTATTTCTGGATTGTGTGTGTTTGCTCTTTAATGGATATGTCATAGTATGGCTAGGATGAAGGATTGAGCAGAAAAAGTTCCTACAGCAGCAGATTTAAAGGGATAGTTCACCCAAAAATGAAAATTTTATATTTATCTGCTTACCCCCAGCGCATACAAGATGCAGGTGACTTTGTTTCTTCAGTAGAACACAAATGATGATTTTTTTTTTACTCCAACCGTTGCCGTCTGTCAGTCAAATAATGCGAGTGAATGGGAACTCTATCAATAAGAGTCGAAAAAACATGCATAGACAAATCCAAATTAAACCCTGCGGCTCGTGACGACACGTTGATGTCCTAAGACATGAAACGATCGGTTTGTGCGAGAAACCAAACAGTATTTACATCATTTTTTACCTCTAAAACACCACAATGTCCAACTGCGTTCAGCACTCGGTTGGTGAGGTCTGATCGCGCTGTTCGGTTTCTCGCACAAACCGATCGTTTCGTGTCTTAGGACATCAATGTGTCGTCACGAGCTGCAGGGTTTAATTTGGATTTGTCTATGCATGTTTTTTTGACTCTTATTGTACGAGTTCCCATTCACTCGCATTATTTGACTGATAGACGGCAACCGTTGCAGTTAAAAATCATCATTTGTGTTCTTGGATGCGCTGGGGGTAAGCAGATAAACATCAAATTTTCATTTTTGGGTGAACTATCCCTTTAACACATCCATCCTGCTTTAGAGACACCAGCTTTTTATAACAATTCCAGTAAGAGCTCAGATTGTCATCTGTGATGCCTTGAACTTTACTAAAACTGTGAGTTCAATAGTTTCTTTGTTTTTTTTTTCTGGCAGGAATGTTGGACACTGTGATCTCTGTTCTTCTTCACCCCAGTGCATCTGCTCGTCTGGCCGCTGCCTGGTGCCTGCGGTGTGTTGCCGTAGGGATGCCTGCACAGGTGGCGGTGTTGCTAGACCGCTGTGCAGAGAGGCTGAATGCCCTAAAGTCATGCCCTGAGGCCGTGGCAGGGTACAGTGCTGCCACCGCAGCTCTGCTGGGAGCAGTACAGCTTTGTCCGCTAGGAATATCACACTCTAAGGGCAAGGTATGAATGAGATTTGTGTCCTATGCCTCCTTTTTAAAGCACACAGAGTGCTTTAATTATTATTTTTTTTATATTTTTGGTTCTGTTTGTGCTACATCACAAGGTTTGCTTAAGGGTTGTTCATACTGACAGTGTTTCAAATCACTGTAATCACTGAGTCTGTGCTCTTGCTTGCTAGTAGGCATTTCTGTGCAAGAGCAGTTTTCAGCCAGGCGCCGGATCACTGTCTAGACTCCCTTTGGTAGTTTCCACACTGCATCACTGCTCATTTTAATGAAGCTGAGCTCATCAAGTTTCTGCCTGAACATTAAGAAATTAGGAAGTTTAGGTTGCTCCAAAATTGCTTACTTTAGGCAGCTGTGGGAATTGCATCCCACATAAAGTTAAAAGGATAGTTCACCTAAAAATGAAAATTGTCATCATTTACTCACCCTCAAGTTGTTCCAAACCTGTATAATTTCTTTCTTCTGCTGAACACAAAAGAAGATATTTTGAAGAATGTCGGTAACCAAACAGTTTATGGTCCCTTTTGACTTCAATAGTATTTTTTTTTTTTTCCATACAATGGAAGTCAATGGGTTCTATCAGTTGTTTGGTTACCCATATTCTTCTTTTGTGTTCACCAGAAGAAAGAAATTCATACAGGTTTGGGACAACTTGAGGGTGAGTAAATGATGACATAATTATCATTTTTTGGGTGAACTTTCCCTTTAAAACCAAAACCCCCAAATTCTGTCAATTACTCACCTTCATGCTGTTCCAATATCATCTTTTGTTTTCTACAAAATAAAGAAAGACATACAGGTTAAAACTGAAATGAGGATGTTTTTTATTTTAGGGTGAACTGTCCCTTTAAGAAAAAGAGCTTTATTCCCTCACTTGAAATTCACAAGAAAATAAAAACAGTGATGCTTGTAAAGAATTTTTTTACTCTTCTTTTTCTTTTTTTTTTACTGAAGATCCATGGCTTTATTTGTACATATATTTTTCAAATGCACTGTACGTGTTATCATATCTGGATATTACTTTTCATATATGATCAAGACTTACTGAATCTGATGCACTGGTTGCAGGTGGTGATGGCCTTGGCGGAAGATCTGCTGCGCTCTGCAGCTCAGAACAGCAGAATCTCCATCCAACGCACTCAAGGAGGCTGGCTGCTGCTCAGTGCCCTCTCGACACTGGGTATGAATCATTATACTAGTTTATGATCTTCAATATGCCCATCTAGACAAGATGTGTCTATATTGTAACAGCTGATTTGATAGAAGTTTATTTTCTGTTTGAGTTTTTAACATCCTTTTTGTTCTTTCTGATACTTTCGTTCAAGGTCCCACTGTCATGGAGCATCACTTACCTCGATTGCTGTTGCTATGGAAATGTGCCTTCCCGCTGTCTGTAAAGGATGCGGAGAATGAGCTGCGGCGTGGAGACTCCTTCACCTGGCAGGTGACCTTGGAGGGACGTGCAGGAGTACTGTGCGGTGAGGGTCTTTTATGAATCTTACAGTCTTCTCACTTATGTCTCTCCTTTTCTCTCAGTTAAAATAAGCTCTTTTTCTCTTCCACCAACCCATCTGCTGATCTGTTCCCTTGACATCACAGTAAAAAAACTTTGTTGGAAGTGCTTTGCCATTGACTGCAGATAGAAATAAACATTTGTCAGGATATCTGATCTTCATAGCTTGTGTTATCTCTCCTGTAGCAATGAAGAGTCTGGTGGTGCACTGCAAAGACCTTCTCACCGATGATGTTATCAGTCGTTTGCTTCCTCTCTTGTCCTGTGCGGTGGCCCTTCTCACTCAGTGAGTGGATCTTGGTTGCTTAAAATGAAAACAGCACCGTGAAGTTATAAATACCTTTTTAAAGAAGATGTTGACCGGATGTTGGTAGACAAATATTTATGACATAACAATTGAGTACCTATCACCTCTTTTTAGGCTGCCAGCCATCATTAAATCCTATGGAAACCAGGTCAAAAATGCAGCCGCTGTCTTTAGATTGAGAGTGTATGAGATCCTCACATTGCTACAACCTAAAACATATGAAGGTAAGCGCAATCTAAAATGATAAAATTGATCATGTGCTGATGTTTTATACATTATATTTTTTTATTACATGGCATTCTGGAATACTTGATTCTGATTGGTCAAGTTCTTGTCCTGTGTCTCTCATAACACTCTGTAGTCTCCTCCTCTTCACAAAATAAAATAATTTGAACTAAAATTTGGTAAGTATGATAATGTATAGTACAAAAAAAATTTTTTTGAAACATTTGAGTAAATTAAAATAATTAAGTTAGTTTTTGTTGTTGTTGTTGTTGCTAAAAACACAAAGAAAAAGGATGTTAGCTGAGATCATAATTATTTTTTCCCCTCAATAACTGTTGCTTTTGTTCAAGAGCATACAGAATTAGAGTTTAGAGTGATAGATAAGCCTGGATCACCCTGACAGGTTTTGTTTGTGAGAATGGCTGGCTAAAATAACATTTAGGATTAGTTCACCCAAAAATGAAATTTCTGTTTTTAAGTACTCACACTCATGTAGTTTCAAACCCCATAAGACCTTCGTTCTTTTTCGGAACACAAATTAAGATATTTTTGATGAAATCCAAGAAGTTTTTTTTTCTATCCCCCATAGAAAGCAACGAAATTACCAAGTTCTAGGTCCATAAAAGTAGTAAAGACATGTTAAAATAGTCCATGTGACTACAGTGGTTCAAACTTAATGTTATGAAGCAATGAGAATAATTTTTGTGGGCAGAAACAAAACAAAAATAAGGACTTTATTCAACAAATTCATCTCTTCCTCTTCCATTCTCCTACGCTGTTTACGTTCAGCGCTTCCAGGTTCTACGTCAGAACGCTGACTCAGTATTGGCCTGCTCCTGTGTCAGCATCACATGTGCGTCGTGCTGCTCACATGTACAGCATTGACCAATACTCAGCGTTCTGACATAGAACCTGGAAGCGCTGAACGTAAACAGCGTAGGAGAATGACAGGAGAGACGAATTTGTTGAATAAAGTCATTATTTTTGTTTTGTTTTTGCAAAGGTCTTACGGGTGTGGAACGGCATGAGGGTGAGTACTTAATGACAGAAATTTCATTTTTGGGTGAACTAACCCTTTAAAAATATTTTTATCATGCTTTAAAATCTAAGAGAGCTGTTTTGGATTCTCCGGGGTTTTTTTTATATCTTAAAATCACAAATGGAAATTGGACAATTTAATTGCCCAAATATGTATTTATTTGTTTATTATGGTTTGGTTGTGTTGGCTCAGAGATCTTTGGCATAGTGCTGAAGCAGCTGCTGAATGATCTGACCGGGCCAGAAATCACAGCATGTGCCGAGCTGAACCTGATGCCCTCCCTGTGCTTCAGCCAAGACCTGGCACTGCTGGGTCCTGGATTGCAGGATATGGATCAGCACTACATAGAGGAACAGGTCAGACCACAGTCTAATCATCTAGCAAATAGCCTTGTTAATGAGCAATCAATGTCATTGATTGATTCCCTAGTTACAGCGCAGTTCATGTTTAATCTCATTATATTGTCTGTCTGTTTAAAGCTCCAAGGAGGTGGTTCAGGAGGTGGGACGTTAGAATACGACCCATTTACCATCTTTGAGAAAGCCCAGGAGGTTCCTACCCCCCTCCCTCCAGCCTCCGCTCTAACAGCAGCAGCTGTCCAGCTCTTTGGAGTGATTTTCCCCCACCTGGGCATCCAGCAGAGGTGCGTCCAACATCACCACAGAAAACCCCCTCCAGGGCTGCTTGAGTGACTTGGTCATTCATTTGTATGCTGTTGCTGTTTGGTTTGAGTACTTTTAGTTTAGTTCATTTGAAAGGGTCTCAATGATGTTGCCAAATACTTCAGTTCATTCAGTTACTTTATATAGGACATTTATGCAAGCAATACACTTGCTTCAAATGAACAGGTAACACAGAACAGTGAATTCTCAGATAAAATTGGATATTTATTACTATATTGCTTTGCTCAACTCTTTTACTAATGGCACATGTCACTGTGTAAATTATTTAAATATTTTTATTTATGTTACATTGACTGGAATGTGGATATACTATTGTTAACCATTTAAAGTTATTCAGATTGTTAGAAGTTACTGATACTGTTACTGAAAGCAAATTGTGGGAAGTGACCTTAATGAGATCCAGAGGCTTTTTGAAGCAGTTTCTTATGCAGCATAGCCAAATTTTCATCCAGACATCTGCATGTATTTGCATAATTGGGGGCTGTTCTGCCCGTGTGCAATGCATTATTAAACAAAGCAGTGGAGAGGATAATATACTGATCATATGGGGCCATCGGTCCTCCTGCAATGCATCTTTCATCCCACTACCAGCTTGTCTAGATTATTTATTTAATGTTTTGGGTTTTTTGGGGGGTTGTTGTTGTTGTTTTTTCTTTAGAAGCAGAACAAAGACAGCACATATTTAGAATAGAGACAGAGTGCATTTAGGCCACGCCCATATTTAGAATAGAGACAGAGTGCATTTAGGCCCCACCCATTACACAGTGACATGTGCCATTACACGATACATTGACTTTGTATCGTGTGACGCTGCCTCCTTGTCATTTCTGACTTATAACAAAAAAAAAAGAACAATGTCTTAAAGTTGCTGTGTGACAAGGTGTACAGCAAACAAGCTATAAAAAAACAGAACTAAGTTTTTATAAGCTACTGAACCGTAAAAGCCAGCCTTTAAGGAGACAAAAGTGGATATCGGCAATAAGACGGGAAGCATCAGCAGGAAGAATGGGTCAATTTTGGGATCCTGACACTCAGTATGCCTCAGTAAACCTACGTGTGCAGTAAACATTTAGTCACTGTTAAGTCAAATATCCAAATGTCAGTTTTATATATTATATTTCCTGTTGCTGATTACGTTCCCCTCCAGTGGGCGTAGTTCTCACAGTAATATGACATGTCGCGCTCTGTATCAATCGCCTGTATCCACTTTTTAGTCCTTAAACGCTCGTTTTTTGGGTCGACAGCTTATAAAAACTTCTGGGTTTTTGGTTCTGGGTTTTTTTAGCTTGTTTTCTGTACATCTTGTCACATAGCAGCTTTTAGACATTGTTCTGTTTTTTGTTATAAGTCAGAAATGACAAGGAGGCAGCCACACACAATACAAAGTCAATGGAGACGGTTGTATTGTTTCTATTGTTTCTATATTTCATAAACCTCATTGTATCCTTTTTTGGATAATCATGTCGATTAAATACTTAATTAAAATGATTTAAGTATTGAATTCACTTGATTATTTAAAAAAAGGCATTGCCAAATGGATTGTAAAATATAAACCAAATTTTATTTTCACTTGTTTATTTCCTTTTAATTTTGGCCTTTGTGGATGATTATGCATAAAAATGAATAATCAGTGCAAAATTTAGGCATCACAACATTTTAATGCACAGTATTGGATATTTATTCTGAGAATGTTTAACAGCCTTATTAATAGTGTTGTAGTGTTTAATTTTACATTTGCCGTCTTCACTTAATCTGAATATAATAATAGTGAAAATAAGCATTAACAATTCAATATTGAATGTGTTGGCCCAAATAAAATTTGTAATATTTTGACAAGGGATGCATGACATGGGTGTACTATATCGGTTATCAGACAATAAGCTATTACAGTAGCTGTACAGTACAGTATTTGCTGTATTTACTGTCTCAGGGCTCAGATCCTGGAGCAGTTCTGTGAGTTTGTGCGGCAGCTTAAAGGAGTCCGGCAACAGACAGTTCATATCCATGTAGCTGCTGCTCTTTGCTGCACTTTGAAGGTAAGAAGCATTTTAAAGACTATTAATTTAAAACCTGTGCCATATAAACACCATATAAAGCAGCTTTGTTTCTCTCTCCCCCTCCTTTCTTTTCTGTTATGTAGTGTTTGGCATCAAGTCGGAGGGAATTGGGGCCAGAAGAGGTTCAAAGACCAGCACTGTCTCTCCTATTGGGAGCGCTAGAGGGCTCAAATCCTCTGTTGCGCTGCATGGCTGCGGAGGGTTTAGCCA
This sequence comes from Anabarilius grahami, assembly GCA_003731715.1. Lineage (NCBI taxonomy): Eukaryota > Metazoa > Chordata > Actinopteri > Cypriniformes > Xenocyprididae > Anabarilius > Anabarilius grahami. The sequence goes on from RJVU01051648.1 coordinate 14,044,869, forward strand.
GGCTGGTGCAAGTTCTTAACGACCCCAGCTTAACCATTTCCATCACTCTCATGAGCTTTGACAAGTGAGTTTATGCCAAGATCATTGTAAAAAAGAATAATATAGATTTAACTCTGAAATCTGAAATGAATGTAAATTGTTTTCAGACTGAAGACAGCGAGGGATGCCATCACACGCACAGGTCATGCTTTGGCCCTTGGGGCTGTGTACCGTTACCTGAGTGGGATTAGTTCCCCTCAATACATCAGTGCCTGCGTTGGGGTCCTCTTCACCCTGTCCCAAGACAGCACCTCACCTGAAGTGCAGGTACACATGTCACCTGACCACATGACTGTTTATACTTTGTATATCAATATAGGAAATCTAATCAGGACTCTGATGGTGTGCTTTCTTATTAAGAGGGTTGTCAGGAATCTTTCAGTGAATTATATGTGTGCAGATGTGGGCTCTCCATGCTCTGTCCATGGTGGTGGATCAAGCAGGGCCTCTGTACCACAGTCACCTGGAGGCCAGCTTCACTCTGGTGCTACGATTGCTCCTCTCAACTCCACACACTCACGTGGAGGTGCAGCAAAGCCTGGGCCACTGCCTTAACGCCCTCATCACCTCCATGGGGCCGGATCTGCAAGGTGCGCTCAGTTATTTACCCATAAACAGTCGCACACATTGTCATCATGCAGGTGAGACCTTAACATCCTCTCTGGTTATGTAAACTGTACCCAGGTGAGGGTGCAGGTGTGTGTGCAGTGAGGACCTCGTGTTTGGTGGGCTGTGCTGTGATGCAGGACAGTCAGGACTGTCTAGTCCAGGCTCAAGCCATCTCCTGCCTCCAGCAGCTTCACATGTTTGCGCCACGCTTTGTCAATCTTGCCAGCCTGGTGCCCAGCCTCTGCGTACGTGATCAATGCACTTAACACACACGATGATACTGAACAACTGACATCTAACTGCTTTCAGAATACTACATAAGATTTCTAATAAATTACACACAGCGAACAAAATAATGTTTGAACTGAACAGAATTTGTTTAAATTGTGAAATGTTAGGCTATAATATATTTTTTTTTATTTATTATTATTTTTTTTTTAACCAGCTTGGGTTAAGTCAGGAGAGAAATAAAGTAGGTTCTTAGATGGAAAAATAGACATTTTTATAAAATATTACGAAAAAGATATTTTGTTATGAGACTACCAATTAAAGGATTAGTTCACTTTTAAATAAACTTTTCCTGATAATTTACTCACCTCCATGTCATCCAAGATGTCCATGTCTTTCTTTCTTCAGTCGAAAAGAAATTAAAGTTTTTGATGAAAACATTCCAGGATTTTTTTCCATATAGTAGACTTGAATGGGCACCAAACAGTTGAAGGTCAAAATTAGTTTCACTGCAGCTTCAAATTGTTCTACACGATCCCAGATGAGAAATAAGGGTCTTATCTAGTGAAACCATCGCTCATTTTCTGAAAATTTTTTTTAAATTATATAAGTTTTAACCTTAAATGCTCATCTTGAACTAGCTCTCTTCTTCTTCTCTATTAGAATTCCAGCAGTGTAGACACTGCTAAGTGTATTACTGCCCTCCACAGGTCAAAGTTTTGAACAAATTTTTATATGCAATATGCTAGTATATATACTTTGACCCTTATTTCTCATCTGGGATCGTGTAGAACAATTTGAAGCTGCAGTGAAACTAATTTTGACCTTCAACTGTTTGGTGCCCATTCAAGTCTACTATATGGAAAAAAAATCCTGGAATGTTTTCATCAAAAACTTTAATTTCTTTTCGACTGAAGAAAGAAAGACATGGACATCTTGGATGACATGGGGGTGAGTAAATTATCAGGAAAAGTTTATTTAAAAGTGGACCAATCCTTTAATTATGCACATAACTAAGGACATATAGTCATATTTTTATGTGCAATGAAATGTCATGTTTAGTTATTACATTGTTTATCAGGGTTGAAGTGTATATAGTGCTGTCAAACAATCGCATCTAAAATAAGTTTGTGTTTGTTTACATAATATGTGTGTATATATAAATACACACACATGCATGTATATATTTAAGAAATTTTTATTATACATATATATATATATATATATATAT
>RJVU01051648.1:14051654-14086917 GCA_003731715.1 Anabarilius grahami
TAACATTATATATATATATATATATATGTTTTATTGTATATTCACACTAGTGAAGACATTTTTATTTAATCATTAAAAAAATTCTAATATTTTGATAGCATTAAATTATTTTTATTAAATGAAGTTATTTCAAACTAAGGCTCATTTAAATTATGCTTTTTCGATTTCAGGTTTGCGGCCAAGCATTTTGAAAACTTTTGGCTTTGGCATCACTAGTTGTTTATAATTTTTGTAGACTGCCTGCTAGACTACAGGATGCTTGGTCATTTGAACTGTATGTTCAGAGATGTACAGTAAAGCTCTCAGTTGTTATTCTTAGAACCCCCCAAGAAGTACCTGAGCTCGTTCATCAGTCTCTTGTTACTAAGTGCGTGTGCATGTGTGTGTGTGCACGCATGTGAGGGCTCGTATCACTTACACTAAATTAGGTTAGCTGTGGGCTTAGCAGGAGGCCCTAGTTTCAAACAGTGACGTGAAACCTCTTGAGTACCTTGTGCTACAGTATTCTACACTAAAGTTTAATAAGCTTACTCAGGTTGTAGGGCATCAGTTCCGTACATAATATAAATTTTCTTATTATTAACAATGTTTAAAATTGTTGTGCTGCTTAATATTTTTATGAAAACTGATTTCCCCACAGCAGTTATTGGATCAATTAGCGGTTATTAGAACTTTTTTTTTGTTGACAAATTTAACTTGTGGACTAAAATTATACTAAAAATTATTGACCCCAAAATTTTGAACAGTAATGTATGTACAAACAGAGTTGATAATGCTTTTAAACTAAATTTGTATTGATTTTTAATTTAATTTAATAAAATAATAAGATAATCTGTCCAAAACTTTTACTTAAAGGTGCAATATGTAATATTTTTGCAGTAAAATATCCAAAAACCACTAGGCCAGTGTTATATATTTTGTTCACTTGAGTACTTACAATATCCCAAATGTTTCCAACTATTTGTAAATCGTGAGAAAATTGCAATTTTAACCAAGGCTCCGGGACGTGTGAGGAGTCGTCTGTCAATTGCGTCATACCCGCGTTACCCTCAGTTTCCGGTTTTATTTTGTAGAAACCATGGAAACACCAAAGACGCTTTAATATATCACATGTTTTAATAGACATAATTATTTGTATTAACAGTAATACATAATTTTCTCCATCATACAATACGTTTTAAAATTAATTCCATGCCATTTATCAACACAAGCCATCCAATATTTAATATGATATTCTAAAATCGATCTATCTTACTGCAGTATGCAACAGTGTCTCACAGCAGCCGCCGAGCGAACGCACAGAGTAAGGTTATAACATCATTTTCAACACTCTCAAATGTATCTGATAATAAACAGAGCTGCGTTACCTCATACTCATGACCGGAAAAGCGGAAGCGGCGCCAGCGACTGTGTCATAATAAAAGTTCCGCTGCTCGTGAGGTGTGTGTTGCGCAATCGCTCCAGTGGCCTCGTTCAGCTCCCACAACACACGGTTCTGCTCTCCTTCATACTAAATAACCTCATCCATGAACATGTTTTGTTCCCGAGTCCTATCTCTATTCTTTCATCGTCCGTTGAGGTGGAGACCACATGTCCCAAGATTCCGCTCTTAACCTTGGCGTCATCAAGCTACGCCTTTGTTTTGAATAGGCTTCTAGCGACCTCTAGCGGCCAAAATGATTACATATTGTACCTTTAAACACAGACGTGAACAAATATGATAAATATGATCAAAGATGACTGTAAAAAATAATTCTATATTTATCTATAATAACTCTGCATTGTTTATCCTTTTGATCTCTAATTCATAAAATTAGCAAAAATCTAACAGTCATCTTTGATCATTTTTATCATATTTGTCCACGTCTGTATTTAAGTAAAAGTTTTGGACAGATTATTATTATTATCTTCCACAGTTTTCCATCTATTAAATGGAGGTCTGGGGATTAAATACATCTATACATAGGCACAACTTATCTAAAAAACTTATTCAAGCATAAATGTTTAGATCAAAGGAGCTTTAAGGTTATGAGAAACCTCCCAAACTTTTAACTGTGTTGGTTTATTATGGGCTAAACGTTGTTTGGTGTTGTAGGTTGGAGCTGCGCTCAGACCTGCCTTCCATGTGGACGCCCCTCCAAATGTGACTGCCAAAGCCTGCCAGGTCTGCTGCTTAAAGAACTTCAGCATCATTATCTATAATGAAGCTCTCATTTCTGTTTTTCTTTGCTTTACTGGCACACTTGTTGATTTAAATGCCATGAGTAAAGTAAATAATGTTGTCATTGTCAAATTGAGAATCCCAAGTATATTCATTTTGTAGTGTCAAAACTCTCCAAAACAATCTTTTACACTGTTTTTAACCTTTGGAACTCGCTTTTCGAGTTCACGTGGGTTTGCTTGGCCTAATTTCTTCCCTGAGTCTGGCGGGTCATTGCTGCTGTTGAAAGCTGCTCCAGTGTTGAGTTCTGACATGATCCTTTGTTGCCATTCAGGTTTGCAGTGCATGGATCGCCAGTGGGGTCATCAGCGACCTGCGTGACCTGAGAAGGGTACATCAGCTTCTGGCTTCCTCTCTCGCCAAAGTTCAGGTGGGGAGAGACGTTTCAAGTCAGGTCTATAATGAGAGCACCTTCACCATGGAGACACTGGCCGTGCTCAAAGCCTGGGCGGAGGTAATGAACATGATCTTAACAACTATTAAAGCAGTTGTACCATCTAGCCATTGTTTGACTCCAGGGATGGGCGGTATGACGGTATATAAATAGAGATTCTGCTACACTTTTTATTCCTTGGTGTATCTGTAATTTAAAAAGCAGAAAACTATAATCTAACCTGTATCTGAGTAAATCTGTGTATGTCTAAGGTGTATATCACAGCGGTGCAGGGCTCCAGGCAGAGGGAGAGTCCGGACAGCCATCTTCAGCAGCAGAGTGAGGAGGCTGGAACTGCAGGTCCAGCAGGGGCTGGTTTGCTCAAACTGGTTCAGACTGATTTGGCAACCCTGAGCCGCCTGTGGTTGGCTGCCCTTCAGGACCATGCCCTGCTCACTCTGCCCCCACAATACTCCAGCCAACTCCCCATCACAGGTCACTACTCATACTCCAATTCTCAATTACACACCTTCCTGATGGAAAATAAGCAGATATAGTAATTTATTCAGGATTGATATTAGGGTCATGAAAAAGTGTCCAAATAATGTCCCTCTAGTGGTATCAGATATTTTGAAAAAAAAAAACATTTCTTATTATTATTATTATTAATGTTTAAAACAGTTGTGCTGCTTAATATTTCTGTGGAAATATGCAAAAAAATAAAAAATAAATTCAGGATTCTTTGAATAGAAAGTTTAAAAGAACAGCATTTATTTGAAATAAAAATGTATTTGTAATTTCTTTTACCATCACTTTCCATCAATTTAATGCATTTTTGCTGACTAAAAGATTAATTTGAAAAATTAATATTAGTGAGCCCAAATTTTTGAATGGTAATGTAATTTTTCCATTAATAATTCAGTGTACTCAAAATAATCACCATCAAACCATTGAAAAAAATGGTAGTAGTGGAGTGAATGTGATTTGATCAAATAATTTCTGTTATTATCTTATTTAAAGATACTGTATATGAGTTTTAACATGCATCTTTTTTCGTCAGGTGGCTCGTTTTACACTGCAGAGACTGTGGAACAGGCCCGTCCACATTATTACAGTGCCTGGGCTACCATTCTCCACGCTACTGCACTCTGGCTCAATAGCACCGGATTCATCATGGTGGATGAGGGGCCCGCCAACCTCTCCAGGCCAGTCACACCCACCTCCATGGGCCAGTCCACCTCACTAAGCCGTGTCAAATCCCCAGAGGACATCAGCACTGACCGCCTCCACCTCATCTTGGGTACACAGCTCAGTTAATACTTCCTGGTTCATTAAGTGTATGTAGTTAATTTGCTAGATTTTAGTAATTCAGAGCATTGAGTTCTGCTCTAGTCATTCGACATGTGCTGATTATGAGGACCATACTTGAGATATTTTAGGATTTCACTTGATTCCGAAAGATTCAACATATTTATTTTTAGTCTTGTTTAATGTTGTTCCATTCACTGAAATCTTCCCTTTAGGAATCAGTGTGGAGTTTTTGTGCTCTCCTCACTCTGGAGAACAATTGGAGACCATCAATTCATGTCTTCAGGCTCTGCAGGCCTTATTGGAGGTGCCTTGGCCCCGTTCCAAAGTGGGCAATGATCAGGTATTCTACAATTTACAGTATACTACTACTATCATTCACTACTACATCATTTTGCACTGTATGAGACAAAGAATGCACTTGTTTTTTCCCATAATTGTTTCATTTTGTTTAGTTAGGTTATTTTTCCTGTAGTATTGCTTCAGTTTTTCAGGTCCTTGTATCAGTATTTTTATTTATATAATTCCATATCAAGTAACAAAGAAGGAGTTTGCATGTTTGCCTAATATTTGTCTTTGTTGTTTGTCACTCTGGGTTCCTGACAAGTCTATGGTGTTCTCTCTATAGGCTTTGAGTGTGGAGCTGCTCAGCGTTCTGCATAGGCTCATAGTCACTCGGGAATCTCCCAGCATTCAGCTGGCTGTGCTGGAACTCGTGCGCCAGATTGTTTGTGCTGCTCAGGAGCATGTCAAAGAGAAACGCCACAGTGCAGAGGGTGAGTCTAAAAAAAAGAAAAGAAAAAAAGAAGTCTGTAGTGCTTAAATGACCCTCTGAATCTGAATCTTTCTTTACTGCATTTGGTCAGTTGATGATGGTGCAGCAGAGAAGGAAACTGTTCCTGAGTTTGGCGAGGGGCGGGACACTGGCGGCCTGGTGCCGGGACAGTCTCTTGTGTTTGGAGCACTGGAGCTGTGTCTCTGCACGCTTGTGAGGATGCTTCCGCAGCTTAGCCCTAAGCTGGCTGGCAGCCCCACGGGGCGGGGAGGACAGACCTGCTCTCTCAGCAACACTGACTGTACACTCGTCACATCTGCTCTGGCCATCCTCTCAGAACTGCCCTCCATCTGTTCACCAGAGGGTAAGAGATCCAGGGAATTACTTTGGCCATTAGAGCTTTCAGATTATGATAAAAACATCCTCCTGCCCACTTCATTTTAGTCCACTTTTTTAATTCAGTTTAGGATTCCTACATTTTTTTCTTGCTCCATTACAAAGTCTTAATCAAGGTTCTTAATCAAACATTTTGACATGCATAAGATGAAATGTGTCATGTTAGTTCCACAGAAATTAGATTTGATACCATAAATGATAAAAGATCTAACATTTTCATTATTCTTCCCTCTGCAGGCAGTGTGTCAGTGCTGCCCACAGTGCTCTATCTGCTGCTAGGGGTGTTGAGAGAGGTGGTGAAGGGCTCTGTTGGAGCTGAGAGTGGACAGCTGGTACCAGGCATCCTACAGGCCTTGCGCACTGTTCTCACCTCTCCCATGAGCAGAGCTGAGAAGAGTCGTGGGGCCTGGACTGAACTGTTGCAAAGTGCACTGCACACACTCTTGGAGTCTTGGAGTACAGGTAATTCTCTCATGTTTTAAACATGTTTGAGAAATAATATGAGGAACATTCTCAGATTCTTCATGTGTTGCTTTGCACAGATAAAACGGAGCCTGGAGTTGATGAGATTACCATGTTGACATCCCTCACCATCTTCCTGCTGTATGCCAGTGCTGAGGTGACCACTGTGGAGCCACTGCAGACACGCTGCATCCAGACATTTAGAGCCAGTCTGGAGTCTAAGGACCCCATGGTGAGTGAAGAGGGCTGATTAGAAAGCTAATTCAGTATAACTCCAAAGTTTTGAATGGGAGTGTACATCTGGCTGCTTAAATGGTTTGTTCACTCAAAAATGAAAATTGTGTAATTAATTACTCACCCTCATGTCGCTCCAAACCCGTAAGACCTTCGTTCATCTTCGGAACACAAATTAAGATATTTTTGATAAAAAAAAATTTGTGAGCTATCTGGCCTCCAAAAGACTGCAACACAACAACCACTTTCAAAGCCCAGAAATGTAGTAAAGACATCGTTAAAATAGTCTATGTAACTACAGTGGTTCAAACTTAATGTTATGAAGCGACGAGAATACTTTTTGTGTGCAAAAAAACAAACAAAAATAACGACTTTATTCAACAATTTCTTCTGATCCGGCATTCTGACATAGAACCCGGAAGTCCTGCACTGTGTGTACAACGTCAAGTGCATAGGAGACTGACATGGAAGAGAAGAAATTGTTGAATAAAGTTACTTTTGTTTGTTTTTTGCGCACAAAAAGTATTCTTGATGCTTCATTACATTAAGGTTGAACTACTGTAGTCTTTATTGTAGTCTTTCTGGGCTTTGAAAGTGGTCGTTGTGTTGCAGTCTACTAAGGCCAGATAGCTCACCATTTTTATCAAAAATATCCTAATTTGTGTTCCGAAGATTAACGAAGGTCTTACAGGTTTGGAATGACATGAGGGTGAGTAATTAATTTCATTTTTGGGTGAACTATCCCTTTAAATAAGAAGCGTTGCTACAATTTGTGTAGAATTCCTATATAAAAAAAAAAACTATATTTATTATCCTTCTCTTCTATTCTGTCTTCTATTTCTACTTTAGGTCCTGAGCAGGAGTTATCAGTTGCTAGTATCTTTATTTCAAGGCCCAGAGCCAATAGCCAGACCATTTATTCTGGCTTTGGGTGGCCGTCTGGTTTCACAGCTGGAGGAAATGGAAAAGAGTCGTCCTCAAGGCCCAACAGAGCTACAGGCCGTGCAAGATGCAATCAGAGCCTTGGAAGCACTAGTGTTTGCTGCTGATGAAACTAACCGTAAGTGACTGGAAAATGTTTTTGAACTTTTTTTTTTCGTTCACAAACACTAAGTTATAATATCACCAACAAGCAATGAGAATTCATTGGCTGTAAATTTGTTTTTAATGTTACTGTTTTCAAAATGTTACGGTGTTGTTTAGAATGTGACTTGTTGTTATTAGGGTACCAAGATGAGTCAATATTTGTTTTGTTCATGCAGGTCCACAGCTGGTGGCTGTGCTGCTGCCCATCCTCATCTCTCTCCTGCTAGATGAAAATGCTTTGGCATCGGCTCCGGCGGCCTCTCGCTCACTGCACGAGTCCGCCTTAAGAGACCTCATGCGCATCGGCCCCCAGAACTCGGCTGTTTTCAAAGCGCTGATGGCCTCCGCCCCACACATGAAAGCCAGGCTCGAGGCAGCCGTCAAGGGCAACCAGGAGAGCGTAAACACTAAGGCACAAGCACCTCGGGTCATTAGCAAAAACACGCCCAGCATTCAACTGAAGATCAATTTCCTGTGAATCCGAGTTAATGGTTATGATACGAGTATTATGATTTGAATGACTGAGTGAATCTTGATGTGCTGTTTTAATCGATAGTGTTTTTAAAGATAAATCAGTTTAAAATTTGTATTGTTTATTAATTGTTGTTTCAAAACTGCATTAACCTCTGTGAGGAACTTAATACATATTTGACAAAGCAATGGGAAGTGTGGTTCACAGGTGAACAGCTAAACTATGGGAGTGAATTTTTCCATTTATATATACTATCAAAGCTTCCATTTATATAAACTTTTTTTTAGTTAATTGTTAGCTTACCAACAAGCTTGAATGATTTTCTTTAACTCTGTTATGCATAGCATAAGTGTTTTATCATTGTCTGTACAAAGAATGCAAATCATTAATTTCTCAAAAAATTCTCACAAAAAGTTGCAACTAAACCTGATACAAGACCAGCTGCACTGCTAGTGCTAAGTTGTCTGCTGACTCTACATATACAATTTTAGCGCATTGTCAATTATTTTAAATGGCATATAGAGATAGTTTCACATGTTGTGAATGTATTTATGATAAAGCATTACAGATACTTGCATCACATTACTGCACTGATACTTTTAATACAGTCGTAGTCTGTTCATGTTGAAGCTCTGTTCTGCCACATAAGTACAAAAAACTGATGCTCTGCCTCTGATCGATCAATCATAATTACATAAAAAGTGATAAACATGAGGTAAAACCTCAAAATTATGGCATACCAAGTCATAATTATGTATAACCAAATCATAATTATATATAAAAAATGTATACCAAATCATAATTATGTATACAGTTATCATTATGAGTCTGACATACTAAGTTAATAATTGACTTGTCATGGTTTAGTTTTTATCTCATATTTATTTTTGACTGTCACTTTTTTTTAATCATATTTTTAACTTTTTGGCAATATCGACTTTATATGTCATAATTGACAGTGTCATGAGATAAAAAAAAAAAAACCCTCATAATTATGATTTAGTATCTCATAATTAATTTACCAAAGCTTGTTTTTTTTTTATCTTGTGTGGTGAAAACAGGCTTTGTGTTCAAATTGTACTTTCCTTTAGTTTTTTCTATATTCTAATTATGCATGCAAATCTGTGTCGGTGTCACTTTATCTCAACACCTAATTATGTTGTGCATCTGACAGGCAATATAAGTAATAGATTGATCTTAAGTCAGCAAAAAATATTAAACAAGCAGCAAAATAATATTTACTACTAAAACGCACTACAAACAAGTTTACAATGCAAATGGAAGAGTTTCAGCAAATATAGGACCATTGTTTTTTGCCAGTTTGTATAGGCAGGTGCTGTTTTCTGCTAGAAGCATTGATGATCAAGTACGATTATGCATTTTTAACGGTTCCATTTTGTATGTTGTAAATTGTACAGATTAATTAATAGGGCGAATTTAACGTTTATTTTCTGATTATACTGGGAGAATAAAATCTAGTTTTGCTTCAAGAGTTGCATTGTTTTTACTTTACAGTAGAACCTAAGAGGGACATTGCAGTATTTTCTTCACTGTCCTAATTTGGATATGTCTAGTCTACTAGGATCTCTGGATTAATTGCATAATGCATTTCATGCACAATGCAAGTTTCAGGATGAACATTAACCCACTAAAATCGTGGCTTGATTTCAGAGAGCAAGTGTCACTGTCCACTTTTTACAATTGTGCAATCCAGGTGAATGATTTGTAATCTTTGTGGCCATCTCGTTGACTGTGAATGGCGAGGTGTTTTAGCGCCCCCTGTCGCTGAGTCGCATCGCTGTTTGTTCCTGACCGCTGCTGCGGAGCCTCGTGATATGCGGAGCCTCGACTAGCTCTTTCGACGGCTCTCCATTTCACTCAATATTTCACCCGTCGCTTTCCCGTTCACTTTGACCTCTACCTTATAACCAGCAGAAGCGGGGAATGAAGCAATATTCACATCTTGCCGTCTGACAACTTCATCCCGAGACGCATTTTGTCCACCCAGTGTGTTTTTTCTTCTCTTCTCGTCGTTCGGCGATAAACGGTGAGTGTTTGTGTCGCTTCGGCGGAGGGTTCGTTTCTCTGCCTGACAGAGGCGCTCAGGCCTCGGGGATCCACTTAACTTTAGCTCGCAGATTTTCTGGTAAACACAAGGCCGCAGTAGGGTTACTTGGTGTTTCTGTTTTGTTTTGTTTTTTAACTTAAAATTGTTACCAGACCGGTTATATATGTGGATGGAAAACATATCCATACCTAATACAAATTTGGTAAATGAAGTTTGGGATTAATTAGGTCTGTCGAAGTGACGCTAACAGGACGCATTTTGGCTAATCCTAGCTAATTAAACCTCACTTTCTCAACGGATAATTTGTGTTTTTACTCATTAGCCGTGGAAACATATAAATAAATGTGTTTTTAACGAAAATTTAAACGGTTCTGGACTCTGTCATGCGTTTAAAGCAAACATAAGCTGTCTGAACTCAAGAAAGGCCATCAAGACAAGATTGAACGTTAATATATGACTATTTCTTCGCTTGACTTGAATTCTCTAATGTTTAACCACATAAATGATGTTTGATAGCGTCGTATTGTTATTGGTTTGAGATTTTCAGGGTTTAATTGGCCTGTTTGTTCACCTGCTTGGCTCTCAGGATCAGGTTAGATGACCATACATGAAGTTAAACACGCGACATGATATTATAGATCATACACACATTAACGCTCATTTGTGTTTTCTGTGACGGTGAGGTTTTATTGTGTTGCTGTATAGGCCGGTGCCATGATGACATCGGTTGCAATCAAGCTGTTTTTTGACTCCTTAGTCAGCTGCACTGGCAGAAATTCAAAGAACATCATTAGATTCATGTTTGTACGTAAAACATAAAATGTCAGGAGCCACAGATAAGCTGAATGTCTGCTTTGCAGTGTACTTTGATTATTTGAAGTTTATTGATCTCTATGCTGTAGGAACAACAGCAGATATAATCTAAAAATACTTTACTACTTAAATTAAATTAGACTGGAACTTACTTTAGTATTCGAGACTTTAAGAAACCTAAGTTTCTTTTTTCTTATATTCAGCTTAGGTGGGAATGAGCTTGTAAAATTGGACATATGAAATAATAGGCAGAAGAAAAAAAATATATATATTTTTACTTTTTTTGGCCAAAAAGTAAGATGAAATTCTGATAGCTTGTAATGTAAATCGAGATTTTTATAACACTGTAACAGACTACTTATGCATAAATATTAGTTGTCACTTTATATCTCCCTTTTATATTACTTTATATAGTTAGAAAATATTATATGTATATAAAATATATTTGATGTATTTCAAAATGATCTTTCTAAAAACTCTGTATGGATTATCAAGTAAACCTTAGTTGATTCATTCCAGTGTATGTTTATCTTGAAATATTAATAACAACATACAATTATTGTTGTTACTTTAGAAAAAAAAGAATCAAAGTTTTCACAGCAAAAAGACAATTGTACCACAACCTGAAAGTGAACCTTTTTTTTAATTGTACTAAAAGACCTTTTACTTGCTGAAAAAGTATTAACTATCAGATGCCAAAAGGCATATAGAAGATTGTGCTCAATATGTTTTTTAGTTTTGATCATGTTGGTAATTTAGAGGCCTTAAATTTATGCATCAGATATGATACAATAGTCTTTATAGGCTTAAGTTAATTAACAACAACAAACAAAACCTAAACAACAATGCTAAGAAAATTAAGTTATGTGCTATTGGTCTGGTGGACTAATAGACTAGGAATGTACTTATGTTATTCATTTGAATGTGGTATAATTACAGTAAACGTTCTAAGTTTTCCTTTGAAAAGAGAGTGTAACCCAGGGCTATGTCATCAGAACTTGTTTTGGCTCACAATGGTCCAGTGTTGCTGTTAAAAACCGGTTGTGAAACCAGAAAGAGCAACTCGGGATATATCAGCTCATGAATTAAAAAGCTATGGTGAATGCATTTGCTATGGAATATAATTGTCTAATCTGATCACAATCAGGTGATGTTCATACTTGGACTTGTAGAGTAGCGAAGTAATGTGGTGTGCATGTGATCAGTTTTTTTTTTTCGTTTTTTTTTTTTTTTTCTCTCTCCATCCAGTAAATGTGTGGATTAGGCCCCAGACAGTTGCTTTGAATGTCAAGTTCAACAGGACATTCTTCCTGAATCAAGTTAGTCACTTAATCTGTTGATAAGTGGATCTCTCTGTTAGTCTCTAAGAAGGTGGTGGATCTATCTGAAGCCTGTCTGTAGCCACTCAGGCAGTAATAAAGGACAGACTTTTGCTATTTCACATAAATCACCCATTCTAATGATTTTATCCTCATGCTTGACTCAGCTTGTCTGTTTTAGGAAAGTAGTGCTACTCTTTTCTTTAATGGTTTGTTTCACAGGACAATAAAAGGATAGTGATTTCTGTTTGGATTGCGTACTGTGTGTTGGTGAAGAGATGGGCTGTTTGGGCCTTACAGTGTGAGTCATTGATTAACTATTCATCATGCAAACAACTGTTGTTGGCCAAGCTTACTAATGTGCTAATCACAGCGATTTCTTTCAGTGTTTTGATTACAGGCAGCAGTTTATCATGTGTATAGTCTGATTTACTCATATAGTTTACCTTTCAAGTGCATACATCTTCAAGGAGTCATCTGCTCCACCCGTTTCACTATTACCCAACAGTTTTCATTTAGTTACTCAAGGGTTGTGTTTTCAGTTCAAAGCCAAAAGACAAGTGGGTGAAGGTGGAAGTTAAGGCCCAAAGCAATATTGCAGAGGATTTTGTGTGGCGTTCTCGTCTCCTGTTACTGTATATCCCAGATGTCATTTCCATGCTCATATGTTTTTTTTCTATTTCTTATGAAGGTGACGACTTGATGAGACATCAAGAGGACCAGTGACTGCCCCTGTTCATTTTTCTCCTGCTGCTGGCGGGGTGACTGGGTGTTGGGTGGATAGGGTAGTGGGGTGTCATGGCGGACGTGGACCCGGACACATTGCTGGAGTGGTTGCAGATGGGACAGGGCGATGAGCGGGATATGCAACTCATTGCCCTGGAGCAGCTCTGCATGCTGTTGCTTATGTCAGACAATGTCGACCGCTGCTTCGAAACGTAAGTGTAAATACTGATGCTGTGCTATTCCTGCTGGGCTGAAGGGTTTGTTCTGTTTCATTTGTTTTTGATAGTAACAAAATAACTATTCATAACTGTTTTTAATTTAATTTTAGTAATTTACAATATGTAAAATTGTCAATTTTTAGAGTATGGTACATTTAATATAGCATATCAACTTGTGGAAGTGTGGCAAGGGGCACTCGGAGCTAAAAAATACTTTTGCAGACAGGGTTTATAACCCTTTTATAAAATAAATATTGTTTAATGGTATCATATGATCTTGGTGTTTAAAATATTGGTGACTGTATTGGCCTTAAATTTTCTGATCGGTGCACCACTAGCATTATTAATCCATAAACACAAATGTCTCCAGCATGCGTACAGGGATGCACCAGTATTGAAATTTGGATAAAGCTAATAATTATTTTAATTTTATCTAAAGCAAATTAAAGTACATTTAAAACTTAGGAACTTGAATTTAGACATCACAGTATATTATTAAATATTTTTTAAATGTAATATGAATGACACAAATCAAGTCAAAAGAGGGGTGTCTTGTAAAACATTGTCCTTGGAACAACTTTAGTTGAAAAGTAGAGCTCAGTTACAACCAGTGGATTTGAATGTGTTAGATATTTTATGAAAATTTGTGTATAGTCTTAAAAGTAAATGCACTATAAATAGGTGTAATTCTCCTATAAAAAGGGGTTGTGTAAATATGCACTGTTGGGATAAAAAAGCAGTTGTGATGCACATACTACAACCATGAACGTGCCCTGAGATTAAAGGGGTACTGAATTGAGAAATCAAATTTTCTTTGGATCTTTTGACATGTAAGAGGTCAATGTACTATACAAATACCCTTCAAGTTTCAGAAATTAAAAACTTCCTTGTTAGTCCAAAAACAGCTTTTATTGAAACCAAGCCTCGAAAATGACTCATTTCGGATTTTGTCACCTAATGACTTAATAGTGTGACGAAAGACCATCCCTGCAGAATCAGATCAACACCTACTGCTACATCATCGCATATTTGGCCCTGCCCACTGGTGCATTAGTGAGATGTGAAAGTGAAAAGAGAGATGTAGGATCAGAGGACTAAAAATAACATTATCTTCCAAAGGATCCTAATGCTAGGAAAGTGGTTATTTATTTTCAGTTATGTGAGTGTCTCAGCAGAGCATTATTTGTTTGTTCGGTACATATCACAGTGGATTCTTTGGTAAATTAGTCGCAATTTCGTCGCAGGCTTTGCAAACAGACTTTTACTGTAAGATATGGACCAACAGTAATGCCACAACATCTAAGTAACTGTGTTAATCCTAATGCCTAATCTGTGATTTCTGATATCTAATGATTCATGTACAGTAGACACGTTCATTGTCTCAAAATCGGTTATTGCTGTTTATGCATCAGTAAATCAAGCCAGTGACTAAATGGTCAACTTCACATTGTTTCTCTTAGGGTGCATTCACACTTGTAGTTCGGTTCGTTTGGTTTATTTGGTCCGGACCAAAAAGAAAAAAAAACATTTTGTCCTGGTCCGATGAGCATTCAGATTGGCAATTTTATCACCGAACCAAAAGATACCGAACCTAAAGTCACATGGATACATTCACAACGTGATTGGTCGGATTTTATGACGTATTACCTATTTTGAGACGGAACTTACCGAACATCCAAAACAATGCTGTGTGCTGAGGTAAATGCGCTCGTTGTGTGTGCGTAGCCTGCGTGTGATTGTATTTTGGCCAGCTGGGAGCTCGTGAAGAGCTTATAAAATGTGTAAAGGAGTCAAAACAGTGGCAGGAATCCATCCGTCACACACAAACGATCTGCTGCGTGGAGTAGCGCATCTGATACCTGTCATGGGCAAACTCGCGACTATGACAAGAAAAACCGACATGCGTGAGGATTCTGTCCTTTTTAGGGTCTCATCTTCCTGTTTTTGGTTCGTTGACATGTCTTTGGTCCATGTTGCGTTTATTATCATTCAAACCGCACCAGAGTTCGTTTGGAAGCGGACCGAGACCCATCTTTTCAGCGGTCTCGGTCTGCTTGTTTGGTGCGCACCAGGGTTCGGATGGCAGCGTTCACACATTCAAATGAACCGCACTAACCGAGCAATCGCAACAGGGTTTGTTTTAATCGAACCAAACATGCCAAGTGTGAACCTTGGCATGCACCCTTAGTAGCATGAAAATAATCTGTTATTTAAATTGTGACTAAATCGAGTTGCAATGACGAGATCACAGCATTCATTTGCTCAACAGACTTGTCTGTAGTTGGCTACAACTGTAACTTTCATGCGATGATAGTAGATCTAAATATAATGCTATCAACTTTTCATGATTAGTTAATCTCGACAGTCGTAATAGTAAAACGTAGTAAAAGTTTTCGAGAGAGCTCCACATGAAATACTTACTACTTATGCAAAGATGTTAGCCAATCATAGCAGTGGGAGTTTACATTGAAGTTTCACAACAGACACGACCCTTCCAACAGAGCATTCAAATCAGGGTAGAAAATGGCCTTATAATGGCGCTTTTCCACTGTGTGACTCGACTTGGTTCGGTTTACTTTAGGTTTGCTTTTCCACTGCAGTTTAGTACTGCTTCAAAGTGGGTGGGATTATAGACTGATATAGTTGTGCCGCCTTTACTGCCGGCGAGAGTGTCAAACTGACAGGAAGTCATTCATTTTCAATGTAAGTCGGTGGCGAGAGCGGCGTGGCACGTCTTGGATGGTGAGTTGAAGTCAGGTCAACTTTATGGTAATGAGCTATGACGCGGTTCAGCGGAAACCAGTCGGAATGTAGAGGTCCTCGCTTGAGAGGATTCCGGTTGGTTGCCACAACTTGTCATTTACTTCGACCCTCCCGCCGGCGACGGTTTGAACGCACAGGACAGCGTTGTTGGCAGGGCAGCCAAGGCGAATTTTGACGCTCTCGCCGGCGGCGGTGTGAACGCACTAACGAGTCTGCACCTCGTCTACTGACCACGAAACAGCAGTTTATTTTTTCAAGTTGCGTTCAACGGTCGTTTAAAGCAAGTCGTTTAAAAAAAATTGCGTGAACGTGGTGGTGGCTGTTACTGACTATTTAAATCTAGCGGGTTTGGTGTCTCATGTTTCAGATCCAATAATGTTGATATTGAGGATTCTCTCTGACCAATCAGTGATCTGCAGTGTTTACATGTCACATTTAGTATCAGTACAGCATGCTTGGATCCTCAACCGAGGTGGTACTATTTAAGCGAGCCAAACCGTTCTGTACCGAACCGCCCCATGCAGTGGAAAAGTGCCAAAAAGTGAGCCATACCAAATAGGGGTGGGAATCGGAGGGTACCTCACGAACGATCACGATAAATGGCTCACTATAACGATAATATCGCGATTCTGCGATAAACGATATATAGTTAGACAATCCTATAATGATACATCACGATACTGGTCTTGATATGAAAACAAAATGCAAGTGAAAAGGTTAAGTGCAGGTTTTCTCTCTTTATCCGCAAAACGGATGAATCCGATCTTCAGTTCCCGCGATATATGTAGATTTAATGGAGTTCACGTCACCGAAAGCAAGAAATATGAGGTGCGTTTTATTGACCATCAGCTAATTTCAAAAACAAAGAATGCAATGGGAGAGAGCGGCAACAGCACTGATAAGATCTCATTACTTTTAATAAAGATAATTGTGTGTTACGCGTCTGTGACTTACTTTCACTTTCATGTGCGGCAGTTTGCGTGTCAGCTTGCTGAAAAGATACTCAGCTGTTCATCTGCGGCGATGCGTGATGCAGTAGCGTTGTCATATCTGACTCTCACATGTTTGTTTTAGTATTTTTGGGAGAAGTTAAATTTACATAAGTTTTTAACAACCAGATGCATTTAGACTGATGCATAGACAGTTTTGTCTGGAATGCGTCCCAGACTACCTCCTGAAGTGGTTTGAGCGATCGGATTTAAATCTGTCTCAAATGAGTTTCGGAGGGCATTTAGACCTGGTCTTTTCATGATCGGATAGCTATCCGATCAGAGAAAATGTATTAAGTGACCAAGTGCAAACAGACCCTTTGACGTTCTTCACCGAGCGCTTACACAGATATACATGGGCGTTCGAAAGCAGGCGTCTATCAGCGGTCCCTAATATATGCTTTCAAACGCTCCTGTGTATATCTAAGCGCTTGGTGAAGAACGTCAAAGATGTCTACGTTTGTCACATCAGTGGTATAAAAGTGTGTCAAGACTTTGAACTTAAACATGGCTGGGGCATCTATTTTACTCACACCGCTGTCCGCCATCCTGTTAATAATCTCTTTTTCTTAGGCTAGTTAACTTATGTTCACGTTTCCCTCATTCATGTGTTGAGCGCCGCCTTGAAGTAGTGACGCTTTGAGCAGAGAAATCTATCTATAGCGCTTTATTTTTTAAAATTAATATATCGTTATTTGGCGCAGCGATACGATTCTCGTATCGCACAGGGAAGGACGACGATATATCGCCATATCGATATTTTGTCCCACCCCTAATACCAAACCGTACCATGCTGTGGAAAAGTGCCATAAGGTGCATTTGGCATATAAGTGCACCTCAGGAAACAAAATGATAAAACATGCGGTTCATGAGTCCTTTAAAACAAAATAAAAAAACAAAACATTTTAGATGCATCTAAACCTTCAGACTAAAATAAGTTTATTTCACATTTTTGAACTCAGTAATGAACTTAATCAGTATACACATCTTCTACCATTAGATTCACACAGCAACTCGCATGCATTATTAAAGGGTTTTCACAAGATTGTAAACATGTTTACTTGTCTTAAAAAGTCTATAATTAAATTTGTGGATCAGCAGTGTGTTGTGCAAATTTCTAAAAATGAGTAGGCCTGGAGGTCAAAATAAGGAAGCCACAATAGCTGCTGAAGATCAAGACAAACGAGGAAGCACCTTGGTCATGTGGAATTATTTTGGTTTTAAATGTGATGACCATGCCCAGTCACTTAGTGGTTTGTGAATAGCTGTAGATTGTGGGGGGTGGCTACCCGAAGGGGAAATATAACAAACCTCTCAAGCCAAAGTACAACAAACTGTATAAGCAGTTTTTTGCAAAAAAGTTTGCACATGTAAATTAAGCCTGCCATTTGTTTATATTTACAGTTGATTGTTAGGGCTGTGTTAAAAATATGGATTTCTCGATTTGAATCGGTTATCATTTTCATGCACCAATATTGATTCTTATAGTCATCACAAAACTAAAATTGACCCATTTACTTTGTTAGCACACAATACTAGTCTTGTGGTGAACAATTATTCTGTGCAAGTTAATACACAGGGAAAAAAAAATGTTTGTTGTGGTTATCTTGGTAATCAAAATCTGAAAATTTGGAATGGCTTTCCTTCTCTGAGTAATGACATCAGTTTGACGGCTTGGGTTGAATATCCTTAACCACTCCCCTCCAATCGCCAGTCTACTATGAGCGAGGGATGGAGAGACGGGGTTCTTTTCAATTCTTATTTGTGCATCCTCGTTTGCTTTCCTCGCTTCCTTTCCTCGCGTCTTAGCTCCACCCCTTCAGGATGGGAGCGAAGTACGCAAGGAAAAGACGCGAGGATGGAGGAATTGAATCAAGTGAAATGATATATCCTCCCTCCCTTCAGCGTCACTTAAAAGCGTCATCAGCTGCACTCAAGGGATCTACCCATATGTTGTTGAAGTTTGGTTATTTAAAAAAAAAAAAAATTAATAAAACAAGATGCCCCGTTGAAATGTGAGATGTAAAGTTTATTTAAACTGCAAAAGTAAAGCATACATTTAAATATATGATATATTTAAATATATGAATATATGATATATTTACAGATATGAAGGGCGAGGAGAATTTATACGTGCGTCAGGTTTTTCAACGAGAAAGACTTCCGCAAAGGATAAACCTGTGTATCCTCACTCATGACTCCTCAGAAAGCTTTCTCACTCCTTGTTCCTCGCCTCCTCGTGGTGCAATTAAAGAATTGAGATGTCCTTCGAGATGGCTGAGTTCAATTGGTTCAATATTCTGTTTCACTTGGAAATACGTCACAACACTGAAGTAAAGTCAGTTGCAACTTCCGCTTCACAGGGACTTTAAATCCCAAGAATCAATCTTTTGGTCTATGCTGTTTTCAGTTAGGGTTAGAATTACTTTTGAATTCTGTCAATTTTATTACAAAATTCAGACAATAAACACCATTTTGGCAGTCTTTGTGGCATGACAGATCACTGTTGTTCAAGCAAAGCAGCAGCATGGAGCCCAAGTGAACTGATTATCTCTTCCTCTGTTCTATTAATAATACTATTAAAATTGTCATTAAAAGTTATTATAACATTATTTATTATAAATTATATTATAAAAAAACTTTAAATTTAAACAAGTAGCCTATACAAATTTATTTTTAACCTTTAATATTATAGGAATGTACCAACTGGGGTTCCCTGTATAATTTTACAGCATTAGTTGAGAAAATTTGCCATACACTGTACCAATTTGAATCTAATAGAATAGAAATAAGAGTTGAATCAAATCACGAGCTTGTGAATCGAAATCAAATCGTGAAATTTGTCAATACCCAGCCCCATTAATTGTCATTAATGATGGATATTACTGGTTTTTCCAGAATGTCACTCAAGGCTCAATCCTAAGGATTTTTTCAACTGGCCCAGTCACATTTTCTTCTTGTCCCGCCAAAACTTTCACTGGCTCCACCACAAAAAAAAGTAATAAATAAATAAAATTAAAATAGACCTAGTTATTTGTTTTTGTTGTTTTGACCCATAACCTTAAAAAATAAGGTTAATAAGTAGGGTTACCTTAATAAGATTGACACCAAAAACTACTAGCTGAACTCATACAGATTTTCAAATATTGTAAATGTAAAATATTGTAAATAAGTAAACTGTCAGTAATAAAAACAAGCCAATAATCAAATTGAGCTATAGCACAAATAAATACAATAGAACAAACATACAAATTAAATAAACGGTGCTTTTCAGGTTTTTCGGATAAATTGATTAATCAATTGTAAAATAACACTACATAGTCTTCACTGTATAAATTTAAATATAGATTAATCCTTATTAAAGTTACAAAAGTTATTCAGTCAAGAGCAGTGAATGATTTTTTTTTTTGTCCTTTTTTGTTTGATTAACATTAAATACACAAAGAAAATACACATTTTCTGGCTTTAAATAATTGATTTGGCACATCTGGTTTATTGCATTGCATATTACCATTGTGCTATTCAACATTGTTCTTCCATAGTGTACCTTCATTTCACTTTTGACACTGCTGTCTTTCCACCGTAGGTGTCCTCCACGGACATTTCTCCCAGCTCTGTGTAAGATCTTCCTGGATGAGAGCGCACCAGATAATGTGCTGGAAGTGACTGCCAGGGCCATCACCTACTACCTGGATGTGTCCGCTGAATGCACCCGCAGGATTGTGGGAGTAGATGGAGCCATTAAAGCCCTGTGTAACCGGCTGGTGGTGGTGGAGCTCAACAACAGGACCAGCAGAGATCTGGCTGAGCAATGTGTAAAGGTATATTGCTATATTGGCTGCTGTGACTTTCGGACATTTTTCAATTTATTTTTTAAAAATGAGGTTAAATGGTTGAAAAGATGCTCTATGAAGCTACTTGATTTACACAAAGCTACACAAAGCAGTAAATTCCACATTGCATGATGGTCATACCATATATTGTCTGGTGTCATCAGGTTCTGGAGCTGATCTGCACACGGGAGTCTGGAGCTGTATTTGAAGCAGGTGGACTGAACTGTGTGCTGAGCTTCATTAGGGACAGCGGTCATCTTGTGCACAAGGACACATTGCACTCTGCCATGGCAGTAGTTTCTCGCCTCTGCAGTAAGATGGAGCCACAGGACTCCTCCCTTGAGACATGCGTGGAGTCCCTCTCTAGTCTGCTGAAACATGAAGACCACCAGGTAGTAAATGACCAGAAACCTGTGCGCTATATTTTCTGTAGCATTTTGTGAGGAACGGACTGAAATTTAAGTTGTTCAGAATTTAAAATTATGTTCCCATTCAAAAGTTTGGGGCCATTACAATTTTTTAAATTTGTTTTAAAAAGTCTCTTAGGCTCACCAATACTGCGTTTATTTGATCAAAAATACAGTAAAAACAGTAATATTGTGAAATATTACAATTTAAAATAACTGTTTTCCATTTTAGTAGCCTTTACTCTAGTCTTCAGTCACACGATCCTTCAGAAATCATTCTAATATGCTGATTTAGTGAACAAAAACAGAGAACTGATTTTGTTGATTCACAAATGTTACATGAAGAACTAAATGGTAATTGTCCTTGTGAAATCCACAGGTGTCTGATGGAGCTCTGCGCTGCTTCGCTTCACTAGCGGACAGGTTTACACGCCGTGGAGTTGACCCAGCCCCATTAGCTAAGCACGGACTGACAGAAGAGCTGCTGTCCCGTATGGCTGCGGCAGGAGGGACGGCATCTGGACCCTCCTCCACCTGCAAGCCTGGCAGGACCTCTAGTGGAGCCGCTCCATCTGCTGCAGACTCTAAACTGAGCAACCAAGTGTCTACCATTGTCAGCCTGCTGTCTACACTCTGCAGAGGCTCACCACTTGTCACACATGTAAGATGTATATTCATAGAAATATTCCTGCCATTTGCTAGATGTCACAAGTACTGTGTATTTCCGAATTTCTGAAATGTATTTGAAATCCCAGTTTCCACTGGTTACATTTATGGATATTTGTGTTTCCTCTCCTCCTTCAGGATCTCCTGCGCTCAGAGCTGCCTGACTCTATGGAGAGTGCTCTGCAGGGGGATGAACGATGCGTGCTGGACACCATGCGGCTGGTGGATTTACTGTTGGTGCTGCTCTTTGAGGGCCGCAAGGCTTTGCCCAAATCCACAGCTGGTTCTACGGGCCGTATCCCTGGTCTGCGGCGTCTCGACAGCTCCGGGGAACGCTCCCACCGACAGCTTATTGACTGTATACGCAGCAAAGACACCGATGCTCTCATTGATGCCATTGACACTGGTGGTAAGTGTTTAAGTAGTGCATGCAAGATCAATATTGGAGTGGGGGGATATGAATGTAAATGAGAGGGGGGTAGAGAATGGATGGACTTAGATGGCTTTTGTTGCTTTGAGGTGACATCCTACCTGACTTGTACTGTTTACTTTTTTTCTCTTCCCCCTATAAGCATTTGAAGTGAATTTCATGGATGATGTAGGACAGACTCTCTTGAACTGGGCATCTGCATTTGGAACACAAGAGATGGTAGGCTTTTTTTTTTTTTTTTAATATCTGGAAATTTGAAGCTGTTTTTTCTTTTTTCAGTGCACATGTTGCAAGATTTTGCCTTCAGACACAGTGCAACAGCATGAGCAAACAAATCTCTGACTTATGTCTAAAGGTTACGTGCTAAATTTAGGACCGCATTTTTCTAACATTGTGCAATATGGTAATGTGGAGGAGACACGGCTGAAATGGCAAGATTGTAATTCTGGCTCACGCACCATTAGCAGAAGTGTTACAAATGCCATGCATAATCAACACTAATACAACCTGATTTGATCCTCTTGGTCTGGTGATAGCTTGTATAAGTTAGAAGAATGGGGTCAGTGCAACAGATGAACATTGTTTTCTGAGGGTTGAAGATCTCACATTGTATTCTGGCCTGTTTAAGGTGGAGTTCCTCTGTGAGAGAGGTGCTGATGTCAATAGAGGCCAGAGGTCATCCTCTCTGCACTATGCTGCCTGTTTTGGCAGGCCACAAGTAGCCAAGGTAAAGTGTTTGTCATGTGACCAAGTCTTTGTATATTCATTATACATTGTTTTTAATATATTTATTTTATGGCAAATGTTTTTTCCAATAGACTTTACTGCGCCATGGGGCCAACCCTGACCTGAGAGATGAAGATGGAAAAACTCCTTTAGACAAAGCAAGAGAGAGGGGACACAGTGAGGTTGTAGCAATTCTCCAATCACCTGGTGAGTCTATCAGCTTTTATCTTCACTTCATGGCATCAGTTAACCACTGGTATCACTTACACAAATAAAATTGTTGTTTCCTTTTTGCTATTTGAAAGTAAAAGCTTCAGAAGATTGAAGCTAAAGTATGTATTTTTTTAAATGTTAAAATACTTTTTTATATCCCTGCTTAGTATGCGGAGGCAAGTGTAAACTCTTTGTATGCTAATTTTCCCTGAAAAAATGTCAACACTGAGGCTATATGGTGTAATCAGAACATTGCTCTTGTCATTTAAGCATCTCAAATCAGTCAGACAAAGCATTATTGGCTCAACCAAAAGTGTACATTTGGGACAGAGTAGCTTGTTTGGACAACCAATGGCAGATGAGGGAGATTTTGGAAAGCCCTGTTAATTTTGCACTTCTTTATGGTGGTGACACTGGTGGCATAGAAATTACACCCTTGTGCTTTAATGCAGTCACTCACCACTAATTTTGTAATGGTGACTTCTAGGGGATTTCTTAGATTTTCCAAATAAAGAGTTTCTTGTTATGTGTGATGCAGGAGACTGGATGTGCCCTGTCAACAAGGGGGATGACAAGAAAAAGAAGGATGTTAATAAAGAAGAGGAAGAGGGCAGTGAGCCGAAAGGTGACCCTGAGATGGCGCCTATCTATCTGAAAAGGCTACTCCCAGTATTTGCACAGACTTTTCAGCAAACCATGCTGCCTTCAATAAGGTGAGGGGCTCAAGTGGGCCATCAGTGCTAAAGTACATTTTCAAAAAAGACAACCAGTTTAGTGCTATATGTTTTGCATTTTGGAGCCAACGGTCAGCAGGGCATTAATGCTTTCCTTTTGATAACAGTTTTTATCATCTCTTTCACAGGAAAGCTAGTTTAGCTCTGATCAGGAAGATGGTGCACTACAGTTCTGAAGTTCTACTTAAGGAAGTGTGTGACTCTGATGCTGGACATAACTTGCCCACTGTACTTGTGGAGATCACTGCGACTGTCCTGGATCAGGAGGTCAGATAATTTTAGTCTTTCCCTCTTGATGATGTTGTTTGTTTTTGTTTTCCCTGAAATTTTAATAGGGCTATTTTTAAGTCTTACTGACCTTTCTTCTCCCTCACAGGATGATGATGATGGTCACCTGCTGGCACTTCAGATAATTAGGGATCTAGTGGATAAGGGAGGTGACGTGTTTTTAGATCAGCTTGCCAGGCTGGGTGTCATTAATAAGGTGTCCACTCTGGCAGGACCCACATCAGATGATGAAAATGAGGAAGAGGCCAAGCCTGAGAAGGTCAGAATCAACTCTGTTCAGATTCATGTCTTTATTGTTGTGCAATTAATTTGTACATCTAAAATATTTGAGGAAAAAAAAAACTCATATATTTATGAATTGCTCTGAAGTTGATCTGTCTATTTTCAAGGATGATGAACCACAAGAAGATGCCAAAGAGATCCACCAGGGGAAGCCCTACCACTGGAGAGACTGGTCCATCATCAGAGGCAGGGACTGCCTTTATATCTGGAGTGACGCAGCTGCTTTGGAGCTCTCCAATGGAAGCAATGGTTGGTTCCGCTTCATCCTAGATGGTAAACTGGCCACCATGTACTCCAGTGGAAGCCCAGAGGGTGGCTCTGACAGCTCGGGTAGGTCTCCTGCCAAAACAGACTGATCGATCAATGAAAAAACAAAATTAGTTCTTGACAGCAGTTGAATAAGATAGTGTTGCTTTGTTAAATTAGGATTGACACTTGTACAATATAGTAGCTGATGCTTTCTTTTGCTCCTTCCTGTAGAGAGCAGAAGTGAGTTTTTGGAAAAGCTGCAGCGTGCCAGGAGTCAGGTCAAACCAGTGACAGCCAGCCAGCCCATCCTGTCCACACAAGGTCCCACCAAACTCACTGTGGGCAACTGGTCTCTCACTTGTCTGAAAGAGGGTGAGATTGCCATCCATAACTCAGATGGCCAGCAGGCCACCATCCTCAAAGAGGACCTACCAGGCTTTGTGTTCGAGTCGAACCGAGGCACTAAGCACTCTTTCACAGCAGAAACCTCTCTAGGTAAGTTTGGGATAGTAGATTAAAAGCATCTGTTTTTTCAGTATCTTTCCTAAGTCACTCAATTATTGGTTCCTCTGTTTGTAATAGGGTCCGAGTTTGTTACTGGCTGGACTGGTAAGCGAGGAAGAAAGCTTAAATCCAAATTGGAAAAAACTAAACAGAAGGTATGACTACTGAGCATTCATTTGCTTTCATTTGCATTCATATCCTTTAGAGCATGACTCATACATTTAACTATGCCTATTTGAGCCATGGCTACAAAACTGTTCAAAAGTTTGAGGTCTTCAGCCCTGTTTACATCTTGTAGTAAGATGACGAAGGGAGACAGCCATTTACACCAGTTTTTTTTTAATTTTTTTAATCCATCTCTTGTCCACTTTCAACCACTTCTGTCCTGATTTCTTCAAGGGGAGGGTCTATGGCTGGGAAAATGTAAGGTTTTTTTCAGATCTTTCAATCTAATGGACTAAATAAGCTTGTGCAATTTACATATGAACGCGCACGGAGACAACAGAAAAACATACGGAGAGCAGCAGCTGTTGTTTCTGCTCTGATAGCTGCAAGACCACGCCGAATGCTGTGAGTGCATGTTAGAAATCAAGAATGGTGAGAATTTTCTTGTTATATTTTTCGTCTTCAAACCGAATGTGGGTCTTCAGCCAACAAAGTTTAAATCCCTTCTGGCTGGCATGCTTCCCATAATGTTTACGCCTTAAGTAAGTAGGAGGAGAGAAGAGGGTCTTTCGCAGCTGTTCGACCACATGAGCATGTACACTATGAACAGTGTTGCCAAGTCTGCGGTTTTCCCGCGGAATTGGGCTACTTTAACTGTTGCTGTGTTTCATGTCGGTTGAAGCAACCCCAAATAACATGATTATTAGCCCTTGGAATGTGAATTTTACCAGGGGAACCCCTCCAAAAATGGGGTTTTTACTGAGGGATCCCCCTGAAACAAGATTGGGCTAGTTTTGAGTAGCAGTTTGGGCGGATTTTGTTGTGAGAACCTGGCAACCCTGACTACGAAAGCGATCCGGTCAAATGCATTTTTAACTACCTCTTGAAGTGGTTGAAAGTGGACAAGCTTAAAATGTTTTAGACCCCGTTTACATCTGTATTTAGCGTCATCCACTTGTGATCTGATAAACCAAAGTGCTTCTTAATACCTGGTATAAACAGGGCCTTCAGTGTCACATGATCCTTTAGAAATCATTCTGATTTGCTTGTTCGTGTTTTTTTTTTTTCTTCCCCACACATTGTTTGTGGAAACCATGATGCATTACATCAGTATTCTTTATGAATAAAAAGTTCAAAAGAATAACATTTATTTGAATTAGAAACCTTTTGTAACATTATAAATGTCTTTGCTGTCACTTTGATCAATTTAATACATCCTTGCTTAAAAAAAAGTGTACTGACCCCAAACTTTTAAACAGTAGTATATTACATGAAATTAGCCAACATCCTTTTTCCACCTATGTGTCTGTAGGTGAAAACCATGGCCAGAGATCTGTACGACGATCACTTCAAGGCTGTGGAGAGTATGCCGAGAGGTGTAGTAGTCACACTGAGAAACATCGCCACACAGCTAGAGTCTGCTTGGGAGTTACATACTAACAGACAGGTATAATTACGATAAACTTTGTCAGTTTATTTTAGTTTCCATGTAGTTGAGGTCAAAAGACGACAACAGTGAGTATTATTATTCTTCTGTTTTTTTTTTTCCCTCAGTGCCTCATTGAAGGTGAAAACACATGGCGAGACCTCATGAAAACAGCTCTGGAAAATTTAATTGTCGTTCTCAAAGATGAGAACACTATTTCTCCATATGAAATGTGCAGCAGTGGCCTCGTGCAAGCACTTTTTACTGTCCTCAGCAATGTGAGTCACACACGCGACTACATTAATGTCAGTTGTAAACGTGTTGTCAGCTTTTATTCCCAATACTCATTACTTTTTTTACTTGTTTGCCTCACAGAGTGTGGATCTAGACATGAAACATGATTGTAAGCCTCTGATGGAAAGAATAAATGTGTTCAAGACTGCGTTTACTGAAAATGAAGATGACGAAAGGTAAAGAACATCTTCTGTTACACATTAGGTCATTGTGTCCTACCAGGCTCTGCATGCTAAAGTGATCTCTTCCCCATATATATCTGAGTCTCAACCAGCAAGTTCTTTTTCTGGTTTGGACATGTTGAGCGAATTTGTTTTTGTTTGTCATGCATTTAATTATTTCTGCCCTCCAGCCGACCCGCAGTTGCCTTAATCCGCAAACTGATAGCTGTGTTGGAGTCAATAGAGCGGCTACCTCTACACTTATATGATACACCAGGCTCAACGTATAATTTACAGGTCAGTCTCTGTTTGGATGGTTATTTTTGGTTTGGTGCATGTGAAACAGTGACATCTTTCATTATAAATTGTCATTTCATTAAAATCTTTTTCTGTCGTGATAGATTCTGACAAGGAGGCTACGCTTCCGCTTGGAGCGTGCTCCTGGTGAAACGGCCCTGATTGATCGTACTGGTAGAATGCTAAAGATGGAGCCACTGGCCACTGTTGAGTCATTGGAGCAGTATCTGCTCAAAATGGTAAGAAAGCTTTTTTGTTTTATTTCTTCTATTATTCCATATTTACTCAGCTGTATCCCCATAGGCATTGGAGAGAAAATCATAACTTTGTCTCCTCTCTTTCCCTAGGTGGCCAAGCAGTGGTATGACTTTGACAGGTCCTCATTCATCTTTGTTAGGAAGCTCAGAGAGGGCCAGAGCTTCATCTTCAGGCACCAGCATGACTTTGATGAGAACGGAATTGTGTACTGGATTGGCACCAACGCGAAGTGAGCAGCTTTGTCCATTTTTGCATGACCAATTTCAATTAAATCTTTTTAAATGATCAACAAAGTTTATTGTCAAACTCTAAACCCCAATATTACCCATTTAGACAAAATGATGTGCATAAGGAAGATAATCTTGTCCACAGGACTGCGTATGAATGGGTGAACCCCGCTGCTTATGGATTAGTGGTTGTGACCTCCTCTGAGGGCAGAAACTTGCCTTATGGCCGACTTGAAGACATCCTGAGCAGAGACAGCTCAGCCCTCAACTGTCACACCAACGATGATAAAAATGCATGGTTTGCAATCGACCTTGGTTTATGGGTCATCCCTTCTGCATACACACTTCGCCATGCTCGTGGATATGGTCGATCTGCCCTCCGGAATTGGGTATTTCAAGTGTCCAAAGATGGTCAGAACTGGATGACACTCTACACTCATGTGGATGACAGCTCTCTCAATGAGCCAGGGTATGTGTGCTATAAACCAGTATTTTGGAGTCTGCTATTATTGTGCTATATTTACTTTGTCTTTTTTTGTGAACCTACTAATATGACTCCTCTTATTGCATTAGGTCGACAGCCACATGGCCTCTGGATCCATCCAAAGATGAGAAGCAGGGCTGGAGACACATTCGTATTAAACAGATGGGGAAGAATGCTAGCGGACAAACACACTACCTCTCCCTGTCTGGTCTAGAGATATATGGCACTGTTACTGGTGTGTGTGAGGACCAGCTGGGTAAGTGCCAATAATTTCTAATAGTACACTGTCATGTTGTAATTCATTTATAGTATTTACACTTACTCAAAGAGTTGTTTCTTCCGTATGCGAATATTTGGCGTGTGATTGACCTGATTGCAGTAACCTAACACAATTGATATTTTTTTTTTTATTTATTTATTTTTTCTCTCTCTCTCCTCCCTATTTCTGTTGGGATTTGGCTCCCAAAGCACCATAATGGCAATGCTGAAGATTCAGTTATGCGCTACTATATATATATATATATATAGGGTGTTTTTTTTTGTTTGTTGGGGGTTTTTACCAGAGAGTNATTTCACCGGTAGATCAGCTTATGACATTTTGAAAAATAACATGGTCCAAAAAATTATGTAAATTAAATGATTAACACATGAACTGGAAGTCCTTAAAATATAGCTCTCAAACATGTCAATTTTAAGTTTTCTACAGTATCACAAAAGAAAAATGACCATCCTTAATTGCATGCTTTTTTAATTTGATGCTGCTTTGTCTCTGCTCATATTTCCTATCAGTCAAGGTTTGTTCTGCATTGTCAGGTAAAGCAGTGAAGGAGGCAGAGGCCAACTTGAGACGACAGCGCCGTCTCTTTCGCTCTCAGGTTATGAAGTACATCGTTCCTGGGGCGCGGGTGGTGCGTGGCATTGACTGGAAGTGGAGGGACCAGGACGGCAACCCTGCTGGAGAGGGCACTGTGACTGGAGAGGCCCATAATGGTGAGGATGGGAGTCACTTCTGTGGCTCTTAGTGTGTGCATCCAACCATTGGTAGCTTGTGTAGGACAGCGCAATGTGTAATGCTTATGCCATAGCAGATTTCTGTACAACGGTGTTCAAGGCATCACTGCATCGGACAACTACATGAAAAGTGCATTACTGGCCGATCAACAATGGAGTTCAGTGGTACTTCAGTGTTTAAGGGAAACAAATTGTGAACATCAAGTGCATTTGCATGTTTTGGAGCTTTCTGCAGCAAATCCATCACAAGTGAGGGGGGAGATGGAAATGCCCATTACTGACGTTCACACAGTAAAACAGAACTAAAGTTAAATCACATTTGGACTTGTTTTCCCATCATGCCTCAGAGGGACTGTTTTCAGACCAGCCCTTTTTATTTTCAAGTGACTTCACAAATGCTTTGTGTACTTAAAGAAAATGAAACTGTGATGGGGTTGATCTGAAACTAGTCTTTTTTCCTGTTTACTTCCTTATGTGGTGCTTTCCTCCTGCTTCTATGCTGCATGAAGAAATGATAAAAAAAAAAATCTGTTTCACACTCTAAAGTTCACTGATAAGTGTTTGATTACTACTTTTTGCTCTCTTCAACTGTCATTCCATACTTTTTTGTTTTTTGTTAGTTTGCTATTTTGAAGTGCAACCTTTATCCCTCCCCCCCAACTTAACAGGTAACATTTTTCCATATCCTACTCGTATTATCTTAAGCATCCACTCTGTTGCTATTGATTCTTTGGGCAGCCATGTTTCAGTGTGTAAAACAGCCTCTTTAACCTGTCTCCATCATTCAAGCCAAGTGCATGTTGATGTCACAATTTGCAAGCTCCGAATGAACTCCATTGCAAGTGTATTTGACACCGACCGAAATGATTCTTCTGTTCTTTTTCTTAAGTGGCTTTGTAGCTTGGCATTTGCAAAATTCTACTGCTTTTTTGTTTTTTTTTAATTTGTCATTTTCTGTGCTTCATGTTTCTACCTCACCGCTTCACCTGGACCAGAGTGATTTGGGTTTCCTCTTAGATGATCGTCAGTAGTTTGAATATAAATTGAAGAGGTTTGGCAGAGATACAAAAATAAATTTGACCTCATCCAATGGTCTTGGTTTATTCTGTGTTTCTGGTCCAGCGTCAAGCAAAAGCTGTTGTCTTTGACTTGCTGCTGTCTCTCTCTGCTCTCTTGCTGGGTCTCACCCGTTCATATCCCCCTCCCTCCCCCACTTTCCAGGCTGGATTGATGTCACCTGGGATGCCGGTGGCTCAAACTCGTATCGTATGGGTGCAGAAGGGAAGTTTGACCTCAAGCTTGCACCAGGGTACGACCCTGAATCAGCGCCGTCACCCAAA
Source organism: Anabarilius grahami (assembly GCA_003731715.1). Taxonomy (NCBI): domain Eukaryota; kingdom Metazoa; phylum Chordata; class Actinopteri; order Cypriniformes; family Xenocyprididae; genus Anabarilius; species Anabarilius grahami. The sequence goes on from RJVU01051648.1 coordinate 14,081,873, forward strand.
CCTGTTTCATCCACTGTTGCAGGCACACCGCAGTCCTGGAGCAGCCTGGTGAAAAATAACTGTCCAGACAAGGGTGGCTCATCCTCTACAGCGGGGGCCAGTTCCTCCAGCCGCAAGGGTAGTAGCAGTTCGGTGTGTAGCGTGGCCAGCAGCAGTGACATAAGCCTCAGCTCCAGCCGAGTGGAGCGAAGGGTCGAGAGCCTGTTGGAGCAGGGAGTAGGCATTGTCGGAGGGCCCCCGGGGGCGGAGGGACAAGAACCGATAGTTGTGCTTTCCTCGGCAGAGGCCGGCTCCGTCTCCAGCACCAGCACACTAACAGCGGAAACGGGAAGTGAAAGCGGTGAGCGTAAAACACCAGCACCCGATGGCACTTCGAGACAGTCGGCTGAGTCGACCGCCATCTCTATGGGAATCGTGAGCGTGAGCTCGCCTGACGTCAGCTCGGTTTCAGAGTCGTCTAGTAAGGACGCTGCATCCCAGAGGCCCTTATGCTCTGCCGCCAGCGCACGACTGTCCGTCAGCTCGCTTTTGGCAGCTGGAGCACCCATGAGCTCCAGTGCCAGTGTCCCCAACTTGTCCTCCCGCGAGGCCAGCTTGATGGAGTCGTTTGTCCGCAGGGCACCCAACATGTCTCGCACCAACGCCACCAACAACATGAACCTGAGCCGAAGCAGCAGCGATAACAACACTAACACGCTGGGGCGCAATGTCATGAGCACTGCCAGTGAGTATCTTCAGCTGCCCGTTCTTCTAAGAGCCAGTACCTGGGTTTAGATCAGTGGTTTTCAGCTTTTTTGTCTCCGTAGCCCACCATTGTCCACAACAATATTTGAAGACACCTAGTTTTGTTTTTTTAGAACTTACTTTTAATTTACAGTTAACTAGCAGTGCCAAAAGGTTAAACTAAGTAAAATAATTAATAAATTGAATAGAAATGTCAGGACTTCAGAAGTTTTAATGGCAAAAAAAATTTTTATAACCTATGAGAGATATATACATTTATTTTTTACTCCATTTCTACCCGATAAAATATTTTGGAGCTTGGCATAACTAGTAAAATGTCCATTCATTATAAAAATGGCTATGAAGTCTTAAGATTTTATTAATTTACATGACTTTTCCAGGTCTACAAATCACACTTTTAAAATTTGGGTACCTCCATATATTCAGTTTTTTCTGAATACTTTATTTTTTTTATATTAACAGTTTTTGGGGGGTGTATAAATATCTTAAGCTTATTTTAAAGCTTTAAATTATTTTGTCATCTTGAGGCCCCATAGTGGGCCCTGGCTCCCTGTTTGAGAACCACTGATTTTGATATCCTTTTAGCTTTATGTAATGAATGACAAACTTATATGAAGGCTTATTATATTTGTTAATCATACGATTCTCAGAAACATTATAGTTACCTATAGTTGACTTAGAATTGCACTTGGAAACATGCAAGTATAGAAGAGAGATAGTAGTATTTGCAGTGCCTTAGGCTAGATTTGCATTGCAATGCAGTACTATTTCATTTGTAAACTTGTCTGTCTTTTTCATGCTATTTTACTGCTGATTTATGTAGTAGCAATCATTTTGATGAATTTATTTTGGAGTAACATCCTGCTCCAGAGTATTTAACTGTTCTGTGAATATTAACATGACTCTAATTTTTGCCATGATTTGCATACTGCTGCCATTTGAAGCATGTTTAGTTTGTAGAGCAAGCTTTTGATTTTCAGTTACCTGCTTATTTTGTTCTTTTTGGAGACTAATCACAGTTTTTGGGTTTTGTTTGCAGCTTCTCCTCTTATGGGTGCGCAGAGCTTTCCTAACCTTACAACCACTGGTACCACCTCAACTGTTACAATGTCCACCTCCATAGTAACCAGCAGCAATAATGTAGCCACGGCAACTACAGGTTTGTCCGTCGGCCAGTTGCTCAGTAACACGCTGACGACCAGCCTGACCTCTACATCTAGCGAGAGTGACACAGGTCAGGAGGCTGAGTTTTCCCTCTATGGTAGGCCATGTTACAATTATTATACACTCTATTTTCCCTCATCCTCTATTTTTCTAGAACATCCCCTTCAGCGTTTTTTTTTTTTTTGCTGCGGATTAATCTCTAATGTGATGTTTTTGCTTATTACTAAACTAATTTCTCAGTCTTGTCCTCTGAATTCATCTCCTTCATTTATTTTTTGGAATATGAAGGCTGATTATTTTCATTGCCTTTTATTCACTCAGACTTCCTGGACAGTTGTCGGGCCAACACATTGCTTGCCGAGTTAGATGACGAGGAAGACTTGCCAGAGCCAGATGATGATGATGATGAGAATGAGGATGACAATCAGGAAGAACAGGAGTATGAGGAAGTTCTGGTACGGTCCAGGGTCAACCTTGGTTACCACGTTCATATTCATAGGGTAAAACCTGTTGTAGTTTCAATAATAGTAGTGGAAATCCTTTATTTTTGGTTTTCTTCGTGTTCTCCTCTCTGGTTACTTGAAATTTGGTGTTTTTAATTTTTTTTTTACTTTAGTGTTTTTTTTGGGGGGGGGGGTTTAAGAATGTATTTGGTGTACCTGTTTTTTGTTTGTTTGTTTTTTGTTAGTTTGTTGTAGTCTGCTTGTTTACCAGCATGTTTCCTCTTGTGTATATGTGAAATATGTGTTTCACATTTACAAGCAGTTGAGCATTATGTGTAAGAGAGCTTTACCACTTTGCTTTTTCAATGGTGGCCTAAAAGGAGGAAGAGGAGTATGAAACCAAAGGGGGTCGACGCAGAACTTGGGACGACGACTTTGTGCTAAAGCGACAGTTTTCTGCTTTAGTACCTGCATTTGACCCTAGACCAGGCCGGACCAACGTCCAGCAAACTACTGACCTGGAAATCCCTCCACCAGGTACTGTTGACACTGTAGAAAGGGGATAAATTCTCACTCTGTTGGCTGCAGTGTTATTTTAATATTTATATACTATTCTAGTGTTTATTTCTATTTTGAATTAAGTTTTATTTTTTTATTTTCAATTTGTATTTAATTTTACTTTATCATTTTCTAATGTACTTTTGTCATTTTTATTACTTTTTTCTTTTAACGTTAAGTACTAAAATTACTAAAACAATTATTTTAGTTAGTTGCCAAGGCAACATTTCTAATTTTGTTACATTAAGTTTTTCATCTAATATTTATATTTTTATTTCAGTTTTATTTCAGTTAATGAAAATTATTATTTAATAGTTTGTTCAGCAGTGACACTAATTTCCTGCTGAGTCAAAAACAGTAATCTATTGTTAATTTACATTGCAAAACTCATGTTTAATTTGTACAGGTACACCTCGCTCAGAGGTACAGGAGGAGGTGGAGTGCACGCCCTCACCCCGTCTGGCTCTCATCCTGAAAGTAGCAGGTCTAGGGACAACTCGAGAAGTAGAGCTACCTCTCACCAACTACAAGTCCACCATTTTCTATTATGTCCAAAAGCTTCTCCAGCTCTCATGCAATGGTGCTATTAAACCTGACAAGCTTAGACGCATCTGGGAACCTACATATACGTGAGTGTATCGTTTTACGGTTGTTTTTAGTAGCATAACTTTTGTACTAAATTTTGTAGTGCTTTTTCCCTAGACGTTTGTTAACAAACATTATTTTTTTGTAGGATAATGTACAGAGAATTGAAGGACTCGGACAAAGAAAGAGAGAGCGGAAAGATGGTAATGACACATTTTTAATGTTTCACCTCCACGCTATCTCTCTACCTATCTTTCATTCACTCTCTTCGGCTCATTAAAATCTTGGCTGTTATTTTTCTGTGGCTGTCCCCAATGTGTAAATGCTCCTTCTCAGTAAACTGTCTGTCAGCCGTCACTAACATTAAAGCCAGGAGACTGTGAAATGACCCCAGTGGTATCTATTGTTAAATGCACGGGCCTCTCTAGTGGTTAAACCTACTGTAATGCATGTGTATTGCGTGAGACTTTACAATCAGGAAAGACCAACATTTGGTTCTTCCTGTTGTAGGGTTGCTGGTCTGTAGAGCATGTGGAACAGTACCTTGGCACAGATGAATTACCAAAGAATGACTTGATAACCTACATGCAGAAGAATGCAGACTCAACTTTCCTGCGCCACTGGAAATTAACCGGCTCTAATAAAAGTATTAGGAAAAACAGAAATTGTTCGCAGCTCATAGCTGCATACAAGGTATAGAATGCCATCGGATGTGCATATATATATATATATCTATCTATACATACCATCTTTATTTTCCCTTCTGTTTTTCAAGTATTTTTTTCTCTTTCTTTCCTAACTGTCACTTGTGTAGCCACTTGTTAGACAGTTGTTGCTGTCCTTTTGTAAGTTCTATTGCCTAAATGGGTGTAAATGTCGTACCATGAAAGTTTTTAGCTGTCATTGTGGACTTTGTTCTCTATTTGCTTTGATTTTTAATTTTTTGTTTTCGTCTTTGGCCATAAACTTTATAATTTAAGAATGCAGTAATTTCGTTGTTATAGGTCTGTTGTGATAATGATTATAAAAGGGTTGGGAGGCAAAAATTGGGGTAGTCTGTGTCAACAGTACTTACATGGTTTTACAGGACTTCTGTGAGCGTGGCTGCAGATCTTCAGGCCTGAGTTCAGGGACTTTGTCCGCCACGCAGAGCTGTGACATCCTGAGTGCTGCACGTGAGCAGGCTCAGGCCAAGGCGGGCTCGGGCCAGAGCGCCTGCAGCGTAGAGGACGTACTGCAGCTCCTGCGCATCCTCTTCACCATCGGAGGGGAACCCTTATCCGGCCGCACACTACAAGAAGGTAAGGAGGTCCTCCTCAGAGCATTGTCTTGAACAGTTGTTTTTGTTTTCCATTATTGTGCATTTATAACTCGCATTTATTTGTGTAGATGTGGAAGAGCTACAGTTCAATGCATCACCTGAGGAATTCACCAGCAAAAAAATTACAACCAAAATCCTGCAGCAGATTGAGGTAATTTGATGCATGTTTGAGGTTATATTTGTGCATGTTATACGTTGTAGATACCATACAGTTCAAGAGTCGGGTCAGT
>RJVU01051648.1:14092157-14112073 GCA_003731715.1 Anabarilius grahami
ACATGTACCCAAATACACAGGAAAAACAGTCCCATCGCAGCTCCACTAGCTCCTGAAACTGATTAGGGTCTCCTCCTCCACTGACTGCTACACATGGCCTTTCCCAGGTCACTCTACTGCTTTAAGGGCTTGAGCCGCTGGCAGCCAGGGTAGTCTCTCCTCACCTACTGTGTTTACTGTCATTACTCCAGGTCCAGTGTAAATTTTGGCATAGATCATCTTTTTCAGACTCAAACATCACCACCTGCAGCCGCAGCGTCAGTCCCTGGACACAAGCACACCTGCTTCTGTAGAGCTAACTATAGAGTGTTTGGGCATTTCCTTAACAGGTTTTAAGTTTTACTAGTGCCTGCATTGTTGAAATATTAGGATTTTTTTTCTTTCATTTGTTTTACTTAATCTGTCTGCATACAATCATGCACATGCTTTTTCTTTCTTTTCTTTTTTTGCTTCCGTTACTGTGTTGAGTATGTTTTCAACTGTTCATTTCCCTGCTAAAGGATCAAAGTCCCTGAGTGCATTTGTGTAATTTTACAATAAAGCTATAGATACAGAAACACTGGTTCTGTGTGCAAGGCACATTTAAAAAAGAGAAAAAGACAAAGCAAAAAGCAAGCTGTGCTTTCCCTTGTATTTTCTTTGTATATTATAAACATTTATTTAACTCAAGTTGCAGTTTGAAGTAAACAAATATTTTCAAATGTGTATGCTCCAAAAATAATCATTAAAATGTTTGCAAAGTAACAACACTGTCATGTCTGCTTTTTCACTCTGATGATGAACTGACAAATTGTTCCTGAACGTGATTTACGTTTCGTTGTCTTTAGACATGGGGATATTCTTACAGTTTTTTAAGAGGAACTTTTAGACCTCTTTGACAATGCATTGGGATTATTGCAGACCACATTGCAATGTTCTAAAAATTTTTGTGGAAGAATGGAAGATGAACAAGATTTAAATTAGTAAGAAAGACATTTATTTAAATTTGTAACGGAATATTGAGAACTCATTTGCATTGGATCAGCTTTCAGCCATCTTGTCCAGGGCCAGTAGTGGTGCCAGTATTCGATTCTTATTTGTCTCCACAATGTGTCCGTTGATGATCATTTCATCTAGTATAATGTGTACTTTATCTAAATTGAACATAATCTGGTTTTCCATTAAGGAATGGAACACTCATATAAACATGTATCACTAAAGAGACAATGGACCCTTTTCACATTTCCGGGGCTCTCAAAAGTTAGTCATCATAGTTGGTTAAAATCTTGGTGAACGAGAGAATTTTTGTATTTCCATTTGCTCCAATAGCACAAGTGATGGTGTTTCCATGACTTTCCAAAAGAGGGGAAAAATATTGAGTGATTGATTACAGCAGTCAGAAGTGAGAATAATGTACATTTGCCATCACTCCAACCGTTGTATTAGAAACACCCTTACAGCAGTGTTAATTTCTTTTCTTTTTTTGGTAATTTACTGCCAAAGTATAGCATTATAAATGTATTTTAATTTTTTTTAAATGAAAACATTAAAAACTTTACTAGACTTGCAATGTTGATAACTAGAAAATATGCATCACAATCTGAAAAGGGTCCATGACGCCAGCAAAGAACAAGGTCAGCCAAGTTTGGTCAATAATACCCAATATGTAAAGGATACATCCAGCTCACTCTGTCAAGAAAAGAAAACAAATCCAGTAAAGTTTGAAAAACATTTTCTCAGGAAATTTATAGACAGGAAATATGCCTTTATCAAAATATCAGTACTTACCACACGACTGAAATACTTGTCTAATACCTCTACAAAGTTGTGCACAAGCTCATAGATTGACAGTTCATTCTGTGGGAAAGAGGGCCAAGGACTATAAATTACAGACTTTAAAAAGCTCTAAAGAAATACTGATTCTCAATGTAAGTAATTAGAAAATGTAACCAATAATGTGAATAACTAACCTCATTTTCAGTGATGCCAACAACAATGAAAAGAGCTGCGTACTGACGATAGACCAGTTTGTAGTCCTTATACTCCACAAATGAACACTGAGAAAAAAGAATTGGTTCAACAGCTAATTTTAAGCTAATAATAAGTTTGAAGATTTTAATGGCCAGTTTACAAAAGTAAAATAAAACTCAAGACAACACCACAGACTGAAAATTTGATAAATCATGTGTAGATGCAAATATATGTTTCATATAGTAATGCTTTGTATAACATGTACACTATGTTTGAAATTTCTCTCCTTTATCACTTAAATTACTCTGAAGGTCAGTGATATTTGTATGTCTGTTTAGTTGTCTTATCTCATAATATTTTGCACCACAAACAATGGCTATGATAAAAAAAAGTTGTGTGCTTTACCATTAAATTCAAAGTAAAAGGGAAACATGACTGACCTCTTCCTTCCTCCGGGCGAGACATCCCCTAACCATGTCAGCTTCAAGAGCTGCTCTCTTCCCAAGATCCACTTGTTCATAATACTTAGATAGGCGAGTCTGCCCCTGTTTGTTGACCATGAGTAGGAACTTGATCATAGTAATTCAGAAGAGTGGCCACCTCTAGAAAGGAGGAAATACATCATTAGCAAACAACTGGGAGGGCAAAAAATAAGCCATTTTAATTATATGTTATTTGTAAAATTCTAAATATTATAAAATATTTGTAATATTGCTAAATATTTGTAAAACATCAAATTATTTACGGTATAACTGATAGTTTGCATTTCAGTCACTGGAAGAGGCTCTGGTTAGTTTAACATTAGTTTTAAATTCACAGAAAATAAAGTTTATGGTTTTTTCAAAAGCTCAGGCACAAGTACTTGATAATTGTAGTATTTTTACATCTGATGGTAAAGTTATTGAAAGAGTACCTTTTTATAAGTACTTGGGCATATGGATTGATGATAAGCTTTTGTTAATGTACGTATTGCTAATCTAATCAGGAAACTCAAACTGAAGCTTGGCTTTTATTTTAGAAATAAATCTAATTTTACTTTTAAGACTAAAAAGAAACGTGTAGAAGCTACCTATGGTGATATATTATACATGTATGCGGCCTCTTCTAGCTTAACATGCCTTGATTCGGTATACCATGCTTCACTACCTTTTATCACAAATGCAAAATCCCGTTCTCATCATTGCATTTTATATGAGATTTTTTATATGAAACATCATTAGCTATACATAGAAAACAGCACTGGTATTGTTATTTATAAAGCAATGTTAGGTAAACTTCCAGCTTATCTCTGCACTCTTCTTTGTCTTTGTTCTGGCAATTACTAGCTACGCTCTTCCAAGTGTTTGCTTTTTAACATACCTCGAGTTTGTGGAAAACTGCTTTTTCATAATATGCACCCTGGGCATGGAATAATTAGCAAAAAGATCTAAAACTCGATAAATTTGTGTCTATTGGTGAATCTAAAGGCATTATAAAGAGAGTGGTATTGGAAGCTTGTGATTGTTTTTGTTGAGAGGATATGTTTACATATTGTTGTAATGTGTAGGCCTATCTGTTGTATTTTAAAATTGTCTTACTGTTTGGGCAGGTCTCTCTTGTAAAAGAGATTTTAAATCTCAATGAGACTTCCTGGTAAATAAAGGTAAAATAAATAAATAAAAATAAGTTTTCACCAACATACTATAGTTGCCACAATTATTGTTACTACTGTAAATTAATGGTGGATTGCTCTTGTGGTGTCAACATAGCAGCGTACATGAGGGAGTGACCTGCTCAGTGCTTTATATATATATACATATACATATACAGTACAGTCCAAAAGTTTGGAACCACTAAGATTTTTAATGTTTTTAAAAGAAGTTTCGTCTGCTCACCAAGGCTACATTTATTTAATTAAAAATACAGTAAAAACAGTAATATTGTGAAATATTATTACAATTTAAAATAACTGTTTTCTATTTGAATATATTTCACAAAGTAATTTATTCCTGTGATGGCAAAGCTGAATTTTCAGCATCATTACTCCAGTCTTCAGTGTCACATGATCCTTCAGAAATCATTCTAATATGCTGATCTGCTGCTCAAGAAACATTTAATGTGTACAATTGTACAAAATATTTGTGTACAATATTTTTTTTCAGGATTATTTGATGAATAGAAAGTTCAAAAGAACAGTGTTTATCTTAAATCTAATCTTTTGTAACATTATAAATGTCTTTAGTGCCACTTTTGATTGATTTAATGCATCCTTGCTGAATAAAAGTATTCATTTCTTTAATTTCTTTTCAAAAAAATAAAAATAAAAATTCTTACTGACCCCAAACTTTTGAACGGTAGTGTATAATGCTACACAAGCTTTGTATTTCAGATAAATGCTGTTCTTTTGAACTTTCTATTCATCAAGGAATCCTGAAAAAAAAGTTTTCAACATTGAAAATAATCATAAATGTTTATTGAGCAGCAAATCAGCATATTAGAATGATTTCTGAAGGATCATGTGACACTGAAGACTGGAGTAATGATGCTGAAAATTCAACTTTGCATCACAGGAATAAATTACTTTGTCAAATATATTTAAATAGTACACAGTTATTTTAAATTGTAATAATATTTCACAATATTACTGTTTTTTACTGTATTTTTAATTAAATAAATGTAGCCTTGGTGAGCAGACTAAACTTCTTTTAAAAACATTAAAAATCTTAGTGGTTCCAAACTTTTGGTCTGTACTGTATATATATAATATATATATACACACATTTTTGTTTTTTCTATTTTTGAAAAGACAAAATTGTTTGAAATGAGCAAAACCGAGTACACATTTAAATTATGAAAATAAAATCATGAGATCAATTGAAGCTGTTTGATATTTTATTTCACTCTGTCCGACTTTATATAGGCTAGCTATTTTCTATGCCACATTTTTATATGGAAAAAATTAGAAATGATCACAGTTGTTTTTTGAAAAACGGATAAATTACATAAATGTATTTATAGTAACCAACAGTTTTCACTAAAATAACAGTTACCACAATTGTTGTTACTACTGTAAAATAATTAACGCAAAAAGGGATAGAGCCGGTCATGTGACGCCAAGATGGCAGCGTCCATGAGAGGGCGACCTGCTCCATGCGGAATTTTTTTTTTATGTTAGTGTACTTATTTTGATTAAGTTGCTGTTTATTTTTTGTCGGGGAAAATGTAAAATGTTTAAAATTAGCCAAACCAAGAAAAAAAAAAAAATCAACTGAAGCTATTTTGAATTTTACTAATCTCTGCCCGACTTTATGTATGTATAGCTATTTTTCAGCGTCACATTTTATACTGTCAGGTACAGAGCCTGTCATTGCACATCGCCGTCTACGCATGCGCAGTATCCGCCCGTCAGTCTGTATTCGGATTGAGACAGCGCAGGGTTGGGTGAACGCGTCCCATCATGCAGCGCGCGCGCCAGTCCTCCCTCACTCACTCACCCCCGCAGTAGGAGACTCACATCCAGGGATCGGACTAATGGCGGCCGGCAAATCCGTGCGCTGACACGAAATCCACAACAGCCGCTCAGGTGCCAGCCTATTTCGTGGGGGGGCAGGGCGACGTCGCATCGCTACACGAACGGTAAAGAAGGGAGGGTTGAGGGGAAACAATCGGCGACTTCTAGCAGGACTTTCCTATTTTTAAACATGGATGAACAGCCCGGCGGAGGAGGAGGAGGAGGAGGAGGAGGAATGGCCGCCCAGAGACAGCAGCAGCAGCCCGCACCGCAGCAGGGCAACAACAGCATTAATCCCCAGATCGCCAGCGCTGGAGGAGCGCCTATGGTTCAACAACAGCAAGAGGAGATGCCCAGGCCCCAGCAGTACACCATCCCGGGGATTTTACACTACATCCAGCACGAATGGGCCCGTTTCGAGATGGAAAGGGCGCATTGGGAAGTGGAGAGGGCCGAACTCCAGGTACAGACCCGTGGATTTGATGACACACTAGTTAGTTACCCCAAGTCGGGACATTGGTCGCCATCAGATCGGCTGCTTTAATTGAAGACTTAACATTGATTTAGTAAGCAATTTACTACAGATCTCGCGAGCTTCCTGTCCGCCCCGTTTGCACTAATCTGGAACGGTTTCATTACAATAAACGAATCTGTTTGCACTCTCCAAGTACGCGAGACAGAACATTTAGTACGCTCGTATTTTAATACAGCGATCTAGTATGTCTCGTCGCTCGTAATGTGGATGGGCTAAGCTAAGCTAACATGACATCGTTGTAATAGCGATATTACGCGACACCAAATACGATCGAGTTAGATTATCTTACCCACGAACACAGGAGCAGATCTAATAGTCGTCGTTCTGGATTTACCGTGTCACGAGAAAGCATCTGTCAATGAAAGCCAGCAGACTTTGTCAACTATTCTCTTGTTCTGCCATTTTGTTTTGGTCAATATGGCGTCCGTATGGGTTGCTTCTTTTATTGATCCATCCTACTACCGCTCACTTTCACACACTGGTGTAATGTACAGAATTTTCTAACACACAATATCTGTTCTTTTAAAACAATAAGAGGTAAAAGACGCCGTTTCTTTCGGATTCTTCCCGAGACTTAACGTAATAGTCCCCACATAAAGGAGATGTTAGGCAGAATGACAGTGACAGTCACCTTTCACGTTTACTGTTTGGAAAGCGGTGCATTGGAAGTGAATGGTGACTGAGACGAGTTACTTGCATTATGACTAACATCTCCATTTGTTTTTCACACAAGAAAGAAAGTTATACATGTTTGGAACAACATGAGGGTGAGTAAATAATGACATAAAGTTCAATTTTGGGTGAACTATCCCTTTAAGAATGCTGTGAGCACATAGTCTTGCGCCCTATGTGATTAGCAAACTTATTTCTGATGAATCATTCACATAATTTAGATAGCTGAAAGTGTCATTATATGTAATGTGAATGTATACCACCATCATATTTGTTATGATATTTATCCAAACCTGTACGTCTGACACACAAACAGTTGTTGGGCATAAATATAATAGGCTCACCTTCACTGTATGGAAAAAAAGATATTCAGCAGGGCAGTAGCGCTGTGTTTTGCATATACAACACACACCATTTGACCAGTTTTGTGTTTGCAAGTTGTTTTTGACGGCCATACATACCTTTTAACAGCTGTTCTTAAAGGGATAGTTCACCCAAAAATGAAAATTGTCATAATTTACTCAACTTCATGTCATTCCAAACCTGTATGGCTTACTTTCTTTAGTGAAACATAAAAGATAATTTTTGAAATGTCTTGTTTTTTTTTTTAACTTAGTTTGAAGGTGATTGTGGGCTGTGCTTCATACATCACTTACACTATTTATTTTATTTTTTTACAATAGACAATGGACCTTTTGCCTGTGACATGTCACTAAACGTTAGTTAATGTGACTGCACACTAATTCAGACAGGTTTGGAATGACATGAGGGTGAGTAAATGATGACAGAAACTTCATTTGGGGGTAAATTATTACCTTAAGTGTGTTGTGACAGCTAAATTTCCCAGCCACCCATATTAAATGGTGACAGTTTAGCTTTTGTGAATGAGGAAAGGAGCTGGAAGGCCTGTGGCAGGACATTGCGTTATGTAAACACAGTCAGTCTTCCCTTAGGAGGCAAAGGAGTTTTTACCACCCCTGTACAGACTTGTTCAGTGACATACTTTCAGGATGACTCCCACCTCAAACCTTATGGGCACTTTTCATTATTCAGAGGAAGTCAGTTTGTACTCTCCCACACTCATACCAATCCAGGTCTTCTCAGAAAATGGGTTGGTCTTGTTTATCAGCTCTACATTCCATGTTTTCACTGTGGTACGGAACATACCACAAACAAAATAATGCTGCAAGTTAAACCGTATCAAATCATGTTGCCAAATATGCCAAGTTTTGATTTCTCCAGCCTTGCATGCAGATGATTGAGTCCATTTATCAGGTGCATTTGGCATCTTGTGTACGTATAGGAGACTTAGCTAATATTATCGTAATGGTTAGTGGTTCAGTCCTGCTTTGACACTGTCTGGCTCTAATTGATGTGAAACTCTTCCTGTCAGTTTGCCGGGCCTCGTAGGCATAGCTGCTAGCAGAGATGTCCTGAGCAGTCACATCAGGAATGGGCCTGATTAGAGTTATCTGGGTTAGCTCAGGGTTTGTAGGTCATGGTAGCATCATCTTCAGAGTTGTGGCTCATTGCAACTCTCCAGCCATCAGAGAATGTTAGTGGCGGTTTTATATTTATCAATGCAACTTTCATGAATGTCTAACTCTCAATCTGTTTCATATGGTGAGATGTCTGTTCTTGGGGTCATATGACAGGAACTTCCTGTAAGTCCTACAGTAACATTTGACAAGTTCTAACAGAAATAACAATCGATCACAATCATAATTATTCAGTTACAGGTATTCAATCACATTTTTAGCTTTTTTTCCCCAGCAGTTTAATAAACAATTGTTTTATTATTATTTATATACTTTAGTATTTATTAATGTTTTGAATTGGCTTTTATTTTATATTTTCATTTATCATTTGTTGAAGTTTTTAATAATTTTGCTGGGCACTTTTGTCATCAGCGATAGTTTTTTTTTTTTTGTATTTCTATTTAGCTTAATTTTTTAGTAATTTTAGTACTTAAGTTTAAACTTATTTATTTCAGTTAGCCAGCAAAACAACATTTCTAATTTCCATTCCAGTTTGTCATCTGATATTTATATTTCATTTTAGCAATATTTCAAGATTCATTATTTTTAATAGTTGTAGTTTTAGATTATAATAACACTGAAATAAACAAGTAATTCACATTAAATGTCTTATGTTTTAGACAAAAATGAGCCAATTAGTTTGTATATTTCTTTTGTACCGACAAATATAATAAAATATAGTCCCTTTGCTTCCACTTTGCACTGCTCTCACACTCTGGAATGAAATTTCACACAGACAAATGGTGTAGTAAAAAAAAAGAAAAGAAAAAAGAAGACATCCCATAGCCTAACCCTAACCAGTCAGATTTGATAACCACAGCTAAATCTTATGTAATCGTTTAAAATGTTTTAGCTTTTATAATTGACATATTGTAGTGGCATCCAGCTTTAATGAAGCACTTTGTAACCATATATTTACGCTTTCAAAAATACCCTTTCATACTGTTTATTTATAACTGAAATATACTGAAACTGAAATATAAAGTTTGGCTTTAAATGTGCTATTCAGTCTGGTTTAAATACACATTTTACTTATATAAACATTGTACCATTAACATTTCCAGTATATTTCCATTGTACTATTATTAAACCCACAGGGTCCCCTCATTCAGCTGTTTTTCTCCCACAGCAGTCAGAGTATTTTTAGTGTCTGTGTTCAGTTCACACAGCTGAAATGCTGTTCTGCCGATCTTTAAATCTGGTAGGTGACAGAGATTTCCAGCAAGCACCAGAGAGTTGCTCGGGGCTGTGAGCAGCCAGCTGTTCCTGACCAAATGTGTACTAGCCATCCTCACACTCCGACATGAGCAATGCTGTTTTAATACAACAGTGTTCCTTAGTATTACCTGCCAGCACTTTGCACTGCTTAAGAAGCGACAGTGAAACTAATTTACCAAAAAATGTAGGTCAAGTTAGTTCAGAAGTAATGGATTGCGTTCATGCTGTTGATGTTACCTCATAACTTAAAACTTATTAAGGTGAATTGCTAAAGGCCTAATGCTCTAGTAATACAGACTCAGCTCCTTAAAATTCAGATCTTAATGCACGTATCCCGTTTCAGAGATGAACCAAGGTAGTAAACTGATCGCTTCAAGCTGCATGTTTGTTTGTTGAAGTCCTGTGTGGTGAACTTATACTTTACAAAAAGACTATGATTAACTAGATGTGGTGGGAATGTTTTAAGATGTTAACTTTCAGAGAACTTAAGTACGATGTGGACCTTTTTGGGGGGTCAGGGATGTTTTGAGGAAACAATTGTAGAGTTAAAATGAATATCCACACATTTACCACTAGTCCTATTATGTGAAAGGTCCCCTTTTGTTACCCTTCGTTTAGTCTGTCATTATTGTATGTATCTTGTGAGTATTTAGATGGTTGTTTATCAGGTTTCTCGGCTGCAGTGTCAGCATCAAGACTTTTCTGATCAGCTGTCATACATTTTTGGATATTTTAATCATTTTGCAAATTAGCAAAATGCGAGTCTTTGATTAACAAAAAGAGGAAGCAAAAAAACCATGGGCTACAAATAGTGACCTTTTTCTCAGTCAATGATATGCAACTTTTACCAGTATGACTATGCTGCAGATTGTTTGCTCTTACTTAGAAGTCTGATTATACTATAACTTGCTTACACACTGAATAGTTAAATGAGCCTTGCCTTTGTCAGAGGATTTGAATTAGGCAATAAAGTGAATAACTGTGCAGTAACAGCAGTGTCAGCAAAGACTTTTTCAATTAGTTTTTTTTTTTTTAATCTGTTGTGCCAGCTGGTTTCTTGAGATTTTGTAAAGATAATTACAACATCTTTTCAGCACAATCACAGGCTCAAGAGTATCTCTAATCAATTTGTAAATTTAAAGGGAATTAATTTTCTTGATAGGTTAACTGCTCTACTAGTATGATTTTTTTTTTTTTTTTTTTTTAAGAAATTAGTACTTTTATTCAGTAAGGATGTATTGCATTGATCAAAAGTGACAGTAAAGACATAATGTCATTTTCTATTCAAATCTGTTCTTTTGTACTTTCTATTCATCAAAAAGTCCTGAAAAAAACTTATCACTGTTTCCACAAAAAATATTGAGCAGCACAACTGTTATTAGATATTAGTTATACAGCATATTAGAATGTTTTCTGAAGTATCATGTGACACTGAAGACCGGAGTAATGAAAATTCAGCTTTCCCATCACAGGAATAAATATATTAAAATAGAAAACTGTCATTTTCAATTGTAGTAATATTTCACAATTACTGTTTTTACTGTATTTTTGATCAAATAAATGCAGCCTTGGTGAGCATAAGAGCAAAAAAGCTTACCAACCCCAAACATTTGAACAGTAGTGTAAATACATTAGTTTGGGATGAAGCATATGTATATGAAAGTTATTGTTTGTTAAAAAAGATATTTCCATGATATTCAAGTTGTTCAGCTTTAAGTCAGGCTGCAACGGAATAGCACAAAATTGAATTGTTTTCCTGACTATTCCTGACTACATGTCTGCCATTGGTTGGACAAACCAATCAGTCAGTGTTGCCTTGTGGGGATACTCAAATCCATGTTCTCAAAGCACTACATAGTTTGCATTCTTTTGGACAACTTTCTGTTTAGTGGGCTTTTAGGTGACGTCTTCCTCCAGTACAGTTTATTTCAGAGTAATTAAAACAAAATCCAGTAGTCAAGCAGCTTGCATAAGAGCATCTGTCTTTATCGCCCGTTTATATCAAAGACAACAGGTTATTCCTGTTTTAGGGAAAAATCGTCATTTGCTTGTAATATTCTGTGCTGTTAACTATTTAATCTGACAACTGTATGTTGGAATGTGCCATGCGTCGGTGAGGGCTATTCTTGCCCCATGTGCTGCAGCTTGCTCCTTTGTAAGGCTCTAGTTTTGGCCAGTGATCTCACTATGTTTCCCCCGGACTGCCTGTGAGGCGTCTCAATGGAGTGACCTCACACATTGATTCCAGCGCTGTGAACATGGGGGTGGGTTGTGAAAGCACACTTCTGCCTGACGCTTGGACTGTTCTTCTCAAGAACTTTGTGCAGAAATTCCATAATTACTAAGTTATATATGTTGTTGTATTTTGGTCTGTGTATGAGCCTGTAGTTACAGGGTCGTATACATGGTGTGGTTTTGAGTAGGCCTCGGTGTGTTTTTTGCAGGCCTCTGTGTGTCAGTCTCGTTCCAAAATGTCCATAGTCTGAAGACAAGTACAGACAGCTGTCTTGTGTGAAAGCTGCATCCAATGGTGTAATGGCTTTTTTTCAGCAACCAGCCCAGCTGGCCTGTGTTCTCTCACTGGCTTTTACTTCTTTTGATCTTACATCTTTCTTAGGATAGTTTTATTGGTTGAGTAATGTGTTTAGAATAAATTTGTGAAAATTAACATGTTTAATTATGCCCCCAACCTGTATGTAAATTCCATAATAACAAACATGCATGCCATTGGAACAATTCAAGTTACATTTATGTTATGGCCAATAGCAGATACATGTCTTAAAATTCTGTATTATTATGTCTAAATTAAAAATGTAAATCAATTATTTTAAATACTAGACTTGACTTGAATTTAGTGAATTTAAACATCACAACATAATAAAAATGGCCTATCATTCAATTCAATTACATTTTTAATTGATTGACAGCACTAGTTATTATGTAAGTTCCTATGTTTGTTGTTGTCACATCACGAATAGAGCTTTTTCTGTTTAAAAAGTATTACACAATGTTTGTCGGGTATCTTGCTTGTCAGATATTTGAGTTATATGTTTTAGTACATTAGGTGAAGGTAGTGTTGACTCGATCAATGGACTGCTTGCTATGCTATGTTTTACAAGTCAGAATCAAAACTTGTCTCTTTTTTGCAGTGAAATTTAACAGCCCTTATTAAACACTGATTCTTTCTGTTATCATGCAGTTTAGGAAAATATTTCTCATCGAATCATAAAGGACAAGCCCACCTGACCTCACCTTCCCTGTTACTACGAAAACCGCACAGGATGTCCTCCTCTAGTTTACCTGCCAAACAAACAAAGTTGTCATGAGAGCCTGCAAGAGCTCTCTTTCTCCAGGAAGGTTGAGGGTTTGGGTTGTCTATAAATACCCCCTCCCCTTGCCTCCTCTCATTCACTTCCTGGCCTTTAAGAGGGGTCAAGTTGCACAGCTGCTCTCATTTGCTAATGTTAACCTGCTCTGTAGAGCTCTGTTCCTCTGGGTTGTCGCCTGCCAGCGGCCTTGTGTTGGTTCCTCTTTAGAAATAAGAGATCTGTGCATTATTTTTTTTTGGTCCAGAGAGGGCGTCTTGCATCCAACCAAACCTGAGTTCTGGGTTCAATTCAGACTGATTTGCCAATAGTTTCCACTGATACTAAAAAGACCTGCACCAATCAAACAATTCGTTCAAAAAAATATGTTTTGTTAAATGTTTCCTTTGTTTTGTGATGTCAGCAGGACATCGCTATTTATTAATCAATATATTGTTTCAGTGCCAAGACTTTGTTGCTCATTACATTCAATTCACAAGCTGACAACTCAGCTAAAATGTATAAACACTAGTTTAACCTGTGTCACATGTCTTAATGACCTTCTTTTGTCTTCCAGGCCAGAATAGCGTTCCTCCAAGGAGAAAGGAAGGGTCAAGAAAATTTAAAGAATGACCTTGTTAGAAGAATAAAAATGTTAGAATATGCATTAAAGCAAGAAAGGTTTGTAATGTTTGTTTGTTTTTTATTATTTTTAATGTATTATTTTTATCCTTTTTTTTTATGTAATGATAAAAAATATATAATTTGTAAATGTATTCATAAAAATGTTTTTTTTTTTTTGTATTTTAACAAAGATTCTCTCTTCCATTACCAGAGCAAAATACCATAAATTAAAATATGGGACAGAACTAAATCAAGGTGAAGTAAAAATGCCTAGCTTTGAATCAGGTAAGGGGATTCAACCTACTTTCTAAAATGTGTATATGAACTATCATTCAAAAGTTTTGGGGCTGGTAAAAAAAAAAGGAGAAAATTGACTGCATTTATTTGATGAAAAAGTTTTGTAATTAAATAATAACTTGTCTATTTTAATAGATTTTTAAAGTGTAATTTATACGATTCTGTGCTCGAGAGACATTTCTTAATGTTATTGATATTAATTAATCAATTTATTATTAATGTTGAAAATGGTTTTGCTACTAAACGTTTATATGAACCGTGATAATTGTTTTCAGGATTCTTTGATGAATAGAAAGTTTTGTAATGTTGTAAAGGTCTTACTGAATAAAAAAAAAAAGGACTTCCCCAAAATTTTTGAATGGTAGTGTGTATATATTTTATTCAGGATTCACTAATGTGGTTTTGTTTATTTTGTTTCTTAAAGAAGATACCAAAGATACAGAGGTCTCAGCTATACCTCAGAACAGCCAGTTAACGTGGAAACAGGGCAGGCAACTTCTCAGACAGTAAGTTAGCGTTGAGTCATTATGCTTTTCTGGATGGCACTTCCTCTGGGGGTGTGATAGTATTAGTCTTTTTAAGAAAGTTCATTGGCACATGTCGTCACATTATGACTGTTTCTATGACCAGAATGTATGAGCTCTATTCTGACTGACTTTATATATCTGTCTTTTCAAGATATCTTCAGGAAGTAGGTTATACGGACACAATACTGGACGTTCGGTCGCAAAGAGTTCGGTCGTTACTGGGGCTGTCCGGTTCAGAGCAAAACGGTTCTGTGGAAACCAAGAATCTAGAGCAAATTCTCAATGGAGGAGAGTCTCCAGCCAAAAGAAAGGGACAAGACATGAAAAGGTACAGATTTCTTTTGATTTATTTGGGCCGATTCAACTGGTAGATTAATATTAACTGTTAACAGAGGTGGGTAGAGTATCCAAAAACTGTACTCAAGTAAAAGTACAAGTATTTGTAGAAATATTTACTTAAAGTAAAAGTGAAAGTAATAATCTTTATAGTTACTTGAGTAAGAGTAAAGTATCCAATGAAAAGACTACTCAAGTAGCTCGTTACTAGTAACTTTTTAAAATATATATATATATATATATATACATATATACAGGTGCTGGTCATATAATTAGAATATCATTAAAAAGTTGATTTATTTCACTAATTCCATTCAAAAAGTGAAACTTGTATATTATATTCATTCATTACACACAAAATGATATATTTCAAATGTTTATTTCTTTTAATTTTGATGATTATTACTGACAACTAAGGAAAATCCCAAATTCAGTATCTCAGAAAATTAGAATATTACTTAAGACCAATACAAAGAAAGGATTTTTATAGAAATCTTTGCCAACTGAAAAGTATGAACATGTACAGCACTCAATACTTAGTTGGGGCTCCTTTTGCCTGAATTACTGCAGCAATGCGGCGTGGCATGGAGTCGATCAGTCTGTGGCACTGCTCAGGTGTTATGAGAGCCCAGGTTGCTCTGATAGTGGCCTTCAGCTCTTCTGCATTGTTGGGTCTGGCATATCGCATCTTCCTCTTCACAATACCCCATACATTTTCTATGGGGTTAAGGTCAGGCGAGTTTGCTGGCCAATTAAGAACAGGGATACCATGGTCCTTAAACCAGGTACTGGTAGCTTTGGCACTGTGTGCAGGTGCCAAGTCCTGTTGGAAAATGAAATCTCCATAAAGTTGGTCTGCAGCAGGAAGCATGAAGTGCTCTAAAACTTCCTGGTATACGGCTGCATTGACCTTGGACCTCAGAAAACACAGTGGACCAACACCAGCAGATGACATGGCACCCCAAACCATCACTGACTGTGGAAACTTTACACTGAACCTCAAGCAACGTGGATTGTGTGCCTCTCCTCTCTTCCTCCAGACTCTGGAACCCTGATTTCCAAAGGAAATGCAAAATTTACTTTCATCAGAGAATAGGGCTGCACGATTAATCGTAATTGAATCGAAATCGCGATTTGGCTTAGTGCGATTATGACATCGCAAAGGCTGCGATTTTTTTATTATATAAATATGTACACAGCGTGTTAGTGAAGAGCTGCTCTGTGATCAGTAGTAAATGACTCTCCATCTGAGAGCACTGCATTAGAAAAAAAAAAACACACGTCAAATATACAAACTTTCCAAACATTAAAAGCCTTTATGAACTTCTTTTCTAATAAAAGACAACATTTAATGTGTTTTTACTCCAAATTCACTTCATTACGTCAGTTGCGTGTTTGAAATAGCATTTTGATTAGCATTGGATTATAAATATACTTTATTATTACAGAAATACCCGAGAAGACTTGAAGAAAACATATAAATTTGGACTATAATAATTAGAAATTAAAGAAAACATATAAACCATGTATTGTTGTAGTCGTCTATTTATTCATGTTTAATCAATCAAAGCATTTCTACCTTCTTTTTATTCAGTCACAGCGATAGCATGATGCTCTCCCCAATGGATTCCTGGAACAGCGTTTGTTATATTGCGTATATTTGGAGTATCTGCTCAAGGGCGCCCTCCGGCGTTCAGTATGAAACAGCCATGTTTAGCGCCAAGTAAAGCTCACTCCATCCTATTCAGGGTAAAAATAGGAAAAATAATTCCTCTCTCTAAAAAACTTTGAGGGGAAACATATTCAATATGTTTTTCTTCAGCATACATAAGTGTAAAGGATTTTTTTTTCCACAGTGGATGGATAAGAGGCTGTGTTCATATTAAATACATGGACTCCATTTTTGATTTTGCATACCTCCTGACAAAAATAAAGAAATTATTGAGACAGATTTTTATCATAATAATATAATATTTGATAATAAATCCTTAGACCTTTCTAATGATTTATAGACATACTGCTTGCATGTTAACAGGTAACCCCACATTTTGTCATACAAGTTTTAAATATAATTTTCTAATTATTATAGTTATATTTATAATTAAATACTAATGCTAAATACTTTAATAATGCAAGTTATTACAACTAATATTTCTTATTTGGTTTAATATTTTGATTTAGCAATAATGATAATGATAATAATACAAATAATTAGTCAAAATAATCTATTAGCACAAAAGTTCAGGCCAAATTGTGCAGCCCTACAAACAAGCAAAACAAGCCTGGTATTGTTTATTATTTTTTTCCCCATATGTTTTATAAAATCGCATTTTAAATCTAAATTTTAACCAGAATCAGTCGTGCAGCCCTATCAGAGAACATAACTTTGGACCACTCAGCAGCAGTCCAGTCTTTTTTGTCTTTAGCCCAGGCGAGACGCTTCTGACGCTGTCTGTTGTTCAAGAGTGGCTTGACACAAGGAATGCGACAGCTGAAACCCATGTCTTGCATACGCCTGTGCGTAGTGGTTCTTGAAGCACTGACTCCAGCTGCAGTCCACTCTTTGTGAATCTCCCCCACATTTTTGAATGGGTTTTGTTTCACAATCCTCTCCAGGGTGCGGTTATCCCTATTGCTTGTACAATATTTTCCTACCACATCTTTTCCTTCCTTTCGCCTCTCTATTAATGTGCTTGGACACAGAGCTCTATGAACAGCCAGCCTCTTTTGGAATGACCATTTGTGTCTTGCCCTCTTTGTGCAAGGTGTCAATGGACGTCTTTTGGACAACTGTCAAGTCAGCAGTCTTCCCCATGATTGTGTAGCCTACAGAACTAGACTGAGAGACCATTTAAAGGCCTTTGCAGGTGTTTTGAGTTAATTAGCTGATTAGAGTGTGGCACCAGGTGTCTTCAATATTGAACCTTTTCACAATATTCTAATTTTCTGAGATACTGAATTTGGGATTTTCCTTAGTTGTCAGTTATAATCATCAAAATTAAAAGAAATAAACATTTGAAATATATCAGTCTGTGTGTAATGAATGAATATAATATACAAGTTTCACTTTTTGAATGGAATTAGTGAAATAAATCAACTTTTTGATGATATTCTAATTATATGACCAGCACCTGTGTGTGTGTGTGTGTGTGTGTGTTTGTGTATATATATATATATACACACACACACACACACACTCACACACTCACACACTCTCACACACTCTCACACACTCTCACACACTCTCACACACTCTCACACACTCTCACACACACTCTCACACACACACTCTCACACACACACTCTCACACACACACACACACACTCTCACTCTCACACACACACAACAATATTTAAAGATATTTAAATTATTATTATCATAATTAGATATCTTTGCAACAAACACAGAAGAGACGAGCATTATTTCTGGCATCTGTAAACCGAATATCATTGCATGTCCTTTGCTTTGTATAATAATAACATATACAGCTACATTTGAAAGAAGAAAGAGAAAACTCTTGACGTGTGCTCGAGCTCCTAATCGCTGAACACAAACAATGATCAAATACACATTGACGGATCTTCTTCCATCTGTTCTCCAAAATGTAATTAAATGTGTATTTCTCCAGGCGCGTGTAAACTGGTTAACTATGTCTACGCAAAGGTGTTCATTTTCAAGACGAACAGGTCGCCGACGCCACCACTGCACCCACAAAGTACCACAGGATGGCGGGCGTTTATTTCATACTCTCTGAACAATGGTAGCCTAATGTGTATAAATTAAGATACATGTCCAAAAAACCAGTAAAGAAATGCTACATACTTTTTAGTGGTGTTATCGTGGCGTAATAATCTGTTTGGTTGTAAAATGTAGGCTATTGGCTGTATGAATTGAAATCGATACCTGTGGAATTGTTCACAGATAGCATACGCAGTTCAATTAATAAAGATCTTCATCGCTGGCAAACAATTGGATGCAGGAGGTCCACTGCCACTTCATCCAACGCTCCGAGTGAAAACCCGCTTCAGATGATTCAGTGTGTGAAGGGAACTGAACAAATCATTCAAACTGATTTGCAAACCAATTTAGACAGTTTTGCCAACTTGTTTGATCTAGTCTTTGAACAGAATCGACTCAAAAGAGTGATTCATTTGTGAATGGGGCATCGTTCATGAAAAAAGAGACAGCGCGCTTGGAATAAACTACGCATTTCTTAGCATGTGCAGTATTGCATTAAAATAAAGTAACGAGAGGAACGTCACCCAGTGTAGCGAAGGAAAAGTACAGATTTTTCATTAGAAATGTACTCAATTTGAAGTAAAAGTACCCACATTTAAATCTACTCTTAAAAGTACAAATTTTCCAAAAAATACTCAAATAAATGTAACAAAGTAAATGTACTTCGTTACCACCCACCTCTGACTGTTAAAAGAAAGATTTATTTCTTAGCGGCTTTAAAACATTTCTCATGATGCCTTTGGTTTGACAGGAATCCAGAGGTTCTGGAGACATTTAATTTTTTAGAAAATGCTGACGATAGTGATGAAGAGGAATATGATGAGGGTGACATAATGGAGGACGTGCCTGACAGGAGTGATAAACGCAGAATAAAAAAACACAAAATTAAGGTGCGTGGAAATTTTTGTGGTAATTGCAGTGAGTGATATAATGATCTCAAAGTAATCTTTCTCAGTATATGATTGTTTGTGTAATACAGCTTGTAATTTGACTTCTTTTCCAGGTCGGAAATGAAGGTTTGGCTTCTGACTTGCCAGATGACGCCGACACAGAGGAGGCACTGAAGGAGTTTGACTTCTTGGTGAATGCAGAGGATGGAGAAGGTGCCGGAGAGGCTCGGAGTTCAGGAGACGGCACAGAGTGGGGTAAAAAAAAATGCTTGCAAAACTCAAATAGTTGGCATCAATTTTATTATCATTAAATATTATGAAAATAGGGCAAATCTCTTGAGTTTCTTAAAGGATTTGAGTGTGGCGATTGAGTAATGACTGCAGGTCTGTTATTGTTTAGGGTTAAAATGAGACCTGCAATTACAGGACTAG
This sequence comes from Anabarilius grahami, assembly GCA_003731715.1. Taxonomy (NCBI): domain Eukaryota; kingdom Metazoa; phylum Chordata; class Actinopteri; order Cypriniformes; family Xenocyprididae; genus Anabarilius; species Anabarilius grahami. The sequence goes on from RJVU01051648.1 coordinate 14,111,711, forward strand.
TTCACCCAAACAAGAACTTTGTTGTCATTTACTCGCCCTCATGTTTTTCCAGCCCCGTGTTTTTTTATTTTTTATCTCATGAAACAGAAAGAAATGTTAGGCAGAATGTCCTAACAGCTCTTTTCCATACAGTGAAAGTGAATGGTGATTTATACTGAAACAGAGCTTTTGTTATTCACTGATAATTTTGCTCTGCCATCTTGTTTGCCATCATATAAACTGTCGTTCATAAGTTTGGGGTCTGTAAGATTTTTTTTTAGTGTTTATGAGAGAAGCCTCTTCTGCTCACCAAGGCTGCATTTATTCGATGAAAAATGTTAATATTGTGAAATTTTCTTACAATTTAAATGAACAGTTTTTAAT
>RJVU01051648.1:14112128-14127915 GCA_003731715.1 Anabarilius grahami
CAATTTATTCTGGTGAAGGCAAAGCTGAATTTTCAGCAGCCATTACTCCAGTCTTCAATGTCACATAAAATCATTCTAATTCTTCAGAAATCATTCTAGTATGCTGATTTGCTGCTCATTTCTTATTAATATCAATGTTGAAAACAGTTGTGCTGTTTGTTTGTGGAAAAAGTTATATTTTTTTCATGGTTCTTTCATAAATAGAAAGTTTAGAAGAACAGCATTTGAAGTAAAGTTTACAGACACTTTTGATCAGTTTGATGTGTCTTTGCTGAATAAACTCTTTCTGACCCCAAACTTTTGAAAGGTAGTATATGTGGATGTGAATCTACTAGGGGTGTAACGATACCCTCATGTCACGATACTGAACTTGCAATTCAATATTATTGCGATGCTCCAAGACATATGGTAAAAGGATAACAGAAATTGTACTTTTGATTAAAATGCTAAATTTGGTATTACATTGGAGGTGGGAATGAATATGCTTGGACTTGGTGCTGGTAGCCCAATGCACAGAACAATGGTTGTTGACGCTGAAACACAGAATTATTTTTGACGAATATACTTGCACTCTGTCACTGACTAGATATATTTAAAATAATGTAGGCCACTTTTTACTGGTAACATAAGACATTGGCATTATCAGGACCCACAAATATTCCCCCATTGCATTATTATACATTATATTTAACATTACATACATACAGTATTTTAATGTAGTACTGACACTTAAATGTACACTTTTTTTCTCACACAGTAATTTTCATTTTGGGTGAACTATACACAATAAATATTGTCACTATCCACGATACATATTGTTGCATTTTTGTATTGCAATATACTGTGACATGATATATTGTTATGCCCCTAGAATCTACACATGAATAATGACTTAATTTAAAGGGTTAGTTCACCCAAAAATTAAAATACTGTTACTCTCATGTCATTCCAAACCCTAAACCACTCAATTATGGATTATGGATTAGTTTTACAATCTCTTTATGAACTTTTTAAAGTATCAAATTGGTAGTTGCAATGGAGTGACAGAAATCTCTCAGATTTCATTAAAATATCTTCCTTTGTGTTTCGAAGACGAACAAAAGTCTTACGGGTTTGGAACAAAATGAGGCTGAGTAAATGTTGACAGAATTTTAATTTGTTGGGTGAACTAACCCTTTAAGTCTGTTGCTTACACAAAGCTACCATATGGGTCCAGAAGACTAGGAATGTAGTGCACAAGAGATGGTACTTCATTAGTAAAAATCACCATCCACTTTTAATACATGGAGATAAGCTGTTCGGACATTCTGCATGTAGTTTTTTTTTGTTTTGTTTTTTTGTCTTTTTACAAAAGAAAAACACTATATGAGGGTGAGTAAAAAATGAGAAATATATATAAATAAAACAATTTGGTGAACTATTCTTTCAGTGTGTTCCTGCATGTGCATGTGTGTCCTTCGTATGTGCCTTGTGGCACACGCTGGCCCTGTGGTAGAATCTTAATTAGGCCAGTTGCTGTATCAGCATTCCTGACAGCTTCCAGCACAGGAGATTCTCTTACTGCTCTGACCAAAGCCAGCTGGGTTAAACACATCAGCCCATTACATCCGTCCCACACCCTTCTGCTTTCTTTATCTCTGCCTCTTTTTGTCTTACTCTCTTCTGTCTGTTCTGACCCACTTCTAAACTAAGGATTATGTAAATGTCACCATAAATAGGACATGTATTTTTGATAAAGAAGTTTAAGTATGTGTGTGTCACCCTTAAATTAAGATATTTATTACCATAAATGTGGTACGTCATTATTTTTTATTTCTAACTAATATAATCAATTACATAAAAAAAATTTAATTTGTGGTTGGGCTGGTGAAAATGTTGGCAGGGCAATAAAAAATTTGACAGACTGTAGGAAACCATAAAAAATATTTATTTTTGAGCCCTGCATAAATAAAAAAATATGTGTGCACTTACATATTATAATTATAATGCATTAGTTACAAAAAATTTGATGTATTTTTACTAGTGGGTGCAGGACACTATACTTAATTTATATAAGTAAGGATAGCAAAATAAAGTAAACGTTGACATATTCCCAAAAATTATTCATACACTTTGACCTGACCATGTTTTGTTATTTGACATAATTAAGAAAAAAAAATTCTGACAGTTTAACTCTGAGATCTTGTCATATTTTAATTACCATTTTTTTTAAACTATAGTGAATAACTGTATTAATAAATGTAATGTTCAAGGTATCTGAATAAATTTTGGTTTGACTGTATATATATATATATATATATATATATATGAAAATTATCCCATAATTTACTCACCCTTTAAAGGGTTATTTCACCCAAAAATGGAAATTCTGTCATTAATTACTCACCCTCATGTCGTTCCACACCCGTAAGACCTTCGTTCATCTTCAGAACACAAATTCAGATATTTTTGATGAAATCCAAGAGGTATATTCTCATCCATAGACAGCAATTTAATCACCATTGTCAAGGTCCAGAAAGGTACTAAAGACGTCAATAAAACAGTCGACATGACTGCAGTGGTTCAACCTTAATTTTATGAAAATTAAAATTTTATTAGCATTTGATTAGCAGTCAGGCGCTGCTAATCAAATGCCTTTGATCAATTGATCAGCAGCAAGCAGGACCAACTCTATAAAATCAGACGTTTTTGCAGTTAGCAGGTCTAGAACATTCAGGTGTATGTTGACACAATGCCAAGGAGAAAAGTCATCACCCATGATCTTGTTATAAAACCACACAAGTTGTTGTGGTGTTCAACTGCTGGTGTATGTTTATGTTTGCAAAAAAGTCTACGGCATAGCTTAAGCCCTATTTTTTAACTCCAAGGTGTGGCACCTTGTTTACTGGGCCCTTCTCTTCTCTTTCCTATTCTTAGCTGAGCCTCTGCCATTCACGCCTGGTGGGGGCAAGTCCTTTATCATGGGCTCTGATGACATGTTGGAAAGTGTGCTGGGCCTGGGAGACCTCGCAGATCTGACTGTGTCCAATGACGAGGCTGAATACAGCTATGATGTAAGTACCCAGTGTGACAGACTGCTCCTCTGCTTTAATAATACTCTATTCTGGCATTAATAAATAATAAACTCTACTTTAAAAAATGGTCTTTTCCCTGCTCAATTTTTAAATGCAGTATGTATTATGTTAATCATCAGTTAACGGTTATATAAAAACAGCCCGTCATGTTTACTCAAATGTCATGTACTATATTAGTTTCATTCTGTATAAAGGTTACTTGTCCAAGCCAGTGTGGTTTGCTGCGTGCTCAGATAGGACAACTATCCTAATGCCTCGCAGTCAGTCGACCTACAATTTCCAGGTTTGATTTCACAGTTGTTAAAATGCCTCTGCAACGGCCCCTCCCCCTCCCTCTATTTTTAGCTGCCAGCCAATAAGGATGCGTTCAGGAAGACATGGAATCCCAAATATACCCTGCGAAGCCACTTTGATGGAGTGCGGGCCCTGGCCTTCCATCCTGTGGAACCAGTGTTGGTCACAGTCTCAGAAGACCACACCCTCAAACTGTGGAACCTCCAGAAGACAGTTCCTGCCAAAAAGTAAGTTCTCACTGTGGCTTTCCAAGGAAAGGGATGTCCTAGTTTTGATCTTAAAAATTGTTCCTGAAGAAGCACATTGATTTTATCATGTTGTGTTTCCCACATTAATGTTCCAAACAAACAGCTAAACAAAGTTTTATTTTGCTTTGCAGAAGTGCCTCTTTTGATGTGGAGCCCATATACACATTTAGAGGGCATATGTAAGTATTAATTTCATGACATTGATTTCAGTTTTTTGTATACAGTAGGGACGATACTGTGCATGTAGGCATTTCTACAGCCATATGCATTCAGAAAGGTGGTGTTCACCTGGCCTCTGCCAAGCCCATTCATGAGATGGTGGCATGATTCATTACTCCAGAGAATGTGTTTCCACTATTCCAGAGTCCACAGCATGAGCATAGTGATGTTAGCTATTCAGAGGTGCATTCAGTATGATTGTTTACATTTCACTTGCCCTTATTTGTCCCAGTGCTCTTATACTCTATACTGACACCTACTGGTGTGGATGCTTATTCATTTCTGACATTTCTTACCAGAGCTGTTTTTGTTAGTGAGTTTTTGCTGTCATAGTATACACATCTATAAAAAGGACATTTTTGGATTCAGTCCTAATGATTTTTCATGTGTTGTTGGCAGAACACAGCTGGCTGCTGCATTACACTATGATCAGTCTATTGTCAGTGGTTGAGTGAGTGCTTGAAGTCCTAGCATTTGTCCTCATTATGGTTAGTAATAGTAGTAGTTGGTCAATTGTATGACAGGGCTGGTAGTGTGATGTCAGCATGGTGCTGTTCATGAGGTAGTGACCTTTTTAATCGGCAGAAAAATGCTCATTTAAAGGTGCAGTAAGTGATTTCTGAGTAAACACTGTTGATATTTGAAATCAACCCAAACACACCCCCCTCCCTTCATTGCACAAACACGCAATGCAAGAGCGGATGTCTCTTTATCATAGCTAAAGCGAAGCAAAATAATGCATTGCGAAAAATAAAGCGAAGATAATGAACATACACAGTAACACAAGAGTTCGATGTTGGTCGCCAGCAGTACACCAGCTCCAGACAAATAATGACCCTCAAAGCCGTCCTGTTATAGGGTGAGAGAAAAAAATCTATCCGTCGATGCATCGCGATTCTCCCTCCAACGATTCTGGATCGATTCTGAGAATTTCAAGAAGTTTTTATACAGATGCGCGATGATGCTGAGTGTGCTTTAGAAACACCCGGATTCTGCTTGCTTCCAATTCCTCACACACATACACCACTCAAACCTTCCGCAAAATAATCATTCATAAAGTTCGGAAAGGTTGAAGCGAATTACGACGACATTAACTGCACAGGATGCGCTGTGAGAGACGTGCGCTTTGTTTGATGTTGCTGTGCGCAGTCTCGCCCTTCGGTATTTTCCTTACAAATGTTGACAAAGGCATCATTTTTGTCGTTTGGAATGCAGTGAACTTATATATTTAAAATATGAAACTCACTTACAGAAGGCTGCTTTCAATTTCAAATGCTGACGCTTTGTAGTTGTAGTTGTAGCTGCGTCTCAAAATGGTTTTATGACGCACAATTAATGTAGCCTAAACACAGCCAGTTTTGTCTTAAGGGATTAAATGGTCAGGACAAACCGCATTACTTATTATATTTCAAAAGAGATCCATGCGTGAATGCAGCTTAGATCTCCCACTGTCTATGAAGAATCAAACGACAGTAAACATGCGGAAGAAAACATTCAGATAATCTAAAAATTACTGAAAGCACTCTGTTTATGGCTTGTAATCTGTTTCGTTGCTCTTCTTTATTATTTGCTACTTGCTTGTGTGTTTTGAAGTTATATTAGTTTAAAATTCTTAACATTCTTAATATTGTAATTATTTTAAAAAGTAGGCCTACTTATAATTACTTATGTAAGGTTATGTAAAAAGGATTTTAAGGTTTTTAAGTAAGTAAACTAATTAATAAGAAAAAAAGTAGATCAAGAATCGTTTTTGAATCGTATCATGACTCCCATAATCGGAATCGGATCGTGAGGTGACTAAAAATTCCCACCCTTATCCTGTTGTTATAGCTAACATTTTAACAACAGCATATCTTGGTCCTGTGAAGCACAGTAAAATCAATGTTACTCACATATGGAGCATAAACAATGCAACCTCAGCGTTCATTTTCAGGCCACAATTGTTCTTGAAATCCTCACCCATTTTCACACAACATTAAACACAAAACCAAATCTTCAAGCTACATTCAAAAACCCCCTTACTCTTCTGGCAAAATCAAACAATCAGCTCAAGACTCTTTTAACTTTACTCAAAATCAAACAATGCTTTCAGATCATACATACAGCCAGTTAATATATAAACACTACAGATCATTCATTAGACACTTCATAAAAAAATGGAGAACACAACATCCAGAGTATGTAGGCAGAGTATGTCCCTCTGGTATGCTAGATCCTGCCTTGACAACACTCCACACCTTGGCCATCCTCTTCCTCCTCTTCCACTATCTCTTACACATACTCTTCATCCTCTCCCTCTCAGATTGTTGGCATCAACATTCAGTGCACCTGTGCCACCTGTGCACTCTGAGCTGGCTTATATTTTATACAGTTGGTTTGATCACATCACAAGTGTGAACAATTTTGAGCCATTGTGTGTAAACAATGGCAACTGTGTTTAACTTTTCCCACTTGTGTTTACTGTTTTGCAACACAAGTGCATCACAGTGCAAAATCTGAGTGAGAATGTGTTTGGAGTTTTACAAAAAAGAGCATGAGATTTGCAAATAGTGTCTAACTGCTTGAACTTGTTTAAGGTTTTACAGAAAGAGTGATTTATTCGACAAAAGGGTTTAGATCTTTTGAGAATTTTGGTTCAGAGAATGTGGTTTAGTGTCTTAGCAATTGTGTGAAACTGTAATGTGGGTCCTTATAGGGTTAGTTCACCCAAAAATGAACATTCTGTCATGAATTATTCATCCTCATGTTGTTCCACACCCAAAAGACCTTCGTTCATCTTCGGAACACAAATTATAATATTTTTGATGAAATCCGAGAGGTATTTGACTCCTCCATAGACAGCAATTTAACCACCACTGTCAAGGTCTAGAAAGGTACTAAAGACATCGTTAAAATAGTTGACGTGACTGCGGTGGTTCAACCTTAATGTTATGAAGCAGCGATAATAATTTTTGTATGGAAAAACAAAACAAAAACAATGACTTTATTCAACAATATCTTCTCTTCTGTGTCATTCTTATTAGGGCTGCACGATATATCGCACGATACGAAAAATGACATTGAACTTGAACGCGATTATCGCTTAAACACGATTCTTAGTGCGATTATGAAATCGCAAAGGCTGCGATTGTTTTTTAAGGGCAGCTTGTCAATGAAGAATGGCTCCAAATGCTAATCCATCTGAAAGCACTGCGAGTTTGAGTCGCTTATAATGTATATTTGAAAAAGCAACAAGCGTCAAACTTCTTTTCAGACATGAGAAGCATTTATTAACATCTTGTCCAACAAAAGACATCATTTAATAACATGTTTTTACTCCAAACTCACTTCATAACGACAGTTGAGCATCCTTCTGCGAGATGATGTGGCTTCTTACACAGAATAAGGCAGTGGTGTGTTTATTAGTCATGTTTAATTAATCAAAGCGTTTCAATCTTCTGTTTATACAGCGATATGATGCATGTTATCTTCTTCTGCTGCAGGGCATATTTTGAGTTTTTGTGCAAGAGCGCCCTCTGGCTTTCAGATGGAGAAGCATTTACTACTGATCACAGAGCCGTACAGCTCTGACAAGCCACACATTAAATAATCGCAGCCTTTGCCATATCGCGTGCGATTTTATCGCGATAAATCGTGCAGCCCTAATTCTTATACGCTGTTTACGTTCAGCGCTTCCAGGTTCTACGTCAGAATCATTATTTACTGGCTCCTGCTTCAGCATCACAAGCATGCGTCGTGCTGCTCACGTGAACAGCATCTGCTAATACTGAGCCGGCGTTCTGAACTGGATAGTGAGTGTTTTAAGTTGATGATTTTTACACTCTGAGATCTCAGTCCTGTCCTTTTGAGCTTGTGTGTTCTACACTTTCACTGTAGTTGCTCTAGGATGTTTTCAAATCACGGTATCAACACTTTTAGCTTGATGAGGGTAGGAACTTAAACCCAAGTATATAAAAAGTGACATAATGATCTATGGCTGCCCCCTAATGGTCGACTAAACGTTAGATGATGAGAATAGGCTTAGTCGACCAAAATTGTGTTAGTCTGTCGCAGGGGGAAAAAAAACCTCCACAGGAAGTGGCAAAGTCACACAGTCCATGAGGGACAGATCATTAACAGCAGGTCCTTAATTAATTACAGTATGTCGGGCAGAAAATCTAAAAAATGCTTGCCTGTCATCCATCGACCTCAAATATGGCTTATCATTTGAAACATGTAAGTAGTAGCAACTTTACATGGCCACTCTAACGTTAACTTAGATAAATGTGCTCTGTTATTATGCGCATATTCAAGTGTTTGTGCAAACTCACAATAACAACAAAACGTTGTACTTTTGTAAAAAAACAAAAAACAAAGGACATGCTTTCTGTCATCTCGGTCTTCGTGAACTGGAGCGTGTCATATAAATGAGCCGAAACTCAGCGCACAGGCTACTTGCCTCACAGACATGAGGAATCTATAGAAATGTCTACTTTTAAACAAACCAATTCAAAAAAACCAATTTGAAAACAAATACTCTGGGCTAAGGTAAAGAGATAGTTTTGAACACTGGCTGGTTATGTACTTGCTCAAAAATTAATTTTGGATAATTTTTAACCAAAAAAAGTTACGGACTGCAGCTTTAATATAAACATGCAACTATTTGACTAATGGTTTGAATGAACAACTACTAGTTGTTTGACTAAGAGATTGTATGGCTGTATACTTGAATTTATGAAACTACCTGGCCCACAGAAAGTATTTGGGAACATTTAGGTGTGTAAGTGTCATTGCATTAGACAAAATATAAAACAGATGCTTTTCTCAGAATTAGCCATTTTGCTCTTGCTTTTAACCAGTTGGTCTGAATGTGATTTTAGTGGGTGTGAGAAGTCCGTTCCCCCAAGTTCATGATGTTCCACAAATGTTTGACAACCACAAAATGCTTTGTTCATGTTGAACAGTAATGTTTATTGTATGTAAAACTTAAGAAACATTTCCTTTGTGAAACATTTTGCTTAAAAAAATAGCTCAAGTACTCTTTTTATTAAAAATAAATCTTAGTAAACTACTAGTAAAATGTTTTGCTTAAAATGAGCTGTCTTTCTTAAAAATAAATTATTATGAATATAAATTAAAAATAAATATTACTAAAATACCACTTGGTTTGATATTTTGCCTTGACAAGCATTGACATTCTTATCATTTTAAGTGTGTCCAATCACTTTTTAGGGCCCCCTTTATCAACAGTTATGTAAACGACTGAATTAGATCACAAATCCTCTGAACCTGTTGTTTCTGTTGCTGCAGTGGGCCTGTGCTCTCATTGGCTGTGACCTCGAGTGGTGAGCAGTGTTTTAGTGGTGGAATCGATTCAACAATACAGTGGTGGAACATCCCCAGCTCTAACGTAGACCCTTATGACACATATGGTGAGAAGATAAAATCACGGTTTCCTTTTGATAGAACTTAAACCTGCCTGATCGCTAGTATCTTCTCTATGTTTGGCTCAGATATGTACTCTGTTTTCACTCAGATCCCAGTGTGTTGGCTGGCACGTTGTTGGGTCACAGTGATGGAGTGTGGGGATTGGCTTACAGTGGAATCAAAAACCGGCTGCTCTCCTGTTCAGCTGATGGGACGATCAAGCTGTGGAACCCTCAGGAGAAGTCCCCATGTCTCAGCACATTTAACTCAGACAGAGGTGAGCGCAATGCATCTTTTATGTGGCGTTCAGTAATCAATTGACATGTAGGCAACTCATTTTCTTCGTTTCCTGTCTTTCAGATCATGGTGTTCCCACATCGATTGATTTTAATGGGTGTGATCCAGCTCATATGGTGGCGTCCTATAACACAGGAGATGCTGTTGTTTATGATCTGGAGACATCACAACCCATCGTGGTATTCGCCGCACAGGGAGAGAGTGGTACATTCTTCACATTTGTTCTTTAAAAAAAACAAAGTACACTTTTAAGAACTTAAGTGTGAGAATTGGATTTGTGATGTTTACTTTCTTCTGCTTTGTTGTAGCTATTCCTTTTGGGAATCACATTAATAAAGTAGTCACCCACCCCACCCTGCCAATCACAGTCACTGCTCACGAGGATAGACACATCAAATTCTTTGATAATAAATCAGGTCAGTGTGGTGTTTTTTCCCCCCTTACATACACTATTGTTCAAAAGTTTGGGCTGCATTATTTGATCCAAAATACAGTGAAAAAATTTAATATTGTGAAATTATTACAATTTTGTTACTTCTGTTTTAATATTTAATATTTTAATATGTAACTGTGATAGCAGAGCTGAATTTTCAGCATCATTACTCCAGTGTTCAGTGTCACATGATCCTTCAGAATTAATTCTAATATGCTGATTTCCTGCTCAAGAAACATTTCTTAATATTATCAATGTTAAAAACAATTGTACCGCTTAATATTTTTGTGGAAACAATGATACATTAGGATTCTTTGAATATAAAGTTCAAAGGAAAAGCATTTATTTGAAATAGAAAGTTTTTGTAACATTGTAGACTTTTGATCAATTTAATGCATCCTGGCTAAATAAAAGTATTAATTTCTTTGTGGGAAAAAAAATCTTAGTCCAAACCTTTGTGTCTGAATTATTATTATTATTATTATTACTATTACTTTATTATTCATCACCTTTCTTCTGTTTTTAGGTAAAGCCATTCATGCAATGGTGGCTCACTTGGATGCTGTTACTAGTCTGGCTATAGATCCAAATGGCATCTACTTGATGTCAGGAAGTAAGATTTTTTTATTTATTTATTTTCCTCTTTCTTCTTCTTATTCAGCTTACTGATTCAAGTCTGCCCTTTTACTGGCTCACTTTTCCCTGCTACTTTACCATTACCATTTATGTCAGTTAAACAGTCCTCCATGATATTTGTTGGTAATATTTTTGTCACTCTTAAAGGTATAGCTCACCCTCACATCATTGCAAACCCTTGTGACTTTCGTCTAGGGCTGGGACAAAACATCGAATCTCGATTCGCGATACGAAGAATCTGGAGCGATTCTTATTTTTTCCAATGTATCGCGATTCTCTCTCGAATCGATTCTGAGTTTAGTTTTTTAAACAGCAGATGGCACTACTATGCGTGCTTTAGAAACACTTGTATGCTGCCTGCTTCCAGTTCCTTTACACACACCACTTAAACCTAAAATAATCATTCATGAAGTTCAAAAAGGTTGAAGCGAATTCCAAATCTTGTATCATAAAAGCATTCTGAACCGAGGTGCAAGTATATTTAAAGGATTAGTTCACTTTCAAATTAAAATCTCCTGATAATTTACTCACCCCCATGTCATCTAAGATGTTCATGTCTCTCCTTCTTCAGTCAAAAAGAAATTAAGGTTTTTGATGAAAACATTCCAGTATTTTTCTCCTTATAGTGGACTTCAATGGCACTCAAATGGTTGAAGGTCAAAATTAGTTTCAGTGCAGCTTCAAAGCGTTCTACACGATCCCAGACGAGAAATAAGGGTCTTATCTAGAGAAACCATCACTCATTTTCTAAAAAAAAATAAAAATTTTATACGTTTTAACCATAAATGCTCATCTTGAACTAGCTCTCTTCTTCTTCTTCTTCTCTATTAGAATTCTAGCTGTGTAGATGCTGCGAAGTGTATTACTGCCCTCCACAGGTCAAAGTTTGAACTAAATTGTCATATACAATATGCTTGTGCATGTATATAACAATTAGTTCAAACTTTGACCTGAGGAGGGCAGTAATACACTTAGCAGTGTCTTCTAATAGAGAAGAAGAAGGAGAGAGCTAGTTCAAGATGAGCATTTATGGTTAAAACGTATATATTTTTTAAAATTTTTTTGAAAATGAGCAATGGTTTCTCTAGATAAGACCCTTATTCCTCATCTGGTATTGTTTAAAGCCCTTTGAAGCTGCACTGAAACTGTATGAAACGGTTTGAGCTTCAACCGTTTGGGCTCCATTCAAGTCCACTATATGAAGAAAAATCCTGGAATGTTTTCATCAAAAACCTTAATTTCTTTTCGACTGAAGAAAGAAAGACATGAACAACTTGGATGACATGGGGGTGAGTAAATTATCAGGAAATTTTAATTTGAAAGTGAACTAATCCTTTAACCACTTACATGACTCAGCCGAACACACAAGCACTGTCTTGGCCGTCTTCATCGTGAGCGTTTGAGAGTGTGCGGTTAAAAGCTAGCCTAGAGCGCCATCTGCTGTTAAAACTAAGCTCCGAATCGATTCAAGAGAGAAAATATCAGAATCAATCCAGATTCATTGTATCGATCGAAAATCGATGTATCGTCCCGGCCCTACTTTCGTCACAAAGAAATCTTTAGCAGAATGTCCAAGCTAATCTTTTCCATATGATGAAAGTCGATGGGGACCAGCTGTGTTCACCATTCACTTTCATTATATACGAAAGAACAAAAGTCATAGAGGTTTACAAATAATGACAGTTTAAACTTAAACTATCTCTTTTAAGTATAAACTTAATGCCTCTTCTTTATCTAACACAGGTCACGATAGTTCCATCCGCTTGTGGAACCTGGACAGCAAGACGTGTGTACAGGAAGTTACCGCTCACAGGAAAAAGTCAGACGAGGCCATTTACGACGTTGCCTTCCACCCATCTAAGGCATACATAGGAAGTGCCGGAGCCGATGCCCTGGCCAAAGTGTTTGTGTAAAAGCACGTCTGAATTAACGCATACGTAAAGACCGAGTGAAAGAAAGGACTGCTTCACTGCCTTGTGTAACAAGAGTAGCATTTCTCACACTACATTGAAGTGGCTTCCACCTTCGCTGTCAAACTCACACCACACACACAATACCAGGTGCCAAGAGGGGGACGTGCCGTTTTTTGCGAAGCCAGTGTGGAGTGCTCAATCAGTTTTAATCTTTTTGTTTCCTCAAAAAAAGAAAAAAGTAACTGTAATTTACTGTAAGTCAAAGCTGGAGTAAAACCAGTGTGTGTAGCCTTTTGACTGGTTTTGAACTGAGCTGATAATGTGTCCTGTAGGTATGTTTCAGTGACCATGGAGTGGTTATCATGTTCATCCATCAGTAGGTTGTCACCGACCATCATCCGGGCACCAGAGGAACTGAGTCCCGCCCTGCCGAGCCATAAACCAGACCCTAATCTCAGTCACCCTCTTCACCCTAATGTAGCGTGCAAACAAATACAGTTAAACTCGGTCAACCTTCATACCTTTAGCGTTTGTTTCATTTTTTTGTGTAAAAAAAGTATAGTTTTTATAATCAATTTTATATAAATAAAGACTGTCATAAAACCGCTGAAAATCACATTTTTAAAGGGACTATAATCCCACTCAAGCCCTCCATTTTACGCGGTTGTCCTTCAAGAAGGTCTTGTGTCTCTGGAAACGCTGGATGAGTGCTCTCCTTACGCATACTACATTGCTTTAACGTTGTTTTATCAGCACATAACGGAGAGACTGTACACTAGTAGAAGCACAGCGCGTGGTGCCCTGAGAGCTTTTAGGAATCTACAAATAAACTGCAGCATCCTGTCACTATGTGATGTTTCTGTACACCTTACTGTAGAATGAGATTAAGTTTCACAGGTTAGACATCCGAACGTTATTGGCTTATTTATTTTCAGTCTGTGGATAGTCTTGTCCTTTGTTCAGAGGATAGCTCGATGGTAACTGAAAGATTGGGCTGTTGCTAACCAAACGGAACAGGTAAACTGATAGGAAAGTAATTTATGTAGGTTAATATAAAAGACAGTTTCAAACACCATTTCTTAGTTGGCTGAAAACGGGGTTTAAATTCACCTCATGATGCCGGAGAAACGTTTTCAAAATTAAAGGGATGGTTCATTTACTCACCCTCATGTCATCACAAACCTGTATGACTCATTTGTTCTGTGGAACAAAAAATATATTTTGAGAAATGTCTCAGTGTTGTCAATCAATGATCAATAAAAATGTTTGGTTCTTCAAAACATTATTCCAAATATCGTCTGTTCCGCATGAGAAAGAACGTCAAATGAGTTTGGAAAGACGTGAGGGTCAGTAAAAGATGACAGAACTTTCATTTTTTTGCGATTGGAATAGCTTGCATTTATACTAAATATTTGGTTTGGTCTTTCTGCCCCAATCGGTTCAACGATTTTTAAAGGAAACAATGCAGTTTATGGTGTAACAAAAGATCTTTTGTTTGTGTAATGCATGATTAATACTACAATAAAGTATTTTTTCTAGTCTTCCAAAAGTTCTGATCAGTTTGAAGAGTTTTGTAAGGTTTTTGATTTACTACGAATCAACAAATTTTAAAGATTGTACCACATAGCAAAACAACTGTTGAAAAGTAATGTATATAAAATGTCTATAATAAATATTAAATGGTGTATCTGTATATGCAACATGCCCCTTGTCTCGATAATTAATGCAGCAGCGTTGTATTTATCATGGTATTTGATTGACGGGTCATTGATGATGACGAATGATGATTGCCATTATTCACGATTTTAATAAAGATTGTTTCTATTGAGACTCAGATTGAGCCAACCTTCTGCTACATAAACTAATGCACGTGTTATGTAAATATGTTAAAGTTTCTGATGATGCTGAGCCTGTTGAGAAGAGGATGTTCACCTGGTTAAGTTGTACAAACACTTTGTCCTTTATTGAGAAGAAAGTAATAAATTATAAACAAATGTACAAGCAGTTTGATGCCCCTCCTCCCCTCTCTTTTCATTACGTGAGGCAGTAAATCATGCATATGGAAAGGTACACAGGAAATAGCTTCGATAAATACATGAAAGTATAATTTAAGAAAAGGGGGGAAATGATATATAATCAAAACGCTAACTTTTCAACCGCACCCAGACATACGCGATTCATTGTGACATTGTGAATGTACTACATTTCATGTCTATTGTTTGGTACCCCTGGGAAGGACCATCCCAGCTAGAAATTTTTTGTTCTAAAAATGTTCTGAGAACATTATCATGTATTGTTCTAGTAATGTTTTCAGCGGGTAGTTTTATTTTAGTTCCCAGAATGTTCTTCTTAAAGTTAGGATAACATTCTCTAAAAAACATTCTAAAAATGTTTAGCGATAACATTGTTAGAACATTATTCCCTAACGATCTTATAATGTTTTCAGCGGGTAGTTTTATTTTAGTTCCCAGAATGTTCTGCTAAATGTTAGGATAATATTCTTTAAAAAACATTCTAAAACAGTTTAATTATAAACATTGTTAGAACATTATTCCCTAACGATCTTATAATGTTTTCAGTGGGTAGTTTTATTTTTGTTCCCAGAATGTTCTTTTAAAAGATAGGATAACATTCTCTGAAAACATTCTAAAATTGTTTAGTGATAACATTGTTAGAACATTATTTCCCAATGTTTTTATAAAGTTTGTAGTGGGAAATTTTATTTTTGTTCTTAGAATATTCTTCTAAAAGGTAAGATAACATTCTCTACAAACACTCTAAAAATGTTTTGCAATTACCTTCTATAAATGTTCAGTCATAACATTGTTAGAACATTGTCCCCTAACATTCTTATAAAGTTTTTTAGCAGGAAGTTTTATTTTTGTTCCCAGAATGTTCTCCTAAATATTCAAAAAAGAAAAAAAGAAAGAAAGAAAAAACCTTAGCTATAACATTGTTAAAACATACAATTTTATTAATCTCAAAAATAAAACAAAATCTAACAGGTCTATAAAATGGCATCCACATAAATTATTAGCTCTAGAAACAGTAAATGTCCAACATCACATGTTGAAGAACTCTGAAGTCCAGTGTGTAATCCTGCGTCTGACTGCTGTGTTTGCTCTGAGTGCTCATCACTGTCTTTGCTTGACCTGGTTCTTGCAGAAAAATAATACAGTCGTACGTATTAATGTTCTACTTTTCTTGTCTTTTAGTTTTCCAGCTGCTCTGCCAGTTAGGAGCATTGAGCTGTCTCTGTGTGTAGAG